>WNWU01013032.1:184014-224276 GCA_012654045.1 Ptyas mucosa
CATTTATCATGTTGAGTTATCCCATGGCACATAGTCCCGTGGTGAGTGTTAAGGATATTGATGTTGTTTTACCAACCAGCAGAGTAACTGCACAAGGAAACGTTGAGAGCAATGAATAAGAAAACTGGTTTAGCAAAAGTGTACTTTATCATAGGAAAAAGCAGTAGCGTAGTCATAAACAAATCCCAAGTCTTCAGTCCAGTAAATCAGTCCAAACAACTCACTCTGGTTAACAAACCACGATGGTAGCAGATCCATCAACAGATAGCAACTCCTTCACATTAGCAGCTCATAGCAGTTCAGTCACAATAGCAGTTCATAGCAGCAGCAGCAGTTCTAACAGACCAGGTTACAATACTTTGTTTAAATATATTCCCAACTAGTCATTATCCCATTACAGCATGACTCAGCAAGAAGGTAACATTTACAGCTTAAAGTTACAGTATATATATATTGCCTGGACAACTGGTTCTAACATTATATACACCATATAGATTCCTAACAAATTGCCATCTGGTCTCCCCCTTGGATTCGCTCCCCTCCTTATGAAAATGGCCTCCCCCCGTTGCTGCCTGGACTCTCTATTAGGTCGGCCCATCTTTTCCATCATTATTGACTCTGGGACTTTACTATCACCCACCTGGATTTATTACGTTTGATCTCTATCTCCTCCTGCTGTTGGCTGTTTTATTCCTGCCTCCCGATTACCACCTTTTGGTCTTGGCTTGGGGGGAAGGGAGATTGCAGGCTGGAAGGAGAAGCTGAGAGTCCAGGACAATGATTGCTGTTCCATCTGCAGGAAAAGAGTGACTTCTGTTGGCCTATGTCATCCAGCCGCTGTGAGAGAACGGCTGTGGCCATCTGCCTGGATTGCTATTTGACCTGGATGCCCCATCACTGTGAGAGAGGGAAGGGGCCCCAGCTTTCCCATGTCCAACCGTATTGCCATCTCTCGCTTCTATGACTATTCGCTGACACCCAGAGTTCCACTCCTTTACCTCATCACACTTGTATGGCTTATACCTCGGCGGATCTGCTTGCGCTGCGAGATGCTCCCCTCTTGCGGCGATGGCCTTCCACTTTATCGAAGGCCTACCTTAAGGATGGGCTTTGGAGCCCCAAGAGGTGGCATGTTTTAAAGCGGGGATTGAGGGGTTTTTTAATTAGGGTTTTTAATATTTTAAGGGGAACCGGGAGGACGACCAAAGGGGATGGGGGGGTAATCCACCAAGGTCAGAGCCGAGTCCGGCATGGGGTAACGGTTTGGAGGGTGCAGGACAAGGGACTGAGGAGGGGATGGAGGGCTATCCTAATGAGGGATGTACCACCAGCACGGTGGATGGGAGGGGCAGATATGGCAGGAGCAGGGGGCCATATCATGTGTCGGGGGTGCACACTCGCTGTTTGAGGGCAATTGCGCGCCCTGGTCCCCAAGGCTCCTCTCAGATACTAGGTGGCACAGATACTCAGGACCCAGGCCTTCGGCTGATGTTGTGCAACGCCAGGTCCATGGTAAATAAGGCCCCCCTCATCCATGATCTTATACAGGAGGGGGGAGCGGACCTGGCGGGTATTACAGAGACCTGGTTGGGCCTGGAGGAAGGGGTCCCTCTGGTTGAGATGTGCCCACCAGGCTTCAGAGCATTCCATCAGCCGAGGGCCCAGGGGAGGGGCGGGGGGGTGGCGGGTATTATTAAAGAAGGTCTTGGTCCGAGGGAGACCACTGTGCCACAGATTGCCGGATGTGAGTCCCTCTTTGTGAGATGGGGTCATGGGGTTCAGATGGGCTTGTTGCTTACGTACCTGGCTCCCTGCCACATGGCAACGGCCTTGCCCGAGCTACTCGACGTGATAGCCACGGTGGCAGTTGATACACCCAGGCTTATGGTCATGGGTGATTTCAACTTGCCGTCCGTTGGTGAAACGTCTGAGATGGCTCGGGAGTTCATGGCTTCCATGACGGCCATGGACCTGACCCAGTTAGTTCATGGCCCCACTCACAGGGGGGACACACTCTGGACTTGATTTTTGTCTCTGGCCAGTGGTTGAGTGGTCTTATTATAGGGGATATAGACATGGAACCCTTGTCATGGTGAGATCACTCGCTCCTGCGCCTGGACCTTCGAACCGCTACACCCTGCCGCAGGGAGGCAGAGCCAATAAGGTGGGTCCGCCCCAGGCGCCTGATGGATCCTGATAGGTTCCAGATGGAGCTTGGGCCACTTCCTGAGGATCTGGCACACGACTCGGCCGAGGACCTTGTGGCTGCCTGGGATCGGGTGGCTGGTGGGGCCTTGGATCGAGTCGTGCCTTTGTGGCCTCTGACCCGGTGCCGATCCCTCGTGGCTCCTTGGTTTACCGAGGAGCTGAGGGAGATGAAGCGCCAGAAAAGACGCCTGGAGAGCGGTTGGAGGGCCAGTCATTGGTAAGGTCGCATATTAAGACCTACCTCGTGGCGATAAAAGCGGCAAAGTTTAACTACTTTTCTGCTCTTATTGCGTCATCTGAGAATCGTCCGGCCGCCCTGTTTAGGGTGACCCGCTCTCTGCTCCACCCGGGAGCGCGGGAGGACCCCCTGGAAGGCAGGGCCGAGGATTTTGGACAATATCTGTATGACAAAATCACTCAGATCCAGGGGGATTTGGACTCTGACTGGGTAGATTCGGGCAGGGTAATGAGGAATTGTCTTGAGAACATTATCTGGGAAGAGTTTGACTCTGTGACCCCTGATGACGTGGACAGGATTCTGGGGAGACTTAGTGCGGCCACATGTTTACTGGACCCGTGCCCCTCCTGGTTAGTACTGGCTTCCCGGGAGGTTACACGAAGCTGGCTCCAGGGAATTATCAACGCTTCGTTGAGGGAGGGTCACTTCCCAACTGCCTTGAAAGAGGCGGTGGTGAGGCCTCTCCTCAAGAAGCCTTCCCTGGACCCGGCAGTATTAGCCAACTATCGTCCTGTCTGCAACCTTCGCTTCATGGCGAAGGTTGTTGAGAGTGTGGTCGCGCGAAAGTTTCTGCAATACCTGGAGGAAACATCTTATCTAGATCCGTTCCAGTTGGGTTTCAGGCCCAGGCACAACACGGAAATGGCATTGGTCGCGTTGGTAGATGATCTCTGGAGGGCTCGGGACAGGGGTTGCTCCTCTGTTCTGGCCCTGTTAAACCTCTCAGCGGCTTTTGATACCATCGACCATGGTATCATGCTGCACCGGTTGGAAGAGTTGGGGATGGGGGGCACCGTGTTACGGTGGTTCTCCTCTTTTCTCTTAGACCGGTCGCAGTTTGTGTTGGCAGGGGAGCAGAGGTTGACCTCGAGGCCTCTCATATGTGGAGTGCCTCAGGGGTCGGTTCTCTCACCCCTTTTGTTCAACATTTATGTGAAGCTGCTGGGTGAGATCATCCGTGGCTTTGGGGTGAAGTACCACGAGTACGCTGATGACACCCAGCTGTACATCTTCACCCCGGCCACCCCAACAATGCCCTTGAAGTGATGTCCCAGTGCCTGGAGGCTGTGCGGATCTGGATGGGGAGAAACAGTCTCAAGCTCAACCCTTCCAAGACTGAGTGGCTGTGGTTCCCGGTATCCCGATATAGTCAGTTGACTCCATCACTGACTATTGGGGGCGAGTCTTTGGCCCCCGCGGAGAGGGCTTGCAATCTGGGAGTCCTCCTGGATATGCAGCTGTCCTTGGAGGAACATCTGACGGCTGTAGCCAGGGGGACTTTTTGTCAGGTTCGCCTGATCCGCCAGTTGTGGCCCTTCCTTGATCGGGATTCCCTGTGCACAGTCACTCACGCCCTCGTCACTTCTCGTCTGGACTACTGTAACGCTCTCTACATGGGGCTCCCCTTGAAGAGCACTCGGAGGCTCCAACTGGTCCAGAATGTGGCTGTGTGGGTAGTTACGGGAGCTGCATGGTGCTCCCACACAACATCTCTCCTGCGTGAGCTGCACTGGCTCGCAGTGGTCTTCTGGGTGCGCTTCAAGGTGTTGGTCATCACCTTTAAAGCGCTCCATGGCATAGGACCTAGATATCTTTGAGACTACCTGCTGCTACCGACGGCCTCCCATCAACCTGTGTGCTCCCACAGAGAGGGCCTCCTCGGGGTGCCATCAGCCAAACAATGTAGGCTGGTGACCCCCAGGGGGAGGGCTTTCTCTGTGGGGGCACCTACCCTCTGGAATCAGCTGCCCCCAGAGATAAGGAGAATCCAAGACCTCAGTGCTTTCCACCATGCCCTTAAAACTTTCTTTTTCCAGCAAGCCGGGCTGGCTTAACAATTTTTTAAATGTTTTTAATTGGTTTGTCATTCTTTTATTTATTTATTTATTTATTTATTTATTTATTTATTGGATTTTTATACCGCCCTTCTCCTTTCGGACTCAGGGCAGTAAACAGCCAGAATAAAACATTTATATACAAAAGTTAAAATACTTTTAAGATAATTAAATAAAGTTTGGCCCATAATTTTAAACCATTCAATTAAAATCGATATCAATTTTAAAAACCAACGTAAACGTAAAATCAGGCCAGCCCGGCTAATTGAAAAAAATAGGTTTTAAGGGCCCGGCGAAAAGTCTGGAGGTCTGGAATCACTCGTATCTCTGGGGGTAGATCGTTCCAGAGGGTGGGTGCCATCACAGAGAAGGCTCTCCCCCTGGGGGTTGCCAGCCGACATTGTCCCCAATTATGGGCCCAAACATATATATATCCTTTTAATTGTATTTTAATGTTTGTAGTTTATGTTTTTATTTCGGCTGTTCACCACCCTGAGTCCTTCGGGAGAAGGGCGGTATATAAAGTCGATATAAAATAAAAATAAAAAAATAAATCTTGACTTTTTAGTGTTAGAGCCTTCTGGCTGAGGTTGAGGTGTTGAAGAACCCTCAGAATCACTGCTATTGGCCATGATAGACTCAATTTAGAGATTCAATTAAGATAATAAGGTAAAGGTTACTCACTGCGCAGTTCAGGGCTTTTTAAATTGCCAAACCGGCAACACAGTTTGTTTCCAATAATCAGGCAGCAGCAGCAATAACAAGGGCACCCCAAGAATTAAGGGGACAAAAAGGCCTGTTACACTGACTCCAAAGGCCACAAACGCTGATTTAAACCGGAAACACGGTTTACTTGCGTGCTAAGAAGCAGGTCCGGCTTCCAAATTGCAGATCTTCGCAATATTACGCAGAGCTGCCTCCAATAGCCTGCTGCGTTATCAGCCCAAACAAAATGGCCGCCACCAACAAAATGACAACTATCGGCCGCGGGGTCAGCACGCTCTCCCCTGCGATCCATGGCTCTCCAGCAGCAATCCGCGATGAAATCCGAAGCCTCGGACCTCCCTGAGGCTAACAATGGCCTTTTTGAGCTTTTCACTGCGATTGTAGGTTATGGGGTAATGGCTGCCGCAGGCGTGATTGTATCGTCTCTTAGCAGAGCGCTCAGCAGCTGACTCACACCTCACTCTCTCACACTCAGCCACCCAAGCCGAATTTAAAGAGGCTCATTTTGGGGGGGGTTTTTTTGTTTTTAGCCAATTATTTTAAGAAAATAGCCAATTTAAATAGTAAAGAAACTTAAAATTTAATTTAAATTTAAGAGCCAACTCTAATAAGTCTTTCCCTTCTGACTCAGTTGGAAAAACTGAGGCTCGGCCGGAAGGAGGAAGGCGTGGATAAAGAAATTCCAACTCAGTTATGTAATAACTGACTGACATGAACCCACGCTTGGACTCTCCAAGCAGTGCACAGGAGATTTACACAGAAGAACTATACAAGAATGAGCTTAACATCCCTGATAACAACGATGGGGTGATCACTGACCTCGAGCCAGACATTCTGGAATGTGAAGTCAAATGGGACTTAGGAAATCTGAGCAGCAACAAAGATAGCGGAGGAGACAGTATTCCAGCTGAGCTATTCAAAATCTTAAACGACAATGCAGTAAAAGTGCTACATTCAATTTGCCAGCAAATTTGGAAAACTCAACAGTGGCCACAGGATTGGAAAAGGTCAGTTTACATTCCAATTCCAAAGAAAGGCAATGCCAAAGAATGTTCAAACTATCGCACCATTGCACTCATTTCACATGCTAGTAAGGTTATGGTTAAAATCCTACAGCTAGGCTCCAGCAGTATGTGGATCGAGAACTACCAGAAGTACAGGCAGGATTTCGAAGAGGCAGAGGAACTAGAGATCAAATTGCCAACATACGCTGGATTATGGAAAAAGCTAGGGAGTTCCAGAAAAATATGTACTTCTGCTTCATTGACTATGCTAAAGCCTTTGATTGTGTGGATCACAACAAATTGTGGCAAGTTCTTAAAGAGATGGGAGTACCAGACCATCTTATTTGTCTCTTGAGAAACCTATATGTGGGTCAAGAAGCAACAGTGAGAACTGGACACGGAACCACTGATTGGTTCAAAATTGAGAAAAGTATACTGTTGCCCTGCCTATTTAACTTATATGCAGAGCACATCATGAGAAAGGCGGGGCTAGATAAATCAAAAGTTGGAATTAAGATTGCCGGGAGAAATATCAACAACCTCAGATATGCAGATAATACCACTTTAATGGCAGAAAGTGAAGAGGAACTAAAGAGCCTCTTGATGCGTGTGAAGGAGGAGAGTGCAAAAGTTGGGTTGAAATTCAACATTAAGAAAACTAAGATCATGGCATCCGGCCCTCTCAATTCCTGGCAAATAGATGGGGAAGAAGTGGAGGTAGTGACAGATTTTATTTTCCTGGGCTCCAAGATCACCGCAGATGGGGACTGCAGCCAAGAAATTAAAAGACGCTTGCTCCTGGCGAGGAAAGCTATGGCAAATCTAGACAGCATACTAAAAAGCAGAGACATCACCCTGCCAACAAAAGTGTGTATAGTCAAGGCTATGGTTTTCCCAGTTGCAAAGTACGGCTGTGAAAGTTGGACCATAAGAAAGGCTGAGCACTTTGAACTATGGTGCTGGAGAAGATTCCTGCGAGTCCCTTGGACTGCAAGGCGATCAAACCGGTCAGTCCTAGAAGAGATCAACCCTGACTGCTCTTTAGAAGGCCAGATTCTGAAGATGAAACTCAAATACTTTGGCCACCTAATGAGAAGGAAGGACTCACTGGAGAAGAGCCTAATGCTTGGAAAGATTGAGGGCATAAGAAGAAGGGGACGACAGAGAATGAGGTGGCTGGATGGAGTCACTGAAGCAGTAGGCATGAGCTTAAATGGACTCCAGAGGATGGTAGAGGACAGGAAGGCCTGGAGGAACAGTGTCCATGGGGTTGCGATGGGTCGGACACAACTTCGCAACTAACAACAAATGGCACAGTAGAATGCATCCATCACCAGCTTGATTAGGGATCTGCAAACTGTTCCATGCACTAAATTGCCAGTTTGGGAAGATGTAAGTTACAATCTGAAAAGGGCATGTTGGGGTCAAGGATTCAACCTATAGTGGGTCTTAAACTAGTGATTTCAGTTGCTGCAGATTCGTGTTGTGAGCAACCCACCAACCAGGCGTAAGAGAAATGGTCCCCTTACCTCAACACTTGTGGGCTCATCATACAATTTTCCTGACAGTATAGTAGTCCATATAGATGAGATTTAAAAACCTTTACAGAAGACATGGAAACCTTTTGTATTTTTATATGCAGAGGCAAGAGAGTTCAGGTTTGTGTGCTGCATAACAAGTGGACAATAGAGCAGCCACCCCAATTTTCTATCTCCCTGATGTAACATAATTTCAAATAGAGCATACTCAGCAAGCATTTCCCTCTCAAATTGCTGAAATCACTCTTATTTCACTTTCAAAGTATGCAAATAGGGCAATGGAAGTAGAGTAGCAGAGCATTTCATTTCTACTTTGCCATACCAACTAAGGAAAAAGTCTGAAAGAGAAGGAAAATAAAGTTAATTTCCCCTCACTCTCCAATTGCATAGTTGTTTGGGAAGAATATGGAAGAAATTGTGAGAACTTTTTCATAACAGTTCAGACTGCAATACAAAAGATATAAATGTGATCGAATTTCCTTATGGGATGATTAGTACCACTTTAAAAAAAATATAGTAATCTAGAATGTATTCAAAAAACATCATAAGCAGTAACAAACGTAAGAGCTATGCAGAATTTTCTATAGAGCAACTTCTACTTGTGCCACATTATCAGTTAAATTTGCATATAGACACAAATACATAATAGAATTCACAAAATATCCAGTAGTTGACCTCCTAACCATAAATACATTTTCAAAAAGGCTTCTCCTACTTTATCTGAGTACCTGAACAGGTTTGTTTGAACTTATACATTGCTCCATTTCTGTCAACTCTGAACACTTTACTAAGATTAGAAATAAACATTATTACAACTCTCCATCAATTACTTTAAGACACTGCCATTCAGAGATTACATGATCTTTTGCTTGTTCCAAAAGCCTTTCTAAAGAACCATGTTTTCACAGCTCTTGGAAAATGTAATATATTTGAAGGTAATATACAATATTCCAAAGAAGGGGAGCCCTCATCAAGGTGGTCACAGGGATATTCAGCCCCTAAGCCATGAGAGCTTAAAAATGCTATTGGCACTTTGAATTAAACCCAGAAGCCAACTAATAGCCAATTCTTCTCCTGTAGTAGTGGTTATCAGCATGCTGATAATTATGAAGGCCACTGCATGATGCACCAGCTGAAGCAGGGCAGTCCCATGTAGAATACAATGTAATAATTCAGGCTCAAGGTGACAAGGGCATGAGTAAGTGTCAGTAAAGTCTCTGGATAGAAGCCTGGAACAAGATGTAATTGTACAAAGAGCCCTCATGGCTACAGCCTCCACACACTGTTCAAACAGGGGTTCTGAGTCCAGGAGCATCCCCAAGTTTCATAGACAGAGACTGTCACCAAGGTTTGAATAACTGTTGCTGAATCTGACCTGTTGGTACAGTAACCATAATTTTCCAAATATATTCCTTTCATAGTTGCAACCTACAAACTGAATAATAGCTGGGGCTCAAACAACATTCCCAAATTGTGAACCCACTCTTTCTGTACTTAGTGGCATCCTGCTCCAAATAGATTCTCCCAAAGGTTTCATATTTTTATCAGATAGGCAACTACAGTATACCACAGGTCAATGACGTAGGGATTAAAAATAGTCCCCTAGCACTACCTTCTGAAAATAAACTAATAGTAAGACTGGAATCACTATGAAGCATCAAGACCCAAGCAAGTCAGATGGCTCAAAAGGATAATGGTTAATGGTACTGAAAGCCACCTAGAGGTTAATGAAAACCAGCAGGGATATACTTCCTTCCGGTTTCTGATGGATGTTACCTACCAAAGGAGACCAAAGCAGCCTCAGTACCAAGTCCTAGATGAAATTCTGATTGAAATGGGTCTAGAAAATCAATTTCATCCAGATACATTTGGAGATGCAAGGCCACATTTCCTAAATCACCTCACCCAAGAATGGAATATTTGAAAATGGCCCATAATTAGACAATTCTTTTGGGTCAAGGAATATATTTTAGAGACAAATCTCATTCTCAAGAAGGTATTTATTTAACCATGGTACAAGGTCCATCCTGGCCAACTGAATTAGTTAGGAAGGGCAAGGATTGAGCAAGCAAGTGATGGTCCTCATCACAACATATACTACTCTGTCCACATCCTTAAATGGAGTTACCTCAACAAAAAAATTTGCTGGGGGGTAGGAAAGCTCATAGTAGATTTTTTTTTTTAAAAAAATTTGATTTATATGCCGCCCTTCTCCGGAGACTCAGGGCGGCTTACAATGCGCTAAGCAATAGCCTTCATACTTTTGTATATTTATACAAAGTCAGCTTATTGCCCCCACAAACTGGGTCCTCAATTTACCTACCTTAGAAAGGATGGAAGGCTGAGTCAACCTTGAGCCTTGGTGAGATTCGAACCTGCAATAATTGCAGGCAGCTGATGTTAATAACAGGGCTTTAGACCACTGTACTATCCAAGGCTCTTATTCAATAAACTCTAGTTGCACATACTGATCATGAAACATCTCTTGTGTGAGACACTTTTAAAGATCAATTTAGCCTCCTTCCTAAATAGTAGGATCAATCTTCCACAACTAGGCAATGTCCAGATGTGCTAAATGAATTAAATCCCCCATTACCTCTAACTATCTGCAGAGACCGCAGAGAGCATTCTCTGAAGCCGCTTCAAGAATGAAGGCCTTGTGCAATACTGAGCAGCCTCAGGGAGGTTGCAGGGGCCTGTCAACAGAAAGAGAATACCGCCTGCAGGTAAGTGGCATGCAGAAGATCCTGGGGAATGCTCTGCTGCAGGGGCTCCATTCCCCAAGGCTCATGCATTTTGGTGAACGGCATGAGGAAATCTTTTTTATATAATGATTTTTATTTTTATTCAAAAAAAAGTTAAAATACAAAACTCTAAAAAAGAAGTACATTCAGAGGAACCAACAAACAAAAACAAAAGAAACAAAACATTTAAAAAGTGCATTGAGAAAAGAAAAACAAAGACTTCCAGTGGTGACGTCACAGTGAAGCACAGCAAGGGAACGGGGCTCCATTCCCATTGCCCGACTTTTCCTGCCTGGTGGCCTAAAAGGGCAGTGTTAATCCTGGAAGGATCAACAGGAAAGAGGAGAAGCTCCGGGGACGCCGAGGAGAAGGGCAATCTCCCGTTTGGACAAGAAAATACCCCTTGAGACTGGCAGGAAAGAAATTAGCCATCATGGCGGATTCAGAGCTGTGACAGCCAGATGTGGATTAGGAAGAGAGAATAGGAGAGCAACGCGACAGTATCGGTGAGGAGTTTTATATCTAAGACTTGGTAAAAGACTTAATCTCTAAAAATGTTAGCAGAAAAAGTGAGACTCTAAAGAGCAGGGTAGGGCTTCCGCCCCAAGGTCAGCGGCGATTAAACTGTCTGAGCGGTCGGAGGATTTGACAGTGTCTGATTACTACTGACAACTGAGAGAAGAACACGAGAGAGAGGAGAAACTTTGGACTAACCTTTAAGATTATATCTAGTGGCTCACTTTATGCATATGGACTGAGACTGTGATTGTGATTGATGATAAAACCTTTTATAAACTTTAAGATTTAAAAGAAGTTCGGCTACAAACTGCTTTAAAATACAAGAGTGCCATCTAGGGACAAGAGGAGACATTGGACTGGACTAAGTAAAGTGACTGATGCAATATCCTTAATGACAATAACTAAAGGAGGGGGTTCTGTGAGAACTTGTGGACTGAAAAAAAAAAGAGAAGAAAAAAAATGGACTAAAACTGAAAAAGGACATTGGAAAACAAAGGGGGACAGTCATCCAATGATCTACCAATAGTGAATTGTGAACTGCATACCAGATTATTAAAGAAAGAAGAAGGAGAAGATTGAGTATACATATATACACACTATTATGTTAAATTAAAGGTGTTTGTATAATTTAAAGATTTGATAAAGTACTAAAGTATATTGATAAGTAATTAATAGTTTAAAATATTTGATAAACACTGTTTAATCTACATGTGATTACATTATATTGTGTTATATCTATCTATAGTATATTATCTACTGTACATTATATAACAAATTATATTTATATACTTATATAAATTTATATACTTATATATATCTATAGTAACGCACAGCTACATTAACTTATATATTTATCATTATAGTACTACAATACTATTATTATTTAATATTAGATTGGGAGAAATTACAATAGAGAAGGTGGGAAGACCTAAGGGGAGATACTAATTATTATATGTTACTTTGGAAAAACATATTTTGGGTTGTGAAGATGACAAGTACAACAGCCATTACTAAAATAGGAAAGAAAGCATCATCGAACCCAGCATCCGCAACATCATCCTCATGAAGTCAACGTTCAATAGATAGCATGCTCGGCATGGAGAAATCAAATTCTATGCTGAATATGCAGAACATGCAGACAACACTCCTCATGATACAGGAAACAATGACAAAGACTCAGGAATCGATAGCGAGAAATCACGAGGAGATAAAAAGAAACCAGGAGGAAATAAAAAATGAGATGGGAGAAATGAAAGGAGACTTGCGAAAAATGGACAAGAAAATAGGAACTATTCAACAAACAATAACCAAGAACGAACAGAGAATACAAAAGGTGGAAATAAAAACGGAACAAACAGAAAAGAAAATGGAAGCAATGGAACAAAAACTCACCCTGGCCATTAGGGAGTTGGAGGAGACAATTATATTTCTAGAAATAGAAAAGGCAGCCTTCTTCCTGAGGTTTCAGAATATAGTGGAAGACAAGGAAGAGGACCTAGCTAGGACGATGACTGAATTACTAGCAGACACACTACAGAAAAATAAACACGATGTACAAGGAGACATCGATGAGGTATGCAGAATACATACAAATTATGCAACACATATTACCAAGAGAGGTGCACGTGAGGTTCACCAAAAAGACAACAAGAGATGAAGTGTATAAAAGAACAAGGGACGAACCTATGATATATAAAGGGAGAGAAATCCAAACTCTAAGGCAGATACCCAGGAGAGTGAGAGAACAGAGAAGACACTATCAATTCTTAACCACACAATTGATCAAGTATAACGTGATGTTTAGATGGTTAATTCCAGAAGGAATTATGATTACGTGGCAGGATAAAAAATTCAAGATTAACACACTCGACAAAGCATACAAATTTTTTGAGCATCATTTCACGACTGAGGAGGATCAAGAGAGTAGGGAAGAAATAGAGAGCAAGAGTCAAGAGGAACAGCAACCAGAAGAAAAAAGAGGCAGAATGAGAAGAAAGAACAAGGCAGGAAAAGGAATGAGCTGAGCGAGAGGGTACAAGAACGAAAATACAGAGAGAGATAAGGACAACCAGAAGACCGAGACCCATATATAAATAACAAGATGGATGAGGAAGTCAAGATGCTCTCGGTTAATATTAACGGACTGAACTCCCCAGCAAAAAGGAAACAAACGTTGATAAAACTACAAAGACTGAATCTGGACATAGTCTGCCTCTAAGAAGTACACATTAAAAAACAATATGGCAATTTATTAGAATATCCAAAAATTGGAAAACTGTATGTATCCTTAGCACAGCAAAAGAAGAGAGGAATAGCTCTATATATTAAAGAACGGTTAAGACCCAAACAAATATACATAGATGAGGAAGGAAAAATATTAAAGATGGAGATATCAACAAATCAGAAACAAATACTGCTTATCACAATATATGCACCAAATAACAATCAGAAAGAATTCTATAGGAAAGTACATAAAAAAATAACAGAGACAGACTATGAAAATATATGCTTAATAGGGGATTTTAATGCAGTAGTAGATACCAAAAAAGATTACAGAAGCAATAAAAGAAAAAAAAAAGAACAGTTCCAAATACATTCTTTGAGATGGTACAAGAATTAGATCTACAAGACGCATGGAGGGAGCTAAATCCAAAGAACAACCAATACACATTCTACTCAAACACACATCAATCATGGTCAAGAATTGATATGGTATGGATGACCCCGAGACTGAGAAGAGACAGTGAAGAGATAGATGTCAGGTTCAGACGTTGTCTAAATAATCACATTTTCCAAACGAAAAGTCTTTGATGAAATCCTTCTTTTATTTAGTACAAACATGTCTGGCCCGACTCTGTTGGTGCCAGTACTGACCTGCTAACCCCCCAAACCTTCCCTTTCCATTCCTTTGTCTCAGCATGTCATTGGCCATCTTCTATGTCACTCCTATCCCCTTAGCTACTTCACCTCCCAGGAATTCCCCCCTTCCATCTCATCTCCTAGGAACATTATCTGCCGATTTAGCAACTGGGTGAAAGGTAACCTGTTTCTTCTCTCTCCCCCTTTTTATTTCTTCTTTCATGGCAGCACTGGGAAGAAAGAAATTTGCAGTGCTGACAATAGACATAATGACAAATACCTGGGCAGACCACAATCTGATAAAAGTGATATGGAGAGGACAGAAGAAGAGACGAAGATAGACAATGAATCAAAACATCTTGAAAGATAAGGAATATATACAAATGGTGGAAAAGGAAATGAAACTTTTCTTCAAAGAAAACAGAACAGAAGAAACATCACTACAAAACTTGTGGGACACGACAAAAGCATATATTCGAGGACTAACGATAGCATACGTGGCAAGGAAAAATAAGAAAAGGAAACAACAAGATATACTACAGGAAGAACTCAAAAAATTGGAGTCAGACCTACAGAGAGAACCTCAAAAAAAGAAAAGAAAAGAAAAAAGAAATCTAATAAAACATAAACTAAATTTAATGACACAAGAAGAAATAGCACAAAAAGTCAAAATGGCGAAACAAAACTTTTTTGAACATGCAAACAAGCCGGGGAGGTGGTTAGCATATAAACTAAAAAAAGAAAAAGAGAAGAAGATAATACATCAACTACAGGACAAGAAGGGAATTTTACATTATAGGTTGGAAGATCAAAAGAATACAATCCAAGAATTTTTCAAGAGTCTATACAGCCAAGAGAATATACCGGAAGATATTATTAAACAATATCTAGATAAGATGGGCCTAACCAAAATATCAGACACAAAGAGAATGATGTTAAATAAAAAAATAACCATGATGGAAATATCCAAGGTGGTTAAAAAACAAAAAAAACCAATAAAACGCCAGGCCCAGATGGACTCCCTGTAGAATTATATAAAACCATACAAGAAACACTAGAGGCTTTAATGTTGGAGATATATAACGAAGCACTCACAGAGGCTAAAATATTTATTTATTTTTATTTATTTGTTCAACTTGTATGCCGCCTTTCTCCGAAGACTCAAATACCTAAATCATGGGCAGAAGCATATATCACACTAATACCAAAAGAAGATACAGATCACCAACAAATAAAGAACTACAGACCTATTTCATTATTAAATGTTGATTACAAAATATTCACCTCCATAATGTCAGAAAGATTAAAAAGATTGTTAAATGAGTTTATCCATCCTGACCAAAATGGGTTCTTACCAAAAAGACAATTGAAAAATAATACGAGAATGATTATGAATGTCCTGGAATATTATGAAGCACATCCCGGAAAACAACTAGCATTGATTTTCCTCGACTCACAAAAAGCATTTGACAATGTGAATTGGCAGTTTATTATCTTACAATTTAATAATATGAACTTTGGGGAGAAATTTGTAAAGATGGTGCAAACAATATACTCTATCCAAACTGCAAGAGTGATAATAAATGGGGACACAACAGATAAATTCAATATCTCCAAGGGTGTAAAACAAGGGTGTCCACTATTGCCTCTGTTATTTATTTTAACTCTAGACGTGCTACTTGGACAGATTAGACAAGAACAAGAAATAAAAGGATTGAAAATAAAAAAGGAAGAATATAAAGTGCAAGCATTTGCGGATGATTTGGAAACAGGACCCAAATTAGTTCAGAAAATAGAGGAATTTGGTAAAGTGGCAGGACTTAAAATAAATAAGAACAAGACAAAGATAATAACAAAAAACCTTACCAATAAACAAAAAAAAAGAACTGGAGGTAAAATTGGGTATCCAGTTGACCAAGAAAGTTAAATACCTGGGAATATGGCTAACAGCAAAATGTTCATCGATTAAAGAAGATAATTACAATAAGTTAGTACAACAAATAAAAACAGATTTGGACAATTGGAAAAAATTACAACTCTCACTCATTGGAAGAATTGCCACAATTAAAATGAATATATTGCTCTCTTTTGTTCCTCTAGTGGTGACAGCCCTTCCCCCTTCAAATAATTACTTATTTTATCCTTCGCTATTTCTTCCTGTTTATAAAGATTTTCAAAGTATTTTTGCATGATCATCTTTTTCTCTTCTTCATTGTTTCGTAAATTCCCCATTTCATCATATAGCTGCTGTATTATCCTTCCCTCTTTTTCTTTTTTCAATTTATAAGTTAGCCATCTCCCTGGCTTGTTGGCGTGTTCGAAGAAGTTTTGTTTGGTAAATTTTAAGTTTCTTGCAATGTCCTCTTGTTCTAGTACAGTGATGGCTAACCTTTTTGCCGTCGCGTGCCAAAAGCGGGGGGAGTTTGGGGGGGTCGCGGGTGCAGGTGCCCACATCCATAATTCAATGCGTCCCGCCCTCCTGCGCATGTGCACATGACCCCCCCACACTTCCCCCTGCTTTTGGCACATGATGGCACAGTGGGCCCAGTAGGCCTGTTTTTCCCCCTCCCCAGGCTCCAGAGGCTTTCTAGGAGCCTGGGGAGGGCAAAAACAGCCTTCCCCATCCCCCCGGAGGCCTTCTGGAGGCCGGAAACAGCCAGTTTCCTGACTTCCGGTGGGACCGGAAGGCCTGAAAATCAGTTGACCAGGGTGCGCATGCGTGCTGGAGCTGAGCTAGGGCAACACTCGTGTGCCCACCAATATGGCTCTGAGTGCCATCTGTGGCACCCGTGCCATAGGTTCGCCATCACGGTTCTAGTATATTTAATTTATGCTTAGCTAAGGTCAGTGTTTCTTTAATTAGTTCATTCCCTGATTTTTTTTTGGAGTTGGTTTTCTAATTTTCCAATTTCTTCCTTTAATATGTTATGCTGCCTCCATTTCTCTTTATTTTTCTTTGCCATGTATGCTATTGTTATCCCCCTTATGTATGTTTTCATGGTATCCCATAGGTTTGATAGTGAAGTATGTTGCTTTTTATTTTCTTTAAAAAATAATGTCAATTCTTTTGTAATCCTTTCAGTATATTCCTTCTCCTTTAAAATCTGGGGGTTTAATGTCCATCTTATCGTTTTTCTTTGGCCTCTCCAAGTTATTTCAAGGGGGTTATGGTCTGCCCACGTATTTGGGGAAATCTCTATCTTCTCTATCCCTTTGCCTACTTCCTTATTCGTCCATACCACGTCAATCCTTGACCAAGATTTATGGGGGTTGGAATAAAACGTGTATTTATTTTCTTTTGGGTACAAGCTTCTCCACATATCTGTCAAATTCAATTCGTCCGTCATCTTAAAAAAGGTTTCTGGTAATATATTTCTTTTTTTCTTGTTCTTTTTGTCACTGGTGTAATCTTTTTTGATATCTACTACCCCATTATAGTCACCCACAATACATACATTCCCTTGACCTATCTCAATAATCTTTTCATGAACTTTCTTGTAGTACTCCCCCTGGTTTTTGTTAGGTGCATAGATGACTACCAACAACATTATTGTTTGCCCTATTGTTACTTCCATCATTAACATTCTTCCTTTTAGATCTGCATAAATTTGTTTTGCCTTTATCCTTTCTTTAATATATACTGCCACCCCTCTTTTCTTTTTTCCCGCCAGTGCTGTGTAGAGTTTCCCCAATTTATTATATTCTAAATATTTTTCATCTTGCTTTTTAATATGTACCTCTTGGAGGCACACAATATCTGCTTTCTGTTTAATTAATTTTGTAAGTATTTGTTTCCTTTTCACCAATGCATTTAGTCCATTAACATTAATTGATAGTAGTTTCAATTCTTCCATTCTCCTGTTTGTCTACCGTTTTCTGATTCCTATTGATCCTTGTAGCTCTTTGTGTTCTTGTTCTAATACCTCCTTCTTCTTGGTGTTATTTTTCTTCTTTACTTCTTTCTTCCCGGTCTTCTCCTTTGGCTTCCTGTTGTTGTTCTTCTTGGCTTGCGGTCTCCAGCTCGTCCCTGCTGCTATAGTCCTCTTCCGTTCCCATCAATTTATTTATTTATTTACTTGTTTAAATTTTTATACCGCCCTTCTCCCGAAGGACTCAGGGTGGTGTACAGCCATACTAAAACCACATATACACATAAAATTTAAAAACAGTTTAAAATATAGTAAAATTTGGCCCTTATATTAAAAAACTACAAACACCCAATTAAAATTCATTCTCTAAGCCAGCCCAGCCTGTTGAAACAATAGAGTCTTAAGGGCACGGCGAAAGGTACGTAGGTCGGGGATCATGCAAATCTCTGGGGGCAATTCATTCCAGAGGGCAGGTGCCCCCACAGAGAAGTTCCTGTGCTTTATCTAAATTGTCAATTTTAATCGTTTTACCCTGCCAGGAGACAAGCATTCCTTCCAGCAGTATCCACCTAAACAGTATGTTCCGCTTATTCAATTGTGAGGCCAAAAAACGGTAATCTCTTCGTTGCTCTCGAACTCTTCTGGGAATTTGTTTCAGGGTAATGATTTCCTTATCTTTATACACCATTGGTTCCTCTCGGGTAATTTTGTAAATCATGTCCCTGACCTTCTTTTGAGCAAATCTTAGGTGTACCTTTCTGGGCAGTCTATGGTGTATAGCGTAGTTGGTTTGAATTCTATACACTTCATCCAACTCATTCAAGATTTCTTGCTTATCTCTTTGACGTGTTTCTGCAATTAGTTCTGCCATTATCTGTCCTAGGTTTTCTTCTTTAGACTCTGTCATGCTTTGAAATCTTAGGTAGAAAGATGCCTGGTCCATTTTTAGGTGGATTAATGAATCCTCTAGGTCCTTATTCAGTGCCGTCATTTTTTGATCAACCAATTCCAATTTTTTTTCAGTTTGTTCCGTTTTGGTTTCCAACGTTTTTATTTTTTGTTCATTTTTCTGAATTG
Source organism: Ptyas mucosa (assembly GCA_012654045.1). Lineage (NCBI taxonomy): Eukaryota > Metazoa > Chordata > Lepidosauria > Squamata > Colubridae > Ptyas > Ptyas mucosa. Next base: position 202,632 of record WNWU01013032.1, read on the forward strand.
TTTCTTGGATTGAACCCATTTTATTGTCCAATTTCTGAATATCACTTTTCATTTCTCCATGGTTGTTTGACATTGTTTCTTGTAACTTCATCATTGTTTCCTGAATTATTAGCAAGGTGGCTTGCATCGTTTGCATGTTTGGCATTGTATTGGGCTTTTCCGCTCTTAACATTCCTTCTATCGACTGTTGGTTTGACGGGGAGGCCATTGTCATCGTGGGGTTTGATGCAGTTTTTTCCCCTGTCCTCAGAGTTGTCATTGTGAGACTGGTCATTTCTTTCAATATTCTACTTTGTTCTCCAAGGATTCTATAAATACTTTCCCAGATTACCATCAACTGTTTACTAATAAGTCTCCCTTATTTTTTTTCCTTTCCCCCATGATACAAAATATCTTATACTACTATTAATATTTATCTCTGCTCTAATCAACCTAATTAAGTTATTCAATATACATATAAACTTAAGTACAAATATAAATATAATATAGATATAAATATAACTATTCTATAAAAGTTAATCAGTATATGTACCAATAACAATATATAAGTTGTATCAATATATATATAGTGTTAGATATAAAAATAAGTATTAATATGTCAGTTAATCGATATATAAGTAAAGTTAATTATAAATAGAAATAGAAATAACAATATAAGAGTTAAACAATATATAAATTTAAATATAAATATGCATTGAAATATAAACAAGTAAGTATAAAGATGTAAATATATAATTACAGTCTCCTCACAGTCACTCATGCCCTTGTCACCTCACGGTTGGATTATTGCAACGCGCTCTACATGGAGCTACCCTTGAAAAGTGTTCAGAGACTACAGTTGGTCCAGAATGCAGCCGCGTGAGTTATAGTGGGTGCGCCTAGATACACCCACATTACACCAATTCTCCGCGAGCTGCACTGGCTCCCTATTGGTCTCCGGGTGCAATTCAAGGTGTTGGTCATTACCTTTAAAGCCCTATATGGCTCAGGGCCAGGCTATCTTCGAGACTGCCTTCTACCACATAGCTCCCAGCGACCGGGAAAATCCCACAGTCGGTCTCCTCTGGGTACCTTCAGCTAAACAATGTCGGCTGGCGGGCCCATGGGGGAGGGCCTTCTCCATGGCTGCCCCAGCTCTCTGGAACCACTTAAATATGTATAAATATTTCTTTAGGTCTTCTTAGTTAACTTGGTAAATTAATAAATAGTAGCTTGTTAATGTTACTTTCAATGTCCAGACAATTGCTTCTCCTTGTTCCTCTTTAATCCTCCGTAGGTGTCTAGTTATCTATTGAATCGTTTTTAATCCTGTCTTCTTCCTTGTTCAACACTGAGCCCTTCTGCTCCCTCTCTGTTTTGTATCGATCTCTGTGCATCTCCCGTTGTTGTGACCCAGGCCCAAGTAGGTATTATCAGACACAATCAGTTCAAACAGACTTTATTAGAACAGCTGAGAATTAACTCATTCTCAGCGTAGTCCAAACTAATTCAAAACAAATTCTTCATAACACAATTCTTCAGCATTATCACCAACCTTGGTCTAATTAAGCAACCTGCTTTTCTTGGCAAAAGTTCAGAAGCAGAAGACGCCGACAAGAAATAAATGCAGAAGACAAGAAACAAATCTCTCAACGTTGTTTTCCAACAAAGAGCCCAAGAGCCGTTGCTGGTCTTTTAAGCCTTATGGAAGGGGCCAATCCTCTCTTGGCCCTACTCCCAAGTCATCCTTTTTGCTTTAGCTGCTCTTGCCTTCTGGCAGCTCTTCTCGTGCGTGCACTAGGAACAGGCTCCTCCTGTTCCTCTGCCTCTCTGCTGTCAGCCTCTGGAGGCTCCAGAGTCCGCGCATCACTCCCAGATGGCCCTGGCCCCATCTCTGCCTCCGACGCAGAGCCCCCATCTGGGCCTTCCCTAGCCTCCAGGACTGGCCCATGTTCTTCCTTAGCCTCCTCACTGTCCAACTCCACTGCCAGCTCCGCAGGCTGCTGGCATACCACAACACCCATCTCTTTTTCCATCGTTTTGGGACACCAGTTTCTTCCTCCAACCTCCATCTCAAATGCCCATCTGCTCAAGCCTCTCTCACCGTCATAGTCCACCGTAGTCCACTCTCGCCATTCTCACCCTTTTCCTTCTTTTCTTTGCCTGCCAGTCTGGCTCACCAGATCACTCTCCCCGCTCCTCTTTTCTTCCTCTTTTCCTCTGATTTTTATCAGAATACCCACTTGTCTCCTTTCGATCTCACCTCTCAAAAGTTCATGTCCTCTCTCCTCACTTCACTCTTGCAGTTAACTTTATTATGCTGAGTCACTGCTCCTCCCGCTGGGTTGCCGTTCGTTCTTCGTGGGATTTCCCCCAACTGGAGCTTTCTTTATAACCGCAAAATCGGGACTTACTTTTATGGCCAATTATCACCGTTGTGGCTCTGAAATTTTTGGCCAGATAGAATGTCATGGTCTGTTAAGTAAATCTTCTCTTCCTTAGCCTCTCTGGCTCGTCACAGCCTTGGGCCCGCCATAACGTGATGGTAGACACTTTCACGTTGGGTTGACAGGGATTTCCTTCATTGCAGTGAGTGATCGCCTTTCACCTCGCTGCCCTCCAGGTTTCTCCTCTATTCTGTATGGCTCTCCAGGCTCACCGCACCCCGAGGGGTCCCCAAACGTGAAAGATTCGGGATCTAGGAATGGAGACTGTTCTCTTTCTCCCGCACCACTATGACATCACCACCAGGCATCATATAACGTTAAATAGAGATATAACGTTAGTAGAACTGAAAGCGGCAATTCAGAAGCAAAAGAACAATAAGACTCTAAGGCCAGATGGCCTTCCAGGGGAAATTTATAAAAATATGGGTGAGTTAATAGAACCGTTATTAATGGAAATATGCAATGAAACATTGAGGGAAGCAAAATTACCGGAATCATGGAGGGAGGCATACATTACCTTGATACTGAAAGAGGGCACAGATAAGAACCAAATTAGAAACTATAGGCCAATCTCGCTCCTAAATGCCGACTATAAAATATTTATGAACATTATAGCGGAGAGGTTGAAAAAAATATTAAACGAAAATATATACCCTGACCAGAATGGATTTCTACCGACAAGGCAAATAAGAGACAACACAAGAACTGTAGTGAATATATTGGAATACTACGAAGCCCATCCAGAAAAACAAGCAGCGCTTGTTTTTCTGGATGCTCAAAAGGCATTTGATAATTTAAACTGGCAATTTATGATTCGACAAATTAGAAATATGAATTTTGGAGACAAATTTGAAAATATGATAGAAGCAATATACACCACTCAGAAGGCAAGTATAATAGTAAATGGAGACACCACAAAAGCATTTCAAATAACAAAGGGAGTACGTCAGGGATGTCCATTGTTACCTCTACTCTTTATTCTGACATTAGAAATATTATTAATTAGAATTAGAGCGAATCAAGAAATAAAAGGAACAAGAGTTAAAAAAGAGGAGTATAAAGTACAGGCCTTCGCCGATGACTTGGTATTTTTTTATTGAGGAGCCATTGGAAACTGGCCCCATCTTACTACAAGAAATAGAAAAATATGGAGAAGTATCGGGCCTCAAAATCAACAAAGAAAAGACCAAAATGTTAGCTAAAAAATTAACAATGAACCAGAAAAGAGATCTAGAGAGGGAAATGGGGTTACAAATTGCTAAGAAAATTAAATATTTAGGAATCTGGTTAACAGCGAGGTGCTCTTCAATAAAAGATGACAATTACATAAAATTATTTCAACAAATAAAGAAGGATTTGGAAAGGTGGGGGACATTACAATTATCTCTATTAGGAAGAATAGCGACTATCAAAATGAATATTTTACCTAAACTACTTTATCTATTCCAAAGAATCCCTATAAAATTGGATAAGAAATTTTTCATAGATCTAAACAAAATAATTATAAAATTTGTCTGGTCAGGTAAGAAGGCACGGATAAAATTAGTCTCACTTCAGGATAGTAGAAGTAGAGGTGGCTTTGGACTTCTGATGTGGGAACTCTATTATAAGGCAGCGATATTAGTATGGATTAGAGATTGGATAAATTTAAAAAATAGAAGAATTTTAACATTGGAAGGGCATGACCTGGGGACCTGGTCGCGGCCTGGGATCGGGCCGCTAGCGGGGCCTTAGACCGAGTCGTGCCTTTGCGGCCTCTGACCCGGTGCCGATCCCTCACGGCCCCTTGGTTTACTGAGGAGCTGAGGGAGATGAAGCGCCGGAAAAGACGCCTAGAGAGCGGTTGGAGGGCCAGTCTTGCCGAATCTGATCGAACACTGGTAAGGCTACATATTAAAGCCTACCTAGTGGCGATAAAAGCGGCAAAGTCTAATTACTTTTCCGCTCTTATTGCGTCATCAGAGAATCGTCCGGCGGCCCTGTTCAGGGTGACCCGCTCCCTGCTTCAATCGGGAGTGAGGGAGGACCCCCTGGAGGGCAGGGCTGAGGATTTTGGACGATATCTGTATGACAAAATCGCTCAGATCCGACGGGATTTGGACTCTGACTGGGTAGATCCGGGCAGGATGACGAGGAATAGTCTTGAGAGCGTTATCTGGGAGGAGTTTGACCTTGTGACTCTGGATGACGTGGACAGGATTTTGGGGACACTTAATGCGACCACATGTTTATTGGACCCGTGTCCCTCCTGGTTAGTACTGGCTTCCTGGGAGGTTACACAAGGTTGGCTCCAGGGAATTATTAACGCTTCGTTGAGTGAGGGTTACTTCCCCGCCGCCTTGAAGGAGGCGGTGGTGAGGCCTCTCCTCAAGAAGCCCTCCCTGGACCCGGCAATATTGGCTAACTATCGTCCTGTCTCCAACCTTCGCTTTGTGGCGAAGGTTGTTGAGAGTGTGGTTGCACGACAGTTCCCACAATTCCTGGAGGAAACGTCCTATCTGGATCCGTTCCAGTCGGGTTTCAGGCCTGGTCACAGCACGGAAACGGCATTGGTCACGTTGGTTGATGATCTCTGGAGGGCCCGGGACAGAGGTTGTTCCTCTGTTCTGGTCCTATTAGATCTCTCAGCGGCTTTTGATACCATCGACCATGGTATCATGCTGCACCGGTTGGAAGAGCTGGGGATGGGGGGCACCGTTTTACGATGGTTCTCCTCCTTTCTCTCCGACCGGTCGCAGTTTGTGTTGACAGGGGGGCAGAGGTCGACCTTGAGGCCTCTCATTTGTGGAGTGCCACAAGGGTCGGTCCTCTCGCCCCTTCTGTTCAACATTTATGTGAAGCCGCTGGGTGAGATCATCCGTGGTTTTGGGGTGAGATATCATCAGTACGCTGACGACACCCAGCTGTACATCTCCACCCCAGACCACCCCAACAATGCCCTTGAAGTGATGTCCCAGTGCCTGGAAGCTGTACGGATCTGGATGGGGAGGAACAAGCTCAAGCTCAACCCCTCCAAGACTGAGTGGCTGTGGTTCCCGGTTTCCCGATATAGCCAACTGACGCCATCGCTGACTATCGGGGGTGAGTCTTTGGCCCCCGTGGAGAGGGCGCGCAATCTGGGAGTCCTCCTGGATACGCAGCTGTCCTTAGAGGAACATCTGACAGCTGTGGCCAGGGGGACCTTTTATCAGGTACGCCTGATTCGCCAGTTGCGCCCCTTTCTTGATCGGGATTCCGTGTGCACGGTCACTCACGCCCTCGTCACCTCTCGCCTGGACTACTGTAATGCTCTCTACATGGGGCTCCCCTTGAGGAGCACCCGGAGGCTCCAACTGGTCCAGAATGCGGCCGCGCGGGTAATTACGGGGGCTACATGGCGCTCCCGCATAACACCTCTCCTGCGCGAGCTGCACTGGCTCCCAGTGGTCTTCCGGGTGCGCTTCAAGGTGTTGGTTACCACCTTTAAAGCGCTCCATGGCATAGGGCCCAGTTATCTACGAGACCGCCTTCTGCCACCGACAACCTCCCATCGACCCGTGCGCTCCCACAGAGAGGGTCTCCTCGGGGTGCCATCAGCCAAGCAATGTAGGCTGGTGACCCCCAGGGGGAGGGCCTTCTCTGTGGGAGCTCCTACCCTCTGGAATCAGCTGCCCCCTGAGATAAGAAGAATCCATGACCTCCGTGCCTTCCGCCGGGCCCTTAAAACATTTTTCTTCCAACAAGCCGGGCTGGCCTAAGCGAAGCCTTTTAAATGATTTTAAAGTGGGGTGTTTTTTAAATTTTTGGGCCAAATTTAGATATTCCTTTTAATTTGTTTTTAATGTTCATATTATGTGTTTTTACTTGGCTGTACACCGCCCTGAGTCCCCAGGGAGAAGGGCGGTATAGAAAATAAATAAATAAATAAATAAATAAATAAATAAATAAATAAAATGATTTACAAAAGGGGTGGCACGCTTTTCTGTGGAACAGGGGAAATAAGACACACTCGTATTTCTAAAGATATAAAATAAGGGATGCATTGTTACAAACATGGGAAGACATAAAGAAAAAACACTATATGAAGATCCCCGGGTGGCTATCCACCATGGAGGCAATGATCCACCCCAATACATTAGTGGTATTGCTCAGATATAACAAAATTTTAGACAATGAAGGGGAACTCAAAAATAATCAGGAGTTAAAGGAACAGGGAATATTTATAGACTGGTGGCCATACCTACAGTTACAATCTAGATATAAAAAGGATGCAGAAGAATATGGATTCAATATTGAACCACAACAATTAGATAAACTGTTGGTAGGTCCAGAGGGAAAACTAATAACCAAATTATATAATTATTTACTAGAATTTGATAGGGCGGAGGAGGTGGTGAAAGACCCCATGATTGCCTGGGCCAAAAATATAAGACACAACATAGAATTAGAAGATTGGGAAGAAATCTGGAATAAAAATTATATAATAACTAAATCAGTGGCTTATAAGGAAAACCAGTATAAGATGTGTCAGGTATGCTTCCTTCAAAATCCAGGAAAAAAAGAACCAAACTCCATTGTTATGAAGAACTGTACTTTTACTGGTAAAGAAATGAACGCAACCAAAGCAAAGCTGAAACTAAAGACTATATGCACGAAAACTGTATATACAAATCATCCCCTCCCACTGTCCATCGTAAATCACCCAATCCACAGGTCTTCTAGGAGTCAGGTGGAAGCACGTCTGGCCGCGTCATCGATCAGGAATGTCACGACGGTTGACCCGATAACAGCAGTTTCGTTTTCCCCTTCTAAGCAGACTTTCATCTAGTAAGGTTTCACTTCCCCCCTCCCCCTTTCTATGGCAGCCAAGCAGTAAGGCGGAGGCTGACAAGGAGACTTTCACCATCCAGGAGGGACAAGGATCTAACTGACAGGTGGTGGCACTGACAGCATCAAGGGCCCTGTTCACTTCATCAGGGCCAGCCAGATCAAACTCTTCCCACATAACAGGGCAAGACCTTAAAAGCCTTCGTATTGAAATTTTAGCATTCTTGAATACAAACAAATGTAAATATATATGATCTCTGGAGAAAGGCACCCAAGAATTATATTGTTGATTTTAGGCTAGTGTTGCTTTCATTTGTTCAGTTTGATGTGTGTTTATTCATTATATTAATTTTACAGGACAATGCAAAACAACATAAGCAAATGTACTCTTCCAGTGCTGACATGAAAAAAAAAAAAGAGAGAGAGAAGAAGCAGTTTGATTTTTCACACAGTTACTACCTGGCAAATAATATCACCTAGGAGATGAGATGGGAGGGGGACATTCCTGTGAGGTGAAGTAGTGAGAGTGACTTGGAAGATGGCCAATGAGATGCTAGAATTGGGGAACGGAAAGGGAAGGGTTTGGGGGTCAGCAGGTCAGTACTGGCACCGACAGAGTCGGGACCAGACGGGTTGTTCTAAACAAAAGAAAGATTTCATCAAAGACTATTTGTTTGGAATGTGATTTATTTAAGACAACGTCAGAGTCTGACAGAGTGCCAGTACTCCTCTCCAAGCCAAGCTGGCTGACTTCCAAACCTCCAGCTCCCTCCCCTGATGTCTGGAGTAGATGAAAGCGCAGTCCGGTAATTATGGCAGAGAGCAAACTTTCCAGAGGTAACTTAATTCAAGCAACTGGACAAGAGCCAGCCATGATTCCAGCCAGCTTGGATGCAACAAAGCCACCGCTCCTCCCTCCCCCAGCGAAGCTGCAAGCCAAGGAAAAAAAAGATAAGTATTCGGGGCTTTTGCCAAAATTCCCAGAGGTTGACGTTCCCTTCCCGAACGTTCAAGACAAGGGGAAGCCCCCAAGTGAGCTGGGGAGGGCAGACTGGCTATGGCACTGGCAGCAGGCCAGGCACCAAAAATCTTCGGGGAGGCCACTCAAGAGCCCACAAGATGAATTGAGAGAGAAATCTGACCGTGCCATCCTTCTGGAGGAGGGACCATCAGGCAGGCCTGAGGAGAGGGGGGGCCCACTCGAGCTTTCCAAACTGAGACGTCATAGACGAAAGCACAGCCTTCCCCCCCCCCAGAGCAGAAGGAGAAGAAGCCCAGAAGTGCATTCCCCCCTGCAAAGCAAGCAAGGCAGCCTAGACAGGACATCACCGCCCTACCCCAAAATGAGTGGAGAGGAAGAGGACCAGCAGCCCCCAGAGCAGGCCTACAGAGCCCCGCACTGGGAGGATAGGGCACCGAGAGAGGACCCACCCCGTTTCAGAGGGAAGTTCAATGGCGACCCTGACCAGCTAGCGCAATTCCTCGATACAGCTGAGATCTACATCGAACGCTATGGACACCTCTATCCATTTCCCAGAGCCCCTAGTCAGTGCCATCTCAGAGGGATTTGAAGGAGACGCAAGAAGGTGGTCAGCAGCCCTCTACAAGAACAGGGCCCCCCAATTGCGAGAAGCAGATGAGTTCCTACAACTACTATGAACCCAATTCGAGGAGGCAGAGGAGGACCCCTATGTGGAGGACGAGCTCAGGAACCTAATGCAGAAGGGGAAGCCTATCAGAGAGCATATCCGTGAATTCAGGAGAGTCATTGGGACCTTACCTCCCCTACCAGAGCGACTGCTGGTGTATTTCTTTAGAACAAGCCTAGATAAGCGTATTGCCCAAGTGACCGCTTATCGAGACATCCCGAACTGACTCTCCGAATGGTTCCGGGTAGCAATAAAAGTCAACAGAGGGCTGCGGGCCAATGATATGTCAAAGCAACCAGATAGTGAGGAGAGAGACCACCTGGACCAGGGACCACCCGGCAGACGAGGAACCACAGCGCCACAGCCCACCCAGAGGCCAGTCACCCCATGGAGCCCACTGAGGTGCTACAGGTGCAGGGGGATTGGTCACCCGGCAGCAGCGTGTGGAGCCCCTAGACCGAGGCCAGACCCACAGCCCAGGACACAACCGGAACGAGGGCCCAAACGCGCCACCAACACGCCACAGAGAGTCCCCCCGAGACCAGAGGTTTTCTCCCACCTTACCAAAACAAAAGGGGTCCCAGATGAGGGAAATCAATCCCCCGAGTCGTATGACAGCGAGGACGAGGGTGAAGATGACCTGATGGTGAGCGGACCCGTCCACCCCTTTCTTTTCCCAATACGCCTAACAGCCCGGAAAACAGGGACCCAAGGGACTTTCCAAGCCCTAATAGATTCAGGCTGCACAAGGTGCCTGATCAACCTGATCCTAAAATTGGGGATCCGTGCTAAAAAACTCAACCACCCAATCCGATTTGAACAAGTGGATGGATCCCTAGTGGGGGGGACTTACGCCACACACTTGACCGAGCCAGTGAGGCTGGAGCTAGCAGATCACTGGGAAACGATTCGGTTCATAATAGCCCCCAAAATGACAGATCCAGTCATACTGGAACTCTCGTGGCTAGACAAGTGGGGCCCAATCATTTGGTGGCAAGAGGGAACCCGCAGGCTGAGGATTGCAAAGGGGCCCCAACCCCTACCGCTCCAACCAGGGGAGATGCCCCCCATGCAGGAGCCCCAATCTTTCCCACCACAGCAAAGGAAGAAACCGCCAATGCAAGGGCCCCTCCCTGAGGGTACAACAGAGCAACTGGCGACCGCATCCAACAGCTCCCACAACACAGAACAGATCCCAGAGGAGTACCAAGACCTTGCAGAGGTGTTTAGCGAGGCCGAGTGTGACGTTCTACCCCCCCACCACGAGGCCGATTGTGCCATTGAGATCATCCCTGGAGCGAAACTACCTAAACCTAAACTGTATGCCATGACGCCCCGCGAAATGCAAGAAATGTGGAACTACATAGACAAGAATCTACAAAGGGGCTTCATTGAGCCAGCCAAACTACAGGTCGCGGCACCGGTCCTTTTTAAAGAGAAGAAAGACGGCTCTATGTGTCTGGTGGTTCATTTTAGAGGTATCAACGCCGTCTGCGTACACAACTTATATCCCCTTCCCCTCATGAAGGACATGCTAGCCCACCTGGCCAAAGGAAAAGTTTTCACCAAACTAGACCTCCGAGAAGCCTACTACCGAATACGCATCAGGGAAGGAGATGAGTGGAAAACAGCATTCAACTGCCCCCTAGGAAGTTTCCAATTTAAGGTGATGCCTTTTGGACTGCAGGGAGCCCCGGCGGTGTTCATGCAACTGATAAATGAAGTTCTACATGAGCACCTCTACAAAGGGGTTCTCGTCTACCTGGACAATATTCTCATTTACACAGAAACCTTAGATGAACACATACCCCTCGTCCGCCAAGTATTGGAGAAACTGCTGAGGGCGAACCTGTATGTCAAACTGTCAAAATGCGAGTTCCACCAATCACGCCTAGACTACTTAGGTTACCGAATATCAAACAAGGGGGTAGAGATGGACCCAGCCAAAGTACATTCAGTTCTACAATGGCAACCCCCTCGCACCCGCAGACAACTGCAAAGCTTCTTAGGGTTCATGAACTTCTACAGACAATTCATCCCCTCGTTTGCAAGAATTGCCAAACCTCTGATGGACCTCCTAAAGACAGGGAGTCCGGCAACGAAGCCCCGCCTGGGACAACCCCTACAGTGGGACCTGACCTGCCAACGGGCATTCGAAGCACTAAAAGAGATGTTTGCAAAAGAACCTGTCTTAAAGCATCCTGACCCCCGAACAGCCCTTCGTCATCCAAGCAGATGCCAGCGATGTGGCAGTAGGGGCCGTGCTGCTCCAAAAGAACGGCCAAGGGAGCCTACAACCTTGTGCCTACACCTCCCGAAAGCTCACCGACACAGAGAGGCGATGGGCGGCGTGGGAGAAGGAAGTGTTCATGGTGAGATGGGCGCTGCTGACCTGGCGACACCTACTAGAGGGAGGCCAGAGACCGTTCGAAGTTTGGACTGATCACAAGAATCTGGAGGCCATCAGAACCCCATGGAAGGTGTCGCCCAGGCAAGTCCGGTGGGCACAATACTTCAATCGTTTCAACTTCGAGCTCAAGCACATTCCAGGGGGGAAGAACTTTCTGGCCGATGTCCTCTCCCGGATGCCCCAAAAGAACAGTGAGCGAGAGCAGGTAGTGAACGCCATTATCCCCTCTACCTAAGTAGTGGGTCAAGTGGTCACCAGACGGCAACGCCACGACCAGCAGGGCCAACTTGAAAGTGATTTAACGAAAAGACTCAAAACTGAAACAGCGGCGGACCCCTGGTTTCGAGACAATCAACATCTCTTGACAAAAAGGGATGACCTAGCATGGAAGGGGGCAAAACTCTATGTCTCACAAGAGGAGCCACGACATCAAACCAGCGGGACATTTCGGCTTCCTAAAAACTCTACACTTAGTACGACGACCGTTCTGGTGGCCCCACATGAGAAAAGACATAGACAGTTATGTAAAAAGTTGTACCATCTGTGCCACGATGAAGACACAGCCAGGATGCCTCCCCCCGGACTGTTGCAGCTGGTAGCTGAGCCGACAAGACCATGGGAGGAGATTGCGATGGATTTTATAGTAGAACTGCCGAGGAGCGGTGGAAACACAGTGATCTGGACTGTAATAGACTTGTTCTCCAAACAGGCGCACTTTATACCCTGCAACGGGCTACCCTCAGCCCGCCAGTTATCCAAACTGTTCCTGAAACATATCTACCGCTTGCATGGAGTACCCAGAAGGATCATCTCTGACCGAGGGGTCCAGTTCACCGCAAAGTTCTGGAGAGAGTTTCTATGATCCATAGGGTCGTCCCAAGGCCTCAGCTCAGCGTTTCACCCGAGCACTAATGGGGGGGCAGAGAGACTGAATGCCATGATAGAGCAATAATTAAGATGCTACGTCGACTACCAACAGTCCAATTGGGCAGACCTCCTATCTTTTGCGGAGGTCGCGTACAATAATGCTGTCCATAGTAGCACGGGATTAACCCCATTTAAAATAGTGAGTGGGATGGACTTCGTCCCCATGCCAGAGTATCCGAGGAAGCCCCCTTCCTCAGTCAGCTTGACCAATTGGATGGCCATGTTGAGAGAAACCTGGGAGAACGTTAAGAGGGCGTTGGCCAAGGCGGCACATTCCTATAAGAAACAAGCAGACAAGCACTGAACTCCCCAAAGACCATTTCAAGTGGGAGAGAAGGTCTGTTGTGGCTCCGACCCCCGAGGCCATCGCATCGGAGGAAGAAGGCTCCGAACAGGAGGGAGAGGAGCTAGCCAGGCCTCCCTCCCCCGGCCCCTCCTCCCTGGTAATTCATCAGCTGCCGGCCGAAGGAGAGGAGATGAGTCAGGAGCCAGGTGTCTCTGATCAGTCGGAGGATAATGAGGAAGGCCAGAGGTGGCTGGACCCACGCCAGCACCGGCGTGATAAGTGAGCTCAACAAATGAGGAAGCGTGCCAGGGATTAGCAGGACCGCACCCCACAGGACCACACCCCACAGGTTATTTAAAGGAGTGGGGTAGCAGTTGGCATTCTGTGACGGACAAAGTTTTACCCTGGCTAGTCCTTGGAGCTAAGCATCAGCCGGCTGGAAAGATTTGGACTTTTGAATTATATTTCCCTCAATTGGTGTGTACGTGTTTTGTTATCTGGTGGAGGTATTTCCCCCCCCCCTTGTTTAGTAAAGACCTTGGCAGCTGGTTTACAAAGGGCTGCCAAGCCGTGATAACGAACCTGTCAGGGAGTTGATTGATCCCATCCTGGCTCTGGGATAATCGCACCCTGGTTTAGAGGTTTGGACCGAGGCTTTTCCTCGAATGTATACATTAAGAAAATAAAACCCGAAGAATTTCTAAGAGAAACTCATTTTATTGTAAAGTAAAAAAAATAACTCTTACTATCTAATTAATTGGCTACATCTTGGTAGCGTTCCTGCCTCACCTCTTGGCAGGAGAACAAAGGAGTAAGAAGAAGGATAATGGAGGCTAGAAAGGAATGCATGCTTGCGCACTTAATACTGATAACAAAACTTGGCAAAACTACAGTAAGCCTATTAGACCAAAAATGACAGCTCAGCTGGGAAATACAAGAACGCAGTGACAGAACCTTCCATGTGTGTGCTACTCCTTTAACCTTCGTTTGTCTGTGTGGGTTGTGTGTGTAGAGGACAGGGACAGAACATCTTGTCCGTCACCTGAAACGTAAACCATCGTTTAACCACGATGGACCAACAGCTGCAGCAGCAGTTACAGCAGGTGCAAGATGCCAATCAGCTTCTGCAGCAGCAAGTGGCACAGCTAACTGCCCAGCTTGCTTTGGGGAATGCTCCTGCAGCTCCCCCCCTTCTTCCTCTCCTCCCCCTCCTCCCCGTTCCAGATGCCCAGTGAACGTGCCAGAGAGGTTTTCTGGGCAGACGGAGATGTTCCCGGCCTTCCTGGGACAGTGCCAGCTTTTCATGGCAATGAGGCCGGAGGATTTTCTGGATGATCGGGCTCGGGTGGCATTCATGATCAGCTACCTTTCCGGCTCTGCCGCCCGATGGGCCACGCCCCTGTTGCTGCAAAACAGCCCCTTGCTTCTGGACTATCAGGGCTTTTTGCAACACCTGCGCGTGATGTATGAGGACCCCCTCCGGGTTCAGACAGCAGCGAGGCGCATCAAGGACCTCCGACAAGGGAAGCGCCCCCTGCAGGACTATATTGCGGAGTTTCGACTTCTCAGCCAGGACTCGGCCTGGAATGAGGCAGCGCTCATGGACGCTTTCCAGGATGGCCTCTCGGATGAGTTGCAGGACGAGTTGGTTCGGGTGGAGGTGCCTCAGACCCTAAACGCGCTGGTGATCCAGTGCCTGCGGATCGACGCCCGCCTCCTCCGGCGACGGCCTCGTCGGGCTCTTCAGGAACCCCAGGCAGCTCCCACACCCTCGCGTCCCGCACCGACAGCGCCCCGGACCATCCCGCGTTTGGTGATGACGGTTGAGGAGCCCATGGAGCTCGGAGCGGCCAGACTTCACCTGACGGCCCAGGAGCGGATGCGGAGACGCCAGGAAGGACTGTGCCTTTATTGTGGTGAGACTGGACATTTTGCCGCCTCGTGCCCCAGGAAGCGGAGGGGGGCGCCCAAGCCTGTTCCGGAGTCTCGGCGTGACCAGCCGGGAAACGGGCCAGGCCTGGTCTAGGGGAAACCCTGGGCCAGGCACGTAACCAGGCCCCGCCGGAGTCGGCGGCTGTGGACTGTGAGCCCCCTCGGCATTTGATTCTAGACACTCGGGTTTTGTTGGCCAACCGGTCGGAGGGGCTGCAGGCGCATGTGCTGGTGGACTCAGGGGCCACGACGAACTTTATGGACCAGGCCTTTGTGGCCCATTATAAGGTCCCCTTGGTTCCGGTGGACCCTCCGTTGCGGGTCGAGACTATTGATGGGCGGGAACTCGTGGCGGGGCCCATCAAGTTTGCTACTCAGCCCTTGCACCTCGCCATTGGGACGCATGAGGAGGCTATCCAATTCTATGTGATAGCGGACCTCCATTTCCCTGTGGTCTTGGGAATGGCCTGGCTGCGGGCCCACGACCCTCAGGTGGCCTGGTCGAGGAATGCCATCTCGTTCCCGAGCCTGCAGTGCGTCGACCACCTCCGCCACACCTGTGCCGGCCAGGACGTCTCCACCCCGGCCGTCTCCTTGCCTCCAGAGCTGACACCTTTTGCCGACGTGTTCAGCGAGAAGGAGGCGGACCGCTTGCCCCCGCACCGCCCCTACGACTGCGCGGTGGATCTGTTGCCCAATGCGCCCCTGCCATCGGGACGCCTGTACTCAATGTCGGAGCCCGAGTTGGCCGCCCTGCAGGACTTTCTGGACAAAAACCTGGCCCGAGGGTTCATCCGGCCTTCGACCTCCCCTCTCTCGGCCCCGGTCCTCTTTGTGAAGAAGAAGACGGGGGACTTACGCCTGTGCTGTGACTACTGGCGCCTGAATGCCATCACGGTGCGGAATCGCTACACCCTGCCGTTGATCCCGGAGCTGATGGAGAGGTTGCGGGAGGCCTCGATCTTCACCAAGCTCAATCTCCATGGGGCCTACAACCTGGTGCGCGTGCGAGAGGGGGACGAGTGGAAGACGGCGTTTGGCATCCGGTACGGCCACTTCGAGTACACCGTCATGCCGTTCGGGTTGACCAACGCCCCTGCAGTCTTCCAGAATTTGATGAACGATGTGTTCCGGGACATGCTGGATCGGTTCGTGGTGATCTATCTGGATGACATTTTGATCTATTCCCGGACCCAGGAGAGCCACCTCCAGCATGTCCTCCAGGTCCTGCAGCGCCTGCGGGAGCACCAACTCTATGCGAAGTTGGAGAAATGTTACTTCTTCCAGACTTCCATAGAGTTCCTCGGGCACATCATCACCCCCGAGGGCATCGCCATGGACCCGTGCAAGGTGGAGGCCTTGTGCATTTGGGAACCCCCGTGTCGGGTGAAGGACGTCCAGCGCCTGTTGGGGTTCGCCAACTACTACCGGACCTTCATCCCAGGCTTTGCCACCTTGTCCTTGCCGCTGACCCAGCTCCTGTGGAAGAAGGTCCCGTTCCGGTGGGGGCCCCCGCAGCAGCAGGCTTTTGAGATCCTCAAGTGGGCTTTTGTTACGGAGCCGGTCCTGAAGCACCCCAATCCACACCGTCCGTTCGTGGTAGAGACGGACGCGTCCAACGTCGCGCTTGGGGCGGTGCTGCTACAGGCCCCGGTGGATGGCGGCACTCTTTTTCCCTGCGCCTACTACTCCAGGAAGCTTAATCCTGCCGAGCAGAACTACACCATTTGGGAAAAGGAGTTGCTGACTATCAAGGCCGCATTCGAGGCTTGGCGGCATCACCTCGAGGGGGCCCGACACCAGGTGGAGAGGCGGACGGACCATCGGAACCTGGAGCACCTCACCACGGCCAGGAAGTTGAACCAACGGCAGATCCGGTGGTCGCTCTTCTTCGCCCGGTTCAACTTCCGAGTCACGTACATTCCGAGCGGCCTCAATCAGAGGGCGGACGCCCTATCCCGCAAGCCGGAATACTTCTGTCCCAAGGACTCCCTTCTCCCCCGGACGGTGCTGCCAGCGGAATCCTTGGCCGCGGTCCAGGAACCGGTGGACTTGCGGGCTCAGGTGCGTGAGGCGCAGCGCCGGGATGACTGGTCGCAGCAGCGGAAAGCAGACGTTGGCCCCGCGTCCCCGTGGACCTTGGAGGAGGGTTTGCTGAAGCACCGGGGCCGGCTGTACGTGCCCACGAGTCCGCTCCGAGCCCTCATCATGAACCAGTGCCATGACAACCCCGCGGCAGGGCACTTTGGGTTCTTTAAGACTTTGAACCTGGTGACGCGGACGTTTTGGTGGCCTCGGGTACGGCACGACGTGCACGCATACGTGACGTCCTGCGTGCCGTGCCGACAGGCCAAAGCCGCGTCCTGCCTACCTCCTGGGCTCCTTCAGCCGCTGCCAACACCGGAGAGACCGTGGGTATCCATCTCCATGGATTTCCTGACAGACCTGCCGCTGTCCGCCACATTCACGACCGTCCTCGTGGTGGTGGACATGCTTACCAAAATGGTGCATTTCATCCCGTGCCGCGGCCTGCCGTTGGCCCGCACCACGGCACGTCTGTTCCTGCAGCACATCTTCTGCCTCCATGGCCTGCCGGACCAGGTGGTGTCGGACCGCGGGGCCCAGTTCACAGCCCGCTTCTGGAAGAGCCTGATGGCCGCGTTGGAGGTGCAGGTGTGCCTGTTGTCGTCGCACCATCCGGAGACGGACGGGGGCACGGAGAAGGTCATCGGCATCCTGGAGCAGTACCTCCGCTGTTTTGTCAACCAGCAGCAGGACAACTGGGCCGAGTACCTTCCCCTGGCGGAGTTCGCCTTCAACAACTCCCAGCACACCTCCACCCAGATGACCCCATTCCATGCCAACGTCGGCTACCATCCCCGGCTCTTTCCTTTGGCGATTCCGGATTCCCGTTCCCGAGACCCAGGACTTCCTCTCGGAACTGCAGGCCGTGCAGCAACTGGTACGGCGGCAGCTGATCCGGGCGGAGGATTACAAGCGGGTCGCTGACCGCTCGCGACGAGCTACACCACCGCTGGAAGTCAGGGATCGGGTGTGGCTGTCCACGAAGCACCTCCCCACGGACCGACTGGTGAAGAAACTGGACCACCGCTTCATCGGTCCCTTCCCCGTCGAGGCGGTCATCAACCCGGTGGCCTATCGGTTGACTCTGCCACGCTCCATGCGGCTCCACCCCGTGTTCCATCGGTCCCTCCTGGTCCCTGAGGCCCCGCCATGTCGCCTCCGACGCCCGCCGGCGCCTGCCCCTCCTGCCCCAGCCGACGAGGACGCCTCTGCAGCATACGAGGTGGACAGCGTTCGGGACTCCCGTTGGTTGAAGGGGCGCTTCCAATACCTCATCGCCTGGAAGGGGTACGGGCCCGAGGATTTCACCTGGGTGGACGCTTCTGCTGTTCAGGCCCCCGACCTGGTTCGGGCCTTCCACGACCAGTTCCCGTCCCGACCTCATCCCGACCGGCAGACCCTGGGGAAGGGCCCTGCGGCGGGGGATAGTGTTGTGGCTCCGACCCCCAAGGCCATTGCATCGGAGGAAGAAGGCTCCGAACAGGAGGGAGAGGAGCTAGCCAGGCCTCCCTCCCCCAGCCCCTCCTCCCTGGTAATTCATCAGCTGCCGGCCGAAGGAGAGGAGATGAGTCAGGAGCCAGGTGTCTCTGATCAGTCGGAGGATAATGAGGAAGGCCAGAGGTGGCTGGACCCACGCCAGCACCGGCGTGATAAGTGAGCTCAACAAATGAGGAAGCGTGCCAGGGATTAGCAGGACCGCACCCCACAGGACCACACCCCACAGGTTATTTAAAGGAGTGGGGTAGCAGTTGGCATTCTGTGACGGACAAAGTTTTACCCTGGCTAGTCCTTGGAGCTAAGCATCAGCCAGATGGAAAGATTTGGACTTTTGAATTATATTTCCCTCAATTGGTGTGTACGTGTTTTGTTATCTGGTGGAGGTATTTCCCCCCCCCCTTGTTTAGTAAAGACCTTGGCAGCTGGTTTACAAAGGGCTGCCAAGCCGTGATAACGAACCTTCTGTGTGTGTGCTACTCCTTTAACCTTCGTCTGTCTGTGTGGGTTGTGTGTGTGGAGGACGGGGACAGAACAAGGTCTACCTCTCCACCAAGTATTTGAGACTTAGACTCCCGAGCAGGAATTTGTGCCCAAAATTTATAGGACCGTTCCCTATAGTAAAAGTAATCAACCCGGTTACAGTACAACTGCAGTTGCCCCGGCTACTAGGGAAGATACACCCCATTTTCCACAGCAACCTCCTAAAGCCTGTGGTGGGGTCAACTTTAAGGCCGGCGCCACATGACCCCCCAAGCCCCTGGTCATTGGGGGCCACACTCACTATGAGGTACAGCGAATTCTTGATTCGAGGTGGCACAGGGGGCACCTCCAATACTTAATCAAGTGGAAGGGCTACCCCTTGTCAGAGGCCTCCTGGGTGAAGAGCACAAACATCCAAGCTGACCACCTTATAGCCACATTCCATGCAGATCACCCGGGCAAGCCGGGAGGTGGGGGGACACACCCTCGGACGGGGTAACGGTATTTACCTTGTTGTTTTCCCATTGGGGAAAAAGGAAGGGGGAGGGGCCAGATGTCAGCACTCCAAGTTACATCCGTTCCAGTGCTGACATAAAAAAAAAGAGAGAGAGAGAAGAAGCAGTTTGACTTTTCACACAGTTACTACCTGGCAGATAATATCACCTAGGGGATGGGATGGGAGGGGGACATTCCTGTGAGGTGAAGTAGTGAGAGTGACTTGGAAGATGGCCAATGAGATGCTAGAATTGGGGAACGGAAAGGGAAGGGTTTGGGGGTCAGCAGGTCAGTAGTGGCACCAACAGAGTCGGGACCAGACGGGTTGTTCTAAATAAAAGAAATATTTCATCAACGACTATTTGTTTGGAATGTGATTTATTTAAGACAACGTCAGAGCCTGACATCCGAATGTGCTGGACTTAGACAAAATAGCAAGATATAAAGATATATTAAATGACCAAGGGAAACTAAAAACAAAACAAGAATTAAAAAAACAGGGAATTGACGTAGATTGGTGGCCTTACATGCAAATCCAGATGAGATACAAGAAAGATGCAGAAAGTTATGGGTTCTATAAGGAACCATAAGAACTGGACAAGATAATACAGGGAACAGAGGAAAAATTGATTAAAAAAACTATACAATTACCTATTGAGATTTAAAATGGAAGAGGAAATAGTAAAGGAAACGATGATAACCTGGGCAAAAAATTTCGGCTACACCATAGAATTAGATAAATGGGAAAAATTGTGGGGAAAAAATCACAAATTGACAATGTCGGCAGCATATAGAGAAAATTTGTACAAAATGTTCTACCCCCAGTGAGATTAGCAAAAATGTTTCCAAATAGATCACCAAACTGTTGGAAATGTAAACAGACACCGGGAACATATTACCACATGTGGTGGACATGTCCAGCAGCAAAAAAATATTGGAGGAGGATAAGAAAGTGGCTTGAGGAAATAATTAAACAACAAACAGAGTTAAAGCCAGAGTCATTCTTACTAGGCATATTAACAGGGAATTACAAAAAAACCCCAACCAATATCTAATGCTACATGTAATAACACTGGCCAGAATTCTCTATGCACAAAATTGGAAAAATGAAAATATACCTTCTGAGGAAACTGTAATAAAGAAAGTGTTAGAGTGTGCCGAGATGGATAAGTTGACAATGGAAATGAAAGATAGAGGAGAAGCCGAATATTATTTGATTTGGAATGTATGGTACAACTGGTTAGATAGTAGATGTAAAGATTAGGAAATAAGCAAAGAAAGATGATTAACGAACCAGTAAGCAGAATTAAGTACAAATATATAGATGAAGAATATGTAACATTATAGTTTGATAAGATGTGATAAAATGTAAAATATACATTATAAAATGTAAAATGTAAAAAATAGTGACAGTAATAAATACACATTGTATGCATACTAGCATATTAGCATATATAAAGGAATATAAATATGTATATATATTTTAAAAATGTGTATGTATATACATCGGATGTATACTGATACTGAAGTGTTGTAAAGATGAAAACTGTGATATACAGTCATGGCTGTAAATGTTGGCACCCCTAAAATTTTTCCAGAAAATGAAGTATTCCTCACAGAAAAGTATTGCAGTAACACATGTTTTGCTATACACATGTTTATTCCCTTTGTGTGTATTGGAACAAAACCAAAAAAGGGAGGAAAAAAAGCAAATTGGACATAATGTCACACAAAACTCCAAAAATGGGCTGGACAAAATCATTGGCACCCTTTCAAAATTTTGGATAAATAAGATTGTTTCAAGCATGTGATGCTCCTTTAAACTCACCTGGGGCAAGTAACAGGTGTGGGCAATATAAAACTCACATCTGAAAGCAGATAAAAAGGAGAGAAGTTCACTTAGTCTTTGCATTGTGTGACTGTGTGTGCCACACTAAGCATGGACAACAGAAAGAGGAGAAGAGAACTGTCTGAGGACTTGAGAACCAAAATTGTGGAAAAATATCACCAATCTCAAGGTTACAAGTCCATCTCCAGAGATCTAGATTTTTAAAAAAAAATTATTTATATGTCGCCCTTCTCCAGAGACTCAGGGTGGCTTAAAATGCGTTAAGCAATAGCCTTCATACTTTTGTATATTTTATACAAAGTCAGCTTATTGCCCCCACAACCGGGTCCTCATTTTACCTACCTTAGAAAGGATGGAAGGCTGAGTCAACCTTGAGCCTGGTGAGAATTGAACTCGCAGTAATTGCAGGCAGCTGGATGTTAAATGCTGCCTTAGTAGGAGGCATTAGCCTCCTACACCACTCAGGCTCCTAGATTTGCCTTTGTCCAAAAGATTTGCCTTTGTCCACAGTGCGCAACATTATCAAGAAGTTTGCAACCCGACTTCCGGGTTGAGTTACGATCCTCGCTGACGGTCCCTTTAAGACCGCCAGCCCCTTCGCCTGTCAAAGAGCCGTTTTTTCGGCTCGAAAACCCCCGAATCCATTAGGATTCGGGAGAAGAACTAGCGCTGCACAGGTAGAGCCCCTGTGAGACCCCCGGAAGGCTTTTCTTGCTTCTGGGGAGGCAACAGGGTGTGCTCCCTTTTCAAAGCGCAGGAATTCCGGACGGAGGGGAAACTCTGCAGTTATAGCAGAGTTTCCC
>WNWU01013032.1:229665-283590 GCA_012654045.1 Ptyas mucosa
GGGGGGGGGGGAAGGGTGGTTGGGGAGGGTTAAGGTGGGAAAAGGAGGGAATTGTATTTTTTAGGTTTACTTGATTAATGTAATATATAATGTTGGGGGACGGGGAGGGGGAAAAAAGGGGAAAATTTGTATTTGAAAAACTTTTTCAATAAAAAAAAAAGAAGTTTGCAACCCATGGCACTGTAGCTAATCTCCCTGGGTGTGGACGGAAGAGAAAAATTGATGAAAGGTGCCAACGCAGGATAGTCCGGATGGTGGATAAGCAGCCCCAAACAAGTTCCAAAGCAATTCAAGCTGTCCTGCAGGCTCAGGGAGCATCAGTGTCAGCACAAACTATCCATCGACATTTAAATGAAATGAAACGCTATGGCAGGAGACCCAGGAGGACCCCACTGCTGACACAGAGACATAAAAAAACAAGACTACAGTTTACCAACATGTACTTGAGTAAGCCAAATTCCTTCTGGGCAAACGTCTTGTGGACAGATGAGACCAAGATAGAGCTTTTTGGTAAAGCACATCATTCTACTGTTTACCGCAAACGGAATGAGGCCTACAAAGAAAAGAACACAGTACCTACAGTAAAATATGGTGGAGGTTCACTGATGTTTTGGGGTTGTTTTGCTGCCTCTGGCACTGGGTGCCTTGAATGTGTGTAAGGCATCATGAAATCTGAGGATTACCAACGGATTTTGGGTCGCACTGTAGAGCCCAGTGTCAGAAAGCTGGGTTTGCGTCGGAGATCTTGGGTCTTCCAGCAGGACAATGACCCCAAACATACGTCAAAAAGCACCCAGAAATGGATGGCAACAAAGCACTGGAGAGTTCTGAAGTGGCCAGCAATGAGTCCAGATCTCAATCCCATTGAACACCTGTGGAGAGATCTTAAAATTGCTGTTGGGAAGAGGCACCCTTCCAATAAGAGAGACCTGGAGCAGTTTGCAAAGGAAGAGTGGTCCAAAATTCCGGGCGAGAGGTGTAAGAAGCTTATTGATGGTTATCAGAAGCGACTGATTTCAGTTATTTATTCCAAAGGGTGTGCAACCAAATATTAAATAAAGGGTGCCAATGATTTTGTCCAGCCCATTTTTGGAGTTTTGTGTGACATTATGTCCAATTTGCTTTTTTTCCTTCCTTTTTTGGTTTTGTTCCAATACACACAAAGGGAATAAACATGTGTATAGCAAAACATGTGTTACTGCAATACTTTTCTGTGAGGAATACTTCATTTTCTGGAAAAATTTCAGGGGTGCCAACATTTACGGCCATGACTGTAAAATCAAGAAAACTGTTTAATAAAAATTTATTTTAAAAAAAAGAGAAAAGAAAAACAAAACAAAACAGAAAGACCAGTTGGCATCGTGGTGGGAACGGTCTGGAAATAGCGGAGCTCCGCCAAGCTCTGTGAAAACCAGCCAGTATTTGCTTGCCGGGAGACCCTACGGGGTCAAAGCCGCCCTGGAGGAGTGGTGAAGAAAGGAGAAGTGCTTCGTTGATCATGAGGAAACCGCAATTTCCTCGTTAGATCCGAAGAAAACTTTCCCGAATGGCAGCAGGGACTTTTTGGCAAGTCACAAGCTGTGACAACTGGGACAATAAGATTATGTGCTGGAGCGGTTCGTGGACAGAGCATTGAAACTGGGTGAGATAACTTCCAACTTCTATTTTAGAGATTTAACCCAAATAAAAGAATTCCAAAAAATAATCTCCAAACGTTAAGAAAGTGGCAATTGGATACATGGAGAAAGATCAAAAACTCAGATGCGAAAGAAATGTCTAATAGACGCTTTAAAACATAAAAAGCCTGGCGAAGATTTAACAGCAATTTGAAAAGTGATTATTGGGAGAAACTGCTTTTCTTATTTTTACTTTTAACCCCCCTTGATCTGTTGACCTTGATTTTATTTCAGTAGGCAATTTGGATATTTGGAAATATTTAGTGAGCTCTGTGAAGATCTTTAAGACAAACTGGATTACAAATAACTAAAACTCTATTGAAACTGTTCACTAGATGGTGGATTTGAAAGATTTGAGGAAATTTGGTGAGCCAATTTGGATTTGGATTACTAATGCTACTTGACAGAACATCCTACAAGGCGAAAGAAGAAAGGTGAAAGAAGAAAAAAGAAAAGAAGAAAAGCTAAATAGTGCTGGTGGTTACCTATAAAGCCCTACATGGCTTAGGCCCGGGGTACTTGCAGGACCATCTTCTGCCTTCCTCCCACCGTCCCGTGCGCTCCCACAGAGCAGGCCTCCTCAGGGTGCCGTCGGCCAAACAATGTCGACTGGAGGCCCCCAGGGGGAGAGCATTCTCTGTCAGAGCGCCGACCCTCTGGAATGATTTGCCCACCGAGCTCAGGATAGCCCCGGACCTCCTCTCCTTTCGCCGCGAACTGAAGACGTGGCTCTTCCGTCAAATAACTTGATTTACTAGGGGTTGCACAAACTGTAATAATTTTAAATATGGTTTTTAAGGGGTTTTTAACTTATTTTGTTATTTTGTGATTTGTATTATTGATTGTTGTTGTAAGCCACCTTGAGTCCTTTGGGAGAATGGCGGCATATAAATAAATAATAAATAAATAAATAAATAAATAATTCTTAATATATTAAACTATTACAAAATGACTCAACAGGGGACAATAAATACATTGTAGGAAGAAATATTATTGATGTTTAAATGTATTTATGAAGAAGTTACAAAGAATCATAAGGAGAGAATGGTATTGTTTAAAGACAAAGATGTGAATGTAGAAGAACCCCCAACAAATGGGGGAGGGGGGAAGATGAGTACAAATTGGGAAAATAGTATTACACACACTAATATATAATATAATCTATTATAATTACAATGTGCATGTTAAGGTTAGAAGTTGGAAGACTATGATTATGTATATTTAATTGTATTATTATTGTTAGCATTGTGTAAAAAGTATATTGACCCAGTCAATACACTGTCCACAAAATGTGTATGGCTGTTAAAGGAAAATTGCAAATAAAACATATATACAAAAAAAGAGAAAAGAAAAAAAGCCACATATACACATATTATCCCCCCTTGTTGAATACTGATATATTATATTTATATACTGAATATAATATATACTGAATACTGAATATATTTATATTATAACAATATTAATTTCCCACCTCTTGCAAAACAGTCCCCCCAAATTTTCAAACTTCTAATTTTGCTTACAAATTATTAATCTGTCATCTATCTACTGTATTAATGGCCAAATAGTTAACAGATATTATGGCTGATGTTTGACAGCAAGCCTAAAAGTCAAAGATTACAAGAGTGCTTCTTTCTCTGTATGTATACAAAACATCACATACCAGGAATAGCATATTAAGATGGATTTATGCAGTGGTGGGTTTCAAAATTTTTTACTACTGGTTCTGTGGGTGTGGCTTGGTGGCCGTGGCGTGGGTGACAGAGGAAGGATACTGCAAAATCCCCATTCCCTCCCCACTCCAGGAGAAGGTTACTTCAAAATCCCCATTCCCTCCCCACCCCACTAACCTGCTCTGGGAAGGAATCAAACTCCCCCCTCTTGATTTCCCCAAATAAAATATTACTCATAAGAAAAGCAAGGAAAAATCAAGCTGCTAACCAGGAACCTGCCTGATACTCATTCCACATTCCTGCCAGCTGCATAAAGGAAACTTTGTAAGAAGAAAACAGCTACTGGTGCTTAGAGATAATAGAAAGTGGAAGCTGGAAGTTTGGCTCCATTTACAAGCAGGCAGAAAACCTGCTTGTAAATGGACAGGATATTTCACAATGGAAATCGCCCAAACCTTTTTAGAAACATAAAGCCCATGTTGCATAAACCCCAAAACTTCAAAAACATAGAACCATATAAGAATCCCTCCTCTTATCCAGTTTGTTGTTCAGCTGACCCAGAAACGAACTGCTGAATGTCACTTCGGTTCTGCAAGCAAAAACCTCCTTCCAGCAGCTGCTTCTTGGCTTCTCAATTTAAAGCAACGGTGTCTTGTTTTTTTTTCTCTTCTTTGTCAAGTGAGCCCTGATTTTTTCCTTCTAGCGCTGATCAGCTGGGAGTCAGGAGGCAGCAAATAGATTGGGGGCGGGGCCAGGCAGAGGTGGTATTTACCGGTTCTCCGAACTACTCAAAATTTCCACTACTGGTTCACAAGAACCAGGGAGAACCAGTAGCAACCCACCACTGCCTCAGAACATGTGGCTATTTCAAGTAGGCCTTCATCAAATCTCAAAAAAGACCCTACAGGAGCTCCTCTGTAACAGACAATGACGAGAACAATAAACGAAACAACATTGTCATTCCGTACGTTGCAGGCATATCAGAAAAGCTCAGGCGGATCTTCAGCCAACATAACATACATGCACACTTCAAACCTAAGAATACAGTAAAGCAGGAGCTTGTCCACTCCAAGGATAAAACACCCAGACAGAAACTGAGCAACATGGTATATGCAGTACAATGCAGTGAGCCATGTGCGGATCTGTACATTGGGGAAATGAAACAAGCACTTCATAAATGCATGGCACAACATAGGAGAACAAACACATCAGGACTAGATTCAGCAGTCCGTCTGAATTTAAAAGACACAGGCCACTCTTTTGAAGACAACAAAGTCCATATTTTGGACAGAGGACAGCTGGTTTAAAAGAGGGGTTAAAGAGGCCACCTATGTCAAAATTGAACAGCCCTCTCTCAACAGAGGGGGAGGGATACGACATCATCTATCTCCAATCCAGGGTGGATAAAAATCGACATTTTTTTTAAAAAAATTTAAAAAAATCTGATTTTTAAAATTTAAATCATATTCTTTTTTATTTTTATCAAATTTATTTTAATAAAATGCTTTTGGAGTAAAAATCTATCTAAAGATAGTTTTCTATTTAAGATACATTAATAATTTATTTTATTCAGCATGAAATGGAGCTTAGTTATGAGGCTGTATATTCTCCAATATTGGGACTGTCGGTGAGTCAACAGCAGGTCAGAGGAGGAGCTGCTGCGGGTCAGAGATGACAGTTGCTCTTTAAAAATTATGATTTAAATCGTGATTTAAATCAACTTGATTTAAATCAAGTCCACCATGCTCTAATCTACAACACAGTCCTTTCAACAGTTCCAAGAAGGCTCCACACCAATTTGCACCACTCAGGTGATCCTGATGACACAGATAAACCTCCAGGTGACCTTAATGGTGTCGAAGCGTAAATCAGCCTCGTTTTCCCCCTGGGGTAATTGCACTTAATTAGAGACGGATGGATCTTGTTTTCCATGCTGTATACTTTAAAGAAAGAAAAACCAAAATATGTATATTCTAATAAGGATTTTATTATAAAAATAGCAAAACTAGCTGACTACATCTTCATCGGCAGCTTATCACATGGACGAACAAAAAAAGTATAAATCAGGAAGTTAGAAAAGAAAGAATGTGGACATGCACAGTAGCTCAAAATTTCACAAGACTGGTGTTATGTCCTTATATGGGCATCCCTGCCAGATTGGCTAGTCCACCGGCGGGAGATTTGAAGATCTGTCATTGGCCGGCTTGCCGGCGGAAACCCCATTGGGGTCCTGGGGAGAGCTTCACTGAGTGTCAGTTACCATGGCTTCAAGGGCGACCTACCCATCACCATCATTAAGGACAGCCGCCCGACCCTGCTTGGAGTGGAGTGGTTCGAGCCTCTAGGGCTCTCAATCAGAAGAATCCATCAGCTTCGGCAGGATGAACTCGACAAGCTCCTCGAAGAGTTCAAGGACGTCTTCGATGGCAGCTTAGGTAAATTCTTGGGGAAACCCATCTCTTTCAATTTAGATACCTCAATCACCCCAATTCGGCTCAAACCTCGCAGGGTTCCATTTGCACTTCGGCCTAAGGTAGACGCTCAGTTGGATAAACTGATTGCCCAAGGCATATTGGAACCAATCGATCATGCTGCATGGGAGACCCCCATTGTGACCCCAATGAAGCATGATGGATCTGTGCGCATCTGCGCTGATTATAAATGCACCATTAACCAGGCATTACAGCAGAGCGCATACCCAGTCCCAGTGGTGCAACACCTGTTGCAGTCACTCGGGAGTGGGACCATATTTGCAAAACTGGACCTGGCCCAGGCTTACCAGCAACTGCCAGTCGACGAAAAAACTGAGGAGGCTCAGACTATTGTCACCCACCGGGGCGCATTCAAATGCAACTGCCTCCAATTTGGAGTCAGCGCAGCCCCTGGCATTTTTCAATCAATGATGGAGCGCCTCCTCCAAGGCATTCCAGGGGTGGTACCGTACTTTGATGATGTACTAATCTCCGGCACCTCCAGATCTCAACTCTTGGAACGGCTTAGGCTCACCCTAAAGCGGTTCCAAGAGAAGGGTCAGCATGTGAGGAGAGACAAGTGCATCATTGGGGTCCAGGAGGTCGAGTTCCTGGGCTACTTAATAGATAGCACTGGCATACACCTCACCAAATCTAAGGTCAAGGTGATTCATGAAGCTCCGGCCCCCAAAAACAAGCCAGAGCTTCAGGCTTTCTTAGGATTGCTAAATTTCTATAGCGTTTTCCTTAAGCAGAAAGCCACTGTTGCTGAGCTACTCCATCGCCTTCTGGGAAAATGGTCCCTTGGAAGTGGGGTAGAGCCGAGGAAACCGCGTTCAAGAACATCAAGGGGCTCCTATCCTCGGACAGTGTGCTGATACAGTATCACGAGATGCTCCCGCTGGTATTGACCTGCGATGCGTCTCCATATGGAGTCGGGGCTGTCCTCAGCCACCAACTGCCCAACAACACGGAAGCCCCCATCGCCTTCTTCTCTAAGACTCTGACGGCAGCTGAGTGCAACTACAGCCAGCTGGATAAGGAAGCCTTGGCCATCGTGGCTGGCATCAAGCGCTTCCACGAATACCTCTACGGGAGGGCATTCGAAATCATCACTGACCATAAGCCCCTCCTCAGACTCTTCGCAGGTGACAAACAAACACCAACATACATGTCGCCCAGGATGACGCGCTGGGCCATCTTCCTCGCCGAGTATTCGTACACTCTCACACACAGACCCAGCAGAACCATCAGTAACGCAGATGCCCTCAGTAGGTGCCCAACACAGGAACCAGTGGAAGACCCTGCACCCACCCTCGGTCTTTTCCACATCGACGGAGACCTGCAGTGCCCAGTATCTTCCATGGATGTGGCAGCCCACACGAAGAAGGAGAAGACCCTCAGGCAAGTCATGTCCTGGGTCCTGAGGGGTTGGCCAACAGAGAAAGTGGGCGAGGAGTTCAGCCCTTTCTTAAGAAAGTAGCAAGAACTCTCAACTATGAAGGGCTGCCTACTCTGGGGCGACAGAGCAGTGATACCACGACCGCTGCAGAAGAGGACCCTGGAGAGCCTGCACAATGGGCACCCGGGCATTGTGAAGATGAAGGTGCTGGCCAGAAGCTACGTCTGGTGGCCCGCCCTGGACAAGGACATTGAACAATGGGTCTCCAGATGCGCCCCGTGCCAGGAGGTCAGACCAGCACCAGCACAAGCCCAACCCACAGAATGGGAGATGCCTAGTACCCCCTGGTCCCGCATTCACATCGACTTTGCAGGGCCTATGGCAGGCAAATACCTCCTCATCATGGTGGATGCATTCTCCAAATGGTTGGAGGTCCTCCAAATGCCCACCATCACCACCGAGGCAACCGTCCGGGCGCTGCGCAGACTCTTTGCCACCCACGGCATTCCGGATGTCCTGGTGTCGGACAACGGGCCACAGCTCACCGCCAAGCCGATGGAATCATTCCTGGCCGAGCTGGGCATCCGCCATGCCCTCATTGCCCCATACAGGCCGGCAGGAAATGGGCAAGCTGAGAGGATGGTGAGGCTCACCAAGGAAGCTCTCACCAAGATGGGCACCGGGGATTGGCAGGAAAGGATCAATAAATTCCTCTTCATGCAGCATATCACCATGCACACCACCACACACAGATGTCCAGCCGAATTACTCATGGGGAGGAAGCTGAGGTCACCATTGGACCGGCTACACCCCCAGTACAACCCCCAAGAACCAGCGAATGCAACCCGGCCGCCACGCACCTTCACCGAGGGAGACCCGGTCTACGCTCTCAACTTTCGTGAGCCTCTGAAGTGGCTGAAGGGAGTGATCAGCAGAACAATGGGCCCGAGGTCGTACCAAGTGGAGCTGGGAGACGGACAGATCGTCAAACCCCATGTTGACCAGCTCTGGAAAAGGTGGAGGGAAAGCGGCGAAAACAGCGAAAACCACTCTGACGAGGTAGGCCTACACCACCCAGATGAGGTAGGCCTACAACACCCAGACGAGGGAGACCTCCGACACCCTGGCAAGGTCGGACCGCTCCACACCGGCGGAGCAGGCCAACTATCACCACCGGAACGTGAGGACCCCCAACAACAACCGCGACGGCTGCAGCGACAACTGAGACCAAGGACCTGGATGACAGCAGACACCTCTAGCGCCGAAAACCAGCCACAGAGTGAAGGGAAAAGAACCATTGACTTACCAAGTTCTGGGCGTCCAGTCCTGATCTGCGGCGAGTTGCAGGGGCCAAGGCATCGTTCCCCGGGGCCGCCGGGGAGTCCCGAGAACCCAGCCGGAGGTACTGGGCCGGAGCCCGCACACTCGACGGCCGAATTCCGGATGGTTCCAAGGCGGGAACCGGGAGAGACAAGAGCCACGTCTGCATGGGTTGACAGCGAGGCAAGAAGTGATCTGCGCAGGTCAGATAGGATGGTGAGGTGCCCCGCCTACCTGCGGGACTACATCACATACGTGACTAATGGAGAGACGGACTAAGAACTAGGAGGGGAGGGGTGTTATGTCCTTATATGGGCATCCCTGCTGGATTGGCTAGTCCACCGGCGGGAGATTTGAAGATCTGTCATTGGCTGGCTTGCCTGCCGGCTCCCTTTATAAGACTGCACAGTCAGCTGTTCTGATCCTCTTAATAAAGTGCTGAACGGACCACTCGCTGCTCATGTATTCTTTTCCCCTGCGCCAATCTAACAACTAGTCTTATCTCTGTTGCTACAGATAGGTGATAAAGTTCTCTGGCAGGCTACCGTAATGCTCAGAATGGACGCTCAGCTGACAAACACATAACGCAGTGACAAATGGCCCACTAAAAGAATGAAAATGTCCAGCTGTCTGCAAAGAGCATAAATCCTTCCATTCCCCACCATCCAGTCAGAGCTGAAGAGGCTTCTTGGATGAGAAGTGAAATGTCTTCAAAGAAAAACAAGAAAGTCCAGTTGCCTCTTGAAGCAAGCACCTTTGGAACAACCATGACCTGGATGACTGAGAATCTCCATAGACATTTTACTAGTAAGAACTGATAAAAATATACATTTGGCCAAAGCATGTCATGACTGATCAGGATGGCTTTAAACTGAATAAAAGAAAAGCTCTGCATTGTATAAAGTACTGTAGAAGAGTTGCTGAAAAGAGGTCATTTAAAGAAAAGAAAAGTTGGGGAAGGCTGTTTTAGACTGTAAATTCCTCACGGCAAGGACCTTTTATTCCATATTCTGAAACAATCTTGTGCATCAGTGTCACTATAAACAAAACCCAAATTACAGGGGATGGAAACAAGCCAAACATTTGAAAGATTACAGTGTTAATTGACCTGTGTGAGGATCCTGCCCTACTTAGCTTAATGTGGAAAACACTTTACAGTAGGCAAGGATAATACAAGTTGAATACTCCCAAAAGAAAAAGAAAAAGAAAAAAAGGGGGGGAGACATCTAGTCACGATGCATGTGCATGTGAGTAATAGTATGAGAATAGAGCGCATAGGTATAAATATACACCGTGTGCACAATTATTAGGCAAGTGAGTATTTTGACCATATCATCCTTTGTCTGCATATTTTCCACCTACAAGCTGTATAAACTTAAATGCTTAGTGGATATAAGCAGATCAGGTGATGTGTATTTGTGTAATGAGGGAGGGAGTGGCCTAAGGAGATCATCACCCTATATCAAGGCGTGCATAATTATTAGGCAGCTTCTTTTCCTCAGGCAAAATGAGAATCTCTGAAATCCCTGAAAGAGATTTAACTGACTCTGAAAAGTCAAAAATTGTAAAAAGTCTTTCAGGGTGATGCAGCACTCTTTAAATTGCTAAGATATTAGGGCATTGACTTGGCAACAGCAGCCATTGTAGGGCCCGGGAATGTAATCTCGCCCAAGGGACTATCACCAGACAGGAGATCATCTTCCCTAACAACTGGGAAAGCAGCGCCAGAGGCACAGATCGTAAAGCCCTGACCTGTTCTACTATGGTCTGTATGCTGGATCAACGTTCTTGGGAGAGAAAGACCTGACAGCTGTTCGTATCGATCCTTGCTCCCAAATGGATGATATTGGTCAAAGGTATTAAATGACTTTTCTCCAGATTCACGGAGAACCTGTGCTCTTGGAGGGTGTGGATCGTGACCTGAAGGCCCTGTCTCGCCTGAAGCAGGGACGATAATTGAATTAATATATCATCTAGGTAGCATTGTATTCTGATGGGGCGTGCCCGAAGGTGAGACACCACATCTAACAGTTTGGTAAAGGTTCTGGGGGCAGATGAGAGGCCGAAGGGAAGAGCCCTGTATTGGAAATGAAGGCCTGCATAGCAGAACCTGAAAACTTTTCTGTGGGATGGTCTGATGGGAACATGGAGGTAAGCCTCCTTGAGATCTATTGATGTTAAAAGATCTCCCTGTCTTATGCAACCCAGGATAGAATGCAGGGATTGCATTTTGAAGCGTTTGTACTTGATGTGTACATTGAGCTTCTTTAGATCTAGGATGGCCCTGCTTCCCCCCGATTTCTTTTGGACCAGAAAGAGGATCGAATAGAAGCTGAGGCCCTGCTGCTGAACAGGTACCGGTTCTATAGCCTGTATGGCCAGCAGGTGCTGGATCTCGGCCTCCATCAGAGACCTCTTGGTGGCCTCCCTGGGCACCAAACATGTGGGGAATGGAGCAGAACTCTAAGGTGAGCCTGAGCCTCACCGTCTGTAATGCCCACGCATCGGTAGTTGTCTGTTGCCATTGGCTGGCAAACATTCTTAGACGGTTGCCAATGGGTAATTCCAACTGAGAGTCACTTACCTTGACAGTAGGGAGGACTGCTGGCTCCCCGAAAGGGTTGCCTGGACTGCGGCTGTCTGGCCCTGTCCCGGAAGGATCATTTGTCCTGGGAGCGATCCATGGCTTGGGGGTATGTCCTCTGATAGGTCAGAGCGGAAAACCCGCCCTCAGGGCCCCGAAAGGACTGCCTGCGGTAGAAGGGAGTGGTTCTCCTTTCCGCTCTCCTGTAGACGTGAGGAAGAACTTTCCTTTTATCTTTGCCCTCCACCAGGATAGGGTCTAGCACCTCCCCAAAGAGATTGCCTCCTTTAAAAGGAGCAGACGCCAACCTCCATTTAGTTTTCATATCAGCTTGCCAATGGCGAAGCCATAAAAGGCGCCTGGAGGTGACATTAGACGCTAGCACCCTCGAGGCAAATTTAGCCGCGTTGAGGGTTGCGTCTGCCAAGTATTCAGCTGCTGCCATCAGTTTATTAATATTGTGATGCAGTCTGGTATCCTCAGGGGATGCTCGGGCCTGCATTTGGCGTAGCCATATTAGTGATGTTCTAGTGAAAAAGGATGTTGCCATGGCTGATCGAATTGCCCAGGCATCAGCCTGGTGTGTCTTGTGAGCAGAGAGCTCTGCCTTCCTGTCCTCGGTCTTTAACCCCTCTGATGTGTCAGAGGGGAAGATGTTAGCTGTTGCCACATTGGCCAGAGGAGCATCCACAGAAGGTAATTGTAGGAGCTCCTCTAGATCCTGCTCTACCGTATACATCCTTCTGTCCATCCCACTGGGGGCAGAAATTGACCCAGGTTGATTCCACTGCCTTTGGATGACATCAACAAAGAGCTTGGGAGAAGTGATAACCTCTTGCGTTGTAACTGGTTCAGTGAACAAAAGGGCACTGGGATCCTGGGGCTCTGTGGAACTGTCAGAAATCCCACCGGCCACCCCCATGTTGGTGGTTGCTTTGGCCTTGAATAGCAAGGTCTTAAACAAATTGGGACGGAAAAGGCCAGTAAACACTGGTTTGTCTGTGGAGATACCTTCATCCTCAGAAAATTCACAGTCCCCTAGATCCTCCTCACCCATAAGCGAGATATCGCTGCGATGGGATGGTAGCGGTGAGTGAGGATCCTGGGAATAGCCTCTGTCTGGCTGCTCATGATGGGGGAAGGCATCTGGACTGGAGGGTAATGGACCCGTAAGTCCTCTTTGAAGTAGGGCTGCGTCAATGCCCTGAGAAATGGTTTGTGCAATAATGTTGTAAAGCTCCTGAGACAAGGCAGGCCCTTGATTGTCCTCTGGGCGGAGCCCCGCTGTGGTAGGAGTGAATGTAGCAGATGGAGCAGAAGGTCTGTGATTTAACATGGCTGCCGGCTCTGAAGAAGTCAAGCCAGAGAGGGGAGCAAGATCCCCTGCATAGGCTGCTGTTTGAAATTTGAAATTCTTGCCTCCCGGTAGTGAGATCAGGGGACCAGGATAACTGATCCTGATCCTAGTAATGGCTGAGAGGATAGCTCCTTCTCCAAGGGAGTGCCTGCCTCTTTATGTCTTGCCTGAGTTCCTGAGCCTCTGGCTGCCTCTGCCTGTTTTTGGGCCTTGGCAAAATGCTTATTTAAGGCCTTCTGCCTTCCTTTGGCATCTTTTTCAGATGCTGATGAAATGGATCATCAGCATTGGGTGGTAAATTTGCCTTTTTTGGACTAGAAGCCTCTGATCTCTGAATTTTGGGGGAGGAGGCTGCAGAATAGCTGGAATGAAAAGAGCTGCAGTCCGCCATTTTGAATGTGAAGAAATACAGCTCTACTTATGATGCTGCGGTTGGTATGAATGGCCAGGGACAAATCCCAATCCTGGAAAGACCTGCTTGCAGATGGATTCCGGCTAACTGATGGTAAAAGGTGGTGATTAAACCAGAGACTGAAGTCTCTCACCACAAGGCCCAGCTGGGGCTTGGCGCAAAACCGACGACACAGTTTGAAAGCGCAATGAGGTAACTGTGGTGGATCAGGGGCAGAAATGGTGCGAAACCAACAAAACGGCTTCCAGCGCAATATTCAACTGCCACCAGACCAGAGGGAGAATGGCGCGAGACCGACAACACGGTCTCTCAAAGGCTTCGATCCCTGAAACAGCGCAAAACTGACACCATGGTTTACTCTCCGCTTAAGCTGACCGCCAACTCACGTGCGACCAGCCTCAATCCTGCTGTGGTCGCTCCGGGTGAAGGAACAATCAGCGGATGTTCCTGCCGATCTCCCTGGCTCAGTGGTGCGATGTTCCCTGCCGCGTGGCCGGCTCGGCACAGGCAAATAAACCGCGACCAGCACGGGCCGATAACTGCGCGTGCGGCGGTGCAATCGGCTCTGATGAGAAGGAAAAGGCTCAGATCTGTAGAAAGGCTGCTTTTCTCCTTATAATTCACTTGCAAAGTCCAAGCAATGGGAAAACTAAGAAACAAGTCTCTCTGGGCTGACTGAGTTGAAAAACTGGAGCTCAGCCGGGCGGAAGAGGCGTGGCTAAGCAAATTCCAACTCAGTCTCTGGCCACGGAAAGGCCTCGCAACTTGGGCGTCCTCCTGGACGCACGGCTGTCTTTAGAAGAGCATACGACGGCCGTGGCCAGGGGGGCTTTCTATCAGGTTCGCCTGATACGCCAGTTGCACCCCTTTCTAGACCGGGACTCCTTATGCACGGTCACTCAAGCACTCGTCACTTCTCGTCTGGACTATTGTAATGCTCTCTACATGGGGCTCCCCTTGGGGTGCACCTGGAGGCTCAAACTGGTGCAGAATGCAGCCGCGCAGGGGATTATGGGAGCGACGGGACGCTCCCATGTGACGCCTCTCCTGCGCGAGCTGCATTGGCTCCCGGTGGACTTCCAGGTGCGCTTCAAGGTGTTGGTGACCACCTTTAAAGCGCTCCATGGCTTAGGGCCGGGGTATCTACGGGACCGCCTTCTGCCACCAATTGCCTCCCACCGGCCAGTTCGCTCCCACAGAGAGGGCCTCCTCAGGGTGCTGTCAGCCAGACAATGTCGGCTGGCGACCCCCCGGGGGAGACCCTTCTCTGTGGCGGCTCCTACCCTATGGAATGATCTACCCCCAGAGATCCGAGTGATTCCAGACCTCCGGACTTTTCGTTGGGCCCTAAAAACCCACTTTTTTCAGTTGGCCGGGCTGGCCTGATCCTTTAATTGGTTTTAGTGTTGATATTGATTGATTTTAATTGACATGTTTTAAACTTTGGGCCAAATTGTATCTAAATTATTTTAAAATGATTTTAACTTTTGTACTATGTTTTTTATCTGGCTGTTCACCGCCCTGAGTCCGCTAGGAGAAGGGTGGTATAAAAGTTAAATAAAATAAATAAGTAAATAAATAAATCAGACGAAGTTAACCCATTGCTTGGACTCTCCAAGCAACGCACAGTAGAATATCACACATTCTTGTCTTATTTCCTGCTCAGCATTGAACAATTTGCATGCATTCCATTTATTTTACCACATTCATCAACCAATCTTCCATATTCCTACAAAATCTTCTATTTCTTAAGTGTATGCACCTTATGATAAATTTCCTCCAAATCACTAAGGATAAACTTTTTTTCCTCAAATTCATACATTTCTCAGTGCCCCAATGAGCAGCAAATATCTAGTCTGTGCCAAGAATAAAGCTGCACAATAACTAATTAAAATATATATTTACATCCTTACTATAACTTGCTCCCCTTCCTACCTTCCCAAAGCTGGCTAAACAAGGCCAGGCTAGACACAGATTTTCTTTACTCTTCTGAGACCTGGAATAAATAAGCCTGCTTGTCTTCTTCAGAAAAGAAATTCCACAAATGGAGAGGATCACCCTTTAAAGATTTTAAAACAGAGTTTTATTCAGTTTTTTTTACTATTAGAAAGATCCATATTTTATGCAACCTGCTTCCATCACATGCTGAATCTGATTCTAGTTACAAAAAGCATGTATAAGTGGGTCTTCCCCAAACCTGGTATTCTGTAATTAGAACTGCAACTCCCAGAATTCCAAGCCAATTTACAACATTGGGGATGATAATCCCATGCATTAGGAGGATGCAAAGATGGAAAATGTTGGCAGCATACAGCACATCAATGTGATTCTGCATCCTACACTACAATAAAGGGTTTCATACCTGTTCCATGATCTTTTCTCATATCTAAGTTGAGAGAAAATAATATGTAGGGAGGTGATGGAAATAAATCAGTTACCAAATAGAAAGATGGTTTAATTTTACAGCCATTTCATCAGATGCTTCCCCTGATGGACAAGAGAAGAAAATACCCTTTATGGAGCAGAGAAAGACAACATCTCTATGCAATCATGTAGAGAGGACACTGGTGGGCCTCCGTTATCACGGCTGTGCATCCAAGCGATTTGCTGTGGATGGAGTTTGATAACATCATCAGTTTCACATTGAGCTGATTTTGCAACTAAAAATGAAAAGGCAGCTCTGTCTACATGATTTCCCAGGTGTAAATGCCAAGCTTTGCTTTTTTTTTTTAAACAAATCCACTAAGTATGTTGATAAATCTTGAACCTTGCGGCTTTTGGGTCCATGGCAATAAGGCCAAGCGCATATTTCAGGGTTTGTCTTCTTCGGTTTTTCAAGATGGAGGACTGGTAGGACATATGTTTCTCTCCTGCTTGTTTTTAACTTTTATCCTAGTTTAATCCTGTTTTTCACTCCCTCAATACATCTACGAGGAGTTCTAAATGTTTGACGTTTATTATTTAATGTCCTCAGCCTCCTATTCTTGTAACTGGCTAGCTATCTTCCCTTTTTTGCCTTCATTAGCAATTTTGTTTAGCTATCCTGAGATAACATCTCCACCCCAGGCCACCCCAACGATGCCCTTGAAGTGATGTCCCAGTGCCTGGAGGCCGTGCGGGCCTGGATGGGGAGGAACAGGCTTCGTCTCAACCCTTCCAAGACCGAGAGGCTGTGGCTTCCGGCGTCCCGATATAACCAGCTGGTGCCATCGCTGGTTATTGGGGGTGAATCATTGGCCCCCATGGAGAGGGCTCACAATTTGGGCGTCCTCCTGGATGCACGGCTGTCTTTAGAAGAGCATATGATGGCCGTGGCCAGGGGGGCTTTCTATCAGGTTCGCCTGATACGCCAATTGCGTCCCTTTCTGGATCGGGACTCCCTACGCACAGTCACTCAGGCACTCGTCACTTCCCGCCTGGACTACTGTAATGCTCTCTACATGGGGCTCCCCTTGGGGTGCATCCGGAGGCTCCAGTTGGTCCAGAATTATTATTTAATTATTTTAAATTGTTTTTTAATTTTGTATGCTCTGTTTTTATTTTGGCTGTTCACCGCCCTGAGTCCAGCTGGAGAAGGGCGGTATACAAAATAAATAAATAAATAAATAAATAAATAAATAAACAAACAAACAAACAAACATTGTTTCTTAGGCCTAACCGCTGGGCCTTGCTGGCTGTTTTTCGCTGCCTTACTTCTCCGGCAAATAATTCAGCAACCTGATCTGTTTTGAGCTGACTTGAAGCATTATTCAAGGCCTTGCCTGTACTTGGGGTGCCCTTTTGTTCTGACCTCAAACACCCAATTTTAATTCACTAACTGACTGTTTAGTTGCCTTTAAGGACCTCACTGTATAGTTAAAATTCCTTTACGAGGGAGTACCTGAGTGTTTCTGATATGAGCAAACACAAACGCTGCCGTTCCTTGTCTCCTGTGGCCTCCAGTTTGGAAGTTATTTCCGACCATGCAGTTGGCCCTCTGCCCAAGGTTAAAAAGACAGACTTCCGAAATTGTCGGATAAGGATTTGAATTCCTCGATCACTTCCTTGGAGGAATTCTTCCGCAACTTACCATCTTCAGAGTTTGCGCCATGTGCCGTGCCGGAGGAGCTGGAGTGTGTGGTTGCCCGCCCTTGCGATGTGCTTTCTCCATCGGACTGCATGATACCAACTGATGCAGACTCTACTTCGCCCTGTTCTCTTCCCTCCCTGTCCTTTCTGCGGAGACGGTCGCCTTTTGCTGATACCATCCGGCTGTCTGACGTCCACCTCTTGCAACAGTTCTGTCTCCGCCTGGCTGAATCCATCACACCCTTGACGACCTCCATTAGAGTGTTGGAGGGCAAAGTGAGCTCCCTTGAAAAGGCAGTTTTCGTGTTACAGTCTGTCAGAAACCTTGGTCACATATTGGATCAGCCACAAGCGGATAGCCACACTCCACCGCGATGGATGCATCCAGTTAATCTTCAATTGCATCTGGACAATTTATGCTTGAACCTGGCTCACTCCCGTTTTAACAAGTATGACTGGAATACCCGCAAATCCATCTTATTTACAGTG
Source organism: Ptyas mucosa (assembly GCA_012654045.1). Classification (NCBI taxonomy): domain Eukaryota; kingdom Metazoa; phylum Chordata; class Lepidosauria; order Squamata; family Colubridae; genus Ptyas; species Ptyas mucosa. The sequence goes on from WNWU01013032.1 coordinate 247,118, forward strand.
AGGTCCCTGTCCAATCTTAACATTTCGAGTAAAGAACTGCTTTCCGTGGAATGGCTTCCCAGTACATCCAAATATAAACGCCTGATTCTCAAGTTCGGCTCATCTAAGATCCCCTCGCACCTTTGTGGTCTCCGCAACCACCTAAACTACCTCGGAATTTTCCCTCAAAGATGTTTTACAAATACGCAACTAACACTGCTTAGGATGAACTCAGCTATCGGGGCCACCCGACCCTGGATAGGGCCGAAGTGTGAGGACTACTACATGGAAGCTGAAAGCCCTGCGCCGGCTACAATTACTGGAGCTACTAACCTCCCAGTGACCCAGCACCAATGGGAAGATAACCTTGGGACAAGAGGTTCTCCCCCCAGAGAACAAACTCTTGACATCCCCGCTCCTGAGGGTGCTTCAGGGCTTGCTTTCACCTCCTTGAGCATTTGTCCTTCCCCTCCTTCAAGGAACATTCTTAACGATGCGCCACTATCTCATTCCATTCAAACAGCTAGTTTGCCAACTCAGGACTCTTGGACTCTCCCTCTCTCTCCATCAGTCACTATTATTAAACTGCGCAACAGCTGTATCTCCACTGATGACAACTACATCATACAGGTGCTCTCCCTGACAGATTCACCTGCACAACATCCAAATCATCATCAATGTCAGGATGACTGTTCCAATCTAAATGTGCCCAGGTACTCGAATCCGTCAAGATCTAATAATAGCACTAAAATCAATCAAGATTCAACTAGAACAGATAAACAAGGCAAGATTACAGACTTTTTTGGCCGAAACTTTACTCCGCTTTCCCATCAACCCTCTGCAATTTCCAAATGACAGTCAAAGACTAACCCCCCTAATATTCCCTGGTCTATCTTGAGCTGGAATATTGCAGGCTGGGCATCAAAAAGAGCCAACCCAGACTTTTTGAATTATCTTAAAAAATTCCAGATCCTTTTATTCCAGGAAACGTGGGAGGTAAATGATATTCTCTAATATTCTCTTATGTGGCTATGAGGTTACATCCCTGCCCGCCCTTTCTTTCTCTTGCGGTGGCCGTCCTAGTGGCAGCCTTGCAATTGGTATCTCCCTGGACTTGCATGTGGAAGTAGTTTATGTGGATTTCCATCAGCCTTATGTCCTCGCAAGTGTAATCTCTGTCGGGAAGGTCTCCCTCCTGATGTTTAATGTCTACCTTCCTCCTGGGGGTTCCTATAAGGACCTGGACGTGCGGTGGGAGGGATTGGAATATCTCACAACTATCATATTTAGATTTCCTCACTCCTTGGTTCTCTTGGAGGGGGATTTAAATGCCCGCACAGCAGGGAGCTGGGAAACCTTGGTAGTTTCCCGTTGGTGGGCAGGACCGAATAGGGACGATCAGCCCTTGGAGACCATAAAAGGGAGAGTCTCCAAAGACCTGAAAGTTGATAGAGCGGGGACCAACTTGGCCCTTCTCACTGTCAGGTTGGACCTTTTTCCCCTTAACGGCAGATGTGCCCCGGACGTTCCCGGGGAATTTACCCATCTGGCCAAAAAAGGCAATAGCACTATAGACTAAGTCATGGTCTCAAGAGCTTTTTTGCCCTATGTCACCTCCTTTAAAGTGGATGACATAATATTTAGTGACCATCTTCCCCTTACCTTGGACGCACTCCTGAAAAGACCACAAAATCGTCTTACCCATGCTGCCCCAATAGCTGCCAATGCCAGAGGATCCCTGATGGTATCGAAATGGTCGAATACCTTAGCCTTATCCCACGCGAGCTTTTACGATCAAGAGTCAGCTAAAAACCTGCTAGCTTTAACTAATTCTAAGGCCACTCCCAGTGCGCTCTTGACCGCCTTTATGGATTGCTCGAGCAACTTAATAGCCTCCTTTAAGCCCCCTACTCTTATCCTTGGTAGAGCTTCTCGGAGGAAGGGGGCCCCCTGGTTTAATATACAGTGCAAACAAGCCAGGAACCGATTGAGATCCATATATATCCTTTGTAAAAATTCTGATTCGTCGAGAGCCCCTCCCGCTTACTTTATGGCTAAGAAGGCATATAAGTCTGCTCTTTTAAGAGCCAAACAAAAGTGGCAACGACTAAGGTGGAACACCTTATTGGATACCGTGCAATCCCGTAATCCTTGTGATTTTTGGAGTCTGCTGAATAGAAGGCCAACTAGTAGGTTTATTTACTCTATATCTGCCCCCACATGGGAACTCTTCCTACACCAAGTATTTTACGACACAGACTTGCCATTCTTTACGGTGTTAGATTTCCCCCCTGAACAACTCCCTAGATGGTCCCCTGTGAACCCCTCTACCATCTCGAAGCTAATTCGACAACTCAAATCGGGAAAGCCCCCAGCCCTGACCTTATTCCCACTGAGGCCATTCAAGCCCATAAGGACTGGTGGATTACTGTCCTTACTGAGGTATTTAATGTGATTAATCAAACAGGCATTATCCCTAAAGTCTGGAAGGATGCCATCATCATGCCAATTCATAAGAAAGGTTCCCCCTCCAATTCAGGCAATTTTCGAAATATCAGTTTATTGTCAGTATTGGGGAAACTCTATGCCCGGTTCCTCCTGTCCAGGCTGGAGTGCTGGGTTGAGGAGGCCGGTCTGCTCGGTCATGAGCAGGCAGGGTTCAGAGCAGATCATTCTGCTATTGACCATGCTCTGATCCTATACCATCTAGCCTTAAAATACTCTACCCCCTAGGAAAGGCCGTCTCTGTGTTGCCTTTATAGACTTAAAGGCTGCCTTTGACAGTATTCCCAGATATAAACTGTGGGGCAAACTCCTTTCCTGGGGCATTGATAAAAGACTTCTCTGGCTCATCTCCCAACTGCATGAGGGAACGGAGGCAAAAGTGCGCCTTACCCCCCAAGGGGACCTTTCCAACACCATCCCTGTTAATAAAGGGTCAGACAGGGATGTATATTGGCACCCCTTCTTTTTAACTTATATATTAGCGATTGGAGAAGGGCGTTAATGGGCCAACTGGATTATATCCATGCCCCCAGATTAGCTGACTACAGGTGCCCGCTCCTGCTCTATGCGGACGATGCTGCAATTCTTTCATTCTCTCGGGTGGGTCTGCTTAGAACCCTTAAAATCCTTTCCAACTATTGTTGCGCCAACCAACTGTTTATCAACCATTCTAAGTCTAAGATTATGATTTTCTCAAGAAGCAGGAAAAACTATCAATGGAAGCTCGATGGCATACCAGTGGAACAGTTCCATAGATTCCAATATTTAGGCATTCTTTTCCAATCTAATGCCATGTGGCTTGTGCAGGTTAAGTCCCTCCGCACCAAGGCCAAGGCCACTACGCATGCCCTTCTGCAATTCTTTTACACGGAGGGAACCCAACATATTCCCTCAGTATTAAAAGTATATAGGGCAAAGGTGATAGCTGCCATTACATACAGCATCCCCCTTTGGGTTCAAACAAATATATCCCTCCTCGAGTCAGTTCAAAGCCAGTTTTTACGCCGCCTAATGGGAGTTCCCCTCTGTGTGAGTAATGCTGCAATCCGCTTGGAACTGGGCACACCATCTCTCGCTACTGTTCTGTGGAAGTGTGCTATTGGCTACTGGCTGACCCTGTGAGTCAGACTTCCAGACTACTATTTAGGCCAGTGCTTATGGCGGGACGACTTCCACAGTCCTTGGGCCCGCAATATTCACACCAAACTTCTGAAGATAGGTATTCCCCCTATTGAAGCCCTTATGCTTGGCCCAGATGCAGCCAAATCGCTGATATTTCAGCGATTGGATGATATTGAAAGACAACAGAATCTGGCACTTGCTGCAGGAGTATGTTCTCCGTTTTCTCTCGGTATTACTCCCCAAATGCACCCCCCCAAATATCTCTCTACGCTATCCTTTGTTAAATATAGGTTGGCCTTTCTAAAGGCACGTTTTAACGTGATCCCCTCGAATGTCCTAGTAGCAGGTGCTCGGGGTGTGTGAAATCCACCCACTGTTCATGTGATGTCCGATCTCCGGAATCGTTGGCTCATATTGTATTTACATGCCCCCATTATTGGGAGGTAAGGTCAGAACTTCTCTCTCCTCTTTGCCAAAGATTTCCTGGATTATCTGAAAATCTTAGTCTTCGCTTCTTACTCCAAGATACTGATTCTAAGATTACACTAAAGGTAGCAAAATTTTTTGCTGCAGTCTTGGGATGTAAGAGCCGGGGGAAGGGATGGGCTGGACCCATTGACTGAGGTCAGCTTTATTGATCGCCAGCGGTCGAGTTAGCTGGTGGTTGTATAAAGTGCCGATGTGTGGATTTTAGGCAAATTGCAATATAGTATTTTCTACCTATGTGCAATTTTAATCGACTATAGTCCATACAGATTGGAGCTAAAAATTTAAAATACATGAACTGTGAGTTTGACGGAGTGGTTTCTACCACCGATCTAGTTGCCGTTTTGCACTTCAGTCTGGTCGTGTGCCAGCTATGTGTCTTGGATGTTTTGGGTGGTTTTGGTCTATGACCGCAATAAAGTATGCTATGCTATGTAGGGAGGAAAACTGTGAGCACCTTATCCTTGATTACAGATTTTGCCAATATTATTTGGGGAAGACTTTCCATATTGACCTGCCTAGCATAGAACCTCCAGAACACTGTATAAGATTCTGCAGTAAGTGCTGGAGTACATGGTTAGTTTGTAATAGGGCATTTAGGTCTTTTAAGCATCTGGATCCTTATATATAAATTCAAAGCACATATTAAAATATAGTTCTTGACTTACTACCACAATTGGGACTGGATTTCATTACAGTCATAAATCGAGTCACCCAAGTGATTGGACCCAATTTTATGACTTTTTTCAGCAATTGTTAAGTGAATCCATGGTCGTTAAGCAAACACTATGGTCGTAAGTGCAAACCCATTCATCTGAATAGGCATTTTTTTGCTGGAAACCATCAGGCCTAAAGAACCAGGAACATGTGGAATTACTTCTGAATACCAGACACTCCAAACTCCAGCTAGTTAATTCACCTATGCCAGAATTGAACTGAAGAGTACATTTGCTTATGTTGTTTTGCATTGTCCTGTAAAATTAATATAATGAATAAACACACATCAAACTGAACAAATGAAAGCAACACTAGCCTAAAATCAACAATATAATTCTTGGGTGCCTTTCTCCAGAGATCATATATACTTACATTTGTTTGTATTCAAGAATGCTAAAATTTCAGTACGAAGGCTTTTAAGGTCTTGCCCTGTTATGTGGGAAGAGTTTGATCTGGCTGGCCCTGATGAAGTGAACAGGGCCCTTGATGCTGTCAGTGCCACCACCTGTCAGTTAGATCCTTGTCCCTCCTGGATGGTGAAAGTCTCCTTGTCAGCCTCCGCCTTACTGCTTGGCTGCCATAGAAAGGGGGAGGGGGGAAAGTGAAACCTTACTAGATGAAAGTCTGCTTAGAATGGGAAAACGAAACTGCTGTTATCGGCCAACCGTCGTGACATTCCTGATCGATGACGCGGTCAGATGTGCTGCCACCTGACCCCTAGAAGACCTGTGGATTGGGTGATTTACGATGGACAGTGGGAGGGGATGATTTGTATATACAAGTTTCGCGCGTATAGTAATTAGTTTCAGCTTTGACATGGTTGCGTTCAGTCTTTACCAGTAAAAGTACAGTTCTTCATAACAATGGAGTCTGGTTCTTTTTTTCCTGGATTTTGAAGGAAGCATACCTGACATTAAGCTGAAACTCATTTCCAGCCATCCTGGACAAACACCGAGGGGGCTGAAACCAAAACTATGTCTGATCAGGAGGTTGAGGAAGAACAGATGGGAGCTTACAGCTCTGCAATGACCTCACTTCAAGCAGAAAGATAGCCGAAAGAATGGAAGAGATGCGGCTGAGAGAGGAACCTGAGGAAGCCAGATGGTCGGTAGGAGTGGGAAGGTTGCCGGAACAGGGAAGGACCCCCTGGGGAGTGACCAGCTCCAGACCCCGCAGGGGGGAAGCAGTATGGATGCAAGAGCAAAAGGAAAACCTCATGTTGGCTCAGGCCTTACAACTCATTCATGATGTTGAAGAAAGCTGGAAAAGCCGTGAGTCTTATGGGTTCCTTGTGGGGAAGGGAGGAGATCAACCCAGGGAAGAGCCAGGAGAAACTGTATGTAGGGGTGGAGAAGAGGAAACTGGAGGAGAAACAATTCAAACCTCTGGGGGTCAAGTGAGAGATGCAGCAGCCCAGGGGGCCCCAGCCTTGCCGGTTCCCCCCCCGCCAACGGAAAAAACCAAAAATTCCCCCCCTGGCCGGAAAATATGATGGGAATCCGAAGACCCTGGGGTTTTTCCTGACCCAAGTCTGGAACCACATGCAAGATTGGGGGGAAGATTATTTATCAGATGCAGCCCGAGTGAGATGCGTCACAACCGCTCTAGAGGGAGTAGCAGCTGACTGGATGGTGGTCCTCCACAATAACAACTCCCCCCTGCTGAGAAATTACAATAAGTTTATGGCGGCCCTTAGGAGACGGTTTGAAGACCACCTAGCTGAGCAGAAGGCGAGACTCAGAATGAAGGGTATCCAGCAGGGTTGGAGATCAGTGGCAGAATACACCCAAGAGTTTCGTGAGTTAGCACCCTACATGACTGATGGTCAGAAGCGGCCCTGTTAGAGAGTTTCAAAGATGGGCTAAATGAAGAAATATACAAAGACTGCAGAGCCCGGGGGGTCCCCGAAGACTTGCAATGTTGGTATATAGCGGCTGAGGATGTGGAAATCGAGCTGGCCCAAAGCCAACTCCGAGGGAGCGGTGCGAAAGACCCGTCATCCTATGCCTATCGCAAAGGAGCGCCAAAGGCAGCCGGGGGGAGGGCAGAGTTCAAACCAAAATCGAAGCCCTTCACATGTTCCAAATGTGGAAAAGAAGGCCATCGAGCTGCCGAGTGCTTCTCCAAACCAATGCCAAAATCTACCGCCCCGGGTCCTAAGAAGGCTGACAAAGCACCCATAAAGGCTCGCGCAACTGCTCTGGAAGGAGAAGTCGTTGAGTTCGCTCCCCGTAACCAGGGTGAGCTGGGAACTCCGACCACCGCAGAGGACAGCGGAACGGACTCCGACTCCGACCCCGGCGATCTGGTGAGTCATACCGAGGACCCCATGCTCATCCCCATAGAACTAAGGGTGCCGTCCACGGGGACACAGGCGCAGATATTAGCCTTATTAGACTCTGGGTGTACCAGGTGCATAATCAGCCAGAAAGTGATGGAGAAAATGGGTCTAAGGCTTAAAACGTTAAAAAGACCTATTGCCTTCTGTCAACTAGACGGATCGATAGCGGGAGGGGCCCCAGCTACTTTTGTGACCGAAACGATTGAGATGCAGTTGGGGAATCACATAGAGACCCTCAGGTTCATTGTGGCCCCTGGCATGGAATGGCCCCTCATACTTGGACTGCCCTGGCTCCGTAGATGGAACCCATGGGTTAATTGGAAGACGGGGGTTTTGCACATTCGCACCAAAAATCTGGGACTATGAAAAGGAGAAAAACCCCTAGAGGATGGGACAAAACCCGAAAAGGCAGAAGTGGCTATGGGTCACATTGAAGGGGAGGAAAAAATTGCAAAAGAGTACTGGGATCTTCGTGAAGTTTTTAGCGAAAAGGCTTCAGATGCACTACCCCCTCATAGAACTATGGACTGTACCATTGAAATTCTGCCCGAGGTGAAGCTCCCTAAACCCAAAATATATCCCATGACCCCCCGAGAACTGGGGGAACTGTGGAACTTCATTGATAAGAATTTAAAGCGGGGTTTTATTCAACCAGCCCAACCCAGGGTGGCAGCGCCAGTATTGTTCCGGGAAAAGAAAGATGGCTCCTTTCGTCTCGTAGTTGACTATCGAAACCTCAACGCAATTTGCGTGGAAAACGTGTACCCCTTGCCCCTCATGAAAGACATGTTAGCCCATTTAGGGAAGGGAAAAGTTTTCACCAAACTGGACTTATGAGAGGCATACTATCGAGTGAGAATCAAAGAGGGGGTTGAATGGAAAACGGCATTCAATTGCCCCTTGGGATGTTTCCAATTTAAAGTGCTCCCTTTTGGACTACAGGGAGCCCCTGCTGTGTTCATGCAATTGATCAATGAAGTACTGCATGAGCACCTGTACAAGGGGGTGCTGGTCTACTTGAGTGACATTCTTATCTACTCTGAGAACATGAACGATCATGTGAAATTGGTGCGAACTGTCCTGAAAAAACTCAGGGCTGCTGAACTATATGCCAAACTTTCTAAGTGTGAGTTCCACCAAAACAAAATTGACTACCTGGGGTATCGCATATCACATGAGGGAATAGAGATGGATCCCGGTAAAGTCAAAGCTGTAATGGAATGGGCCGCACCACGCACCCGCAAGCAACTACAGAGTTTCCTGGGATTTGCTAACTTTTATAGACAATTTATCCCCTCTTTCGCCAAAATCGCACTACCCATAACCAATCTTCTAAAGACAAAGGGGGAATTAAAACCAAAGCCTTCTCGGCCTCTTGAATGGACTATGGAGTGTCAGGTGGCATTAGAAAAGTTGAAACGGCTGTTTGCTGCTGAACCAGTTCTCAAACACCCGAACATGGAAGAACCTTTCGTGGTACAGGCGGACGCTAGCGACGTAGCCGTGGGGGCAGTACTTCTGCAAAAGAACGCCGAGGGGAATTTGCAACCCTGTGCTTACACATCCCGAAAATTGTCAGAAACCGAAAGGAGATGGGCCATATGGGAGAAGGAAGCTTTTGCAGTGTGATGGGCTTTGTTAACATGGAGACAATTCCTGGAAGGGGCCAAGCATCCGTTTGAGGTTTGGACTGACCATAAAAATTTAAAAGCGTTGAAGACACCGCATAAACTGTCACCAAAACAAGTTCGTTGGGCCCAGCACTTCAACCGGTTTAATTTCACTCTGCGATATCTTCCTGGAGGGAAGAATTTCATGGCAGATGCACTCTCCAGACTGCCTCAATACAACAGCACAAAGAAGGAGGTGGTGCGACCTATCATCCCTTCGACACAACTAGCAGCGCCAGTAACTACCAGGGCACAAACAAGGACCGATCCGGCCCTCTCGGGCGATTTGCTTCAAAAACTACATGAAGCCCTGAAAACGGACGAGTGGTTCAAAACCCACTCGAATGAATGCACCCTCCGTGATGGACTACCCTGGGTTGGGGCAAAATTGTGTGTGCCTGCCAGCTTAAGAACGACAGTACTGCAGTATGCCCATGACGCCAAGGTGGCGGGACATTTTGGTTTTGTTAAAACTTTGCAACTTGTCAAGAGACAATTCTGGTGGTCTGCACTCAAAAAGGACATAGAGGCATACGTAGCAAGCTGCCCAGTGTGTGCCTCTGCTAAAAGACCTCCAGGGAAGCCCCCTGGCTTGCTTCAAAGTGTGGCTAGGCCGAATGCCCCTTGGAAGGAAATATCCATGGATTTTATTGTTGACTTACCAGAGAGTGAGGGGTGTACAGTCATTTGGGTAGTGACGGACTTATTTTCCAAACAAGTGCATTTCATCCCTTGTGCTAAAATCCCTTCAGCAAAAACCCTTGCCAAATTGTTCATTCGACATGTTTATCGACTGCATGGAGCTCCAAAACGTATAATTTCAGACAGAGGTGTACAATTTACTTCCAAATTCTGGAAGGAGTTTTTAAAGTTGATAGGCTCCGCCCAGGGGTTAAGCTCCGCCCACCACCCCCAGACGAATGGGGCTTGCGAGAGAACCAATGGTGTGCTAGAACAGTACCTGAGATGTTACATAAACTACCAACAAGATGACTGGGTGGGCTTACTACCATTTGCAGAGGTGGCCTATAATAACTCTATCCATAGCCGCACTGGGTTCACTCCATTTAAGGTAGCATCGGGCCAAGACTTTGTTCCTATCCCCGAGCTTCCTCAGGATGACCCACAGAATCCTTCCTTGATTGAGTGGATTGAGCAACTTAGAAGTACTTGGGCAGTAACTCGAAAAGCGTTAGATGAGGCCCACCAAGCACATAAATCTCAAGCTGACAAAAAAAGGTGTCCGGCACACGTGTATGAAGTGGGTGATAAGGTTTACCTTTCCACTAAATATTTGCAGACCTCTCAAAAATTGAAAAAGCTTGGGCCTAAGTATGTGGGCCCTTTTCCCACCACTAGACTTATTAATGCAGTCACAGTCGAATTGGAGCTACCTAAAACCTTGAGACGTATCCACCCGGTGTTTCATGTTAGTTTACTAAAACCAGAACACTTGTCTCCATTGCATCCAGGTCAGGACCCTCCCCCGTCCCCATTTTAATAGAAGGGGAGCAACATTTTGAAGTTAAAGAGATCCTGGATTCTAGAAAGCACCATGGTAAAGTGCAATATCTGGTAGCTTGGAGACATTTCCCATTATCGCAAGCTGAATGGGTGAATAAACGTGATGTCCGGGCACCAAAGAAAGTACAATTGTTTCACACCAAATATCCTGATAAACCCTAATATCTGTGTTATATTGTGTTTTTGTTGTTTCCTCTTTCCCTATTTAGGACTAATGTCTCTGCTGCAGAGGGGCCGAATGTCAGCCTCCGCCTTAGTGCTTGGCTGCCATAGAAAGGGTGAGGGGGGAAAGTGAAACCTTACTAGATGAAAGTCTGCTTAGAATGGGAAAACGAAACTGCTGTTATCGGCCAACTGTCATGACATTCCTGATTGATGACGCGGTCAGACGTGCTGCCACCTGACCCCTGGAAGACCTGTGGATTGGGTGATTTACGATGGACAGTGGGAGGGGATGATTTGTATATACAAGTTTCGTGCGTATAGTAATTAGTTTCAGCTTTGACATGGTTGCGTTCAGTCTTTACCAGTAAAAGTACAGGTCTTCATAACAATGGAGTCTGGTTCTTTCTTTCCTGGATTTTGAAGGAAGCATACCTGACACTCCTGGATGGTGACTAGTGGATGGGTCCAGACAGTGGTTAATACATCACTAGAGGAGGGGAGTAAGTAAGCCCTGGTCTGCCCCCTCCTTAAAAAACCAGACAATTTTCATCCAGTTTCCAACCTCCCATTCTCAGGGAAGGTTGTGAAAAAGGTGATGTCAGCTAGCCTGCTGCTTGCTGCCATAGAAAAGAGGGGAGGGGTCAGTGGAGAATTTTTCATTGCAGCGTTGCAACTATGGTCTGGGCTTTACTTATCTCTCCAATGTCATTTCTTCTAGCTTTGGTATGCAGCACGCGCTCTGGTTACCTAGGGGGTTGGGCTCTACAGTTTGTTTCAATTTGCTGCTTCATGCACTTTTGCCTCGGATCTTGCCTGAAACCTGTTGCATTCAGTTCGCTCCTAGTAAAAGTACCTTTTCTCTGACTCTATGGAGCCAAGGGATTTTCTTTCCTAGGAAATGGACAGAGGCAGCCCTGACAGGTAGTGGCCTGGCAGCTGCAGAGGATCCTGGATTAAATGGATTATCTGGCCCCCTTTCAGTCTGGATTAGGGCCTGGTTATGGGATGGAAACGGCATTGTTCGCGCTTGTCAATGATGTGAGGGTCACTTCCCTGCCGCCTTGAAAGAGGCGGTGGTGAGGCCTCTCCTCAAGAAGCCTTCCCTGGACCCGGCAGTATTAGCTAACTATCGTCCTGTCTCCAACCTCCGCTTTATTGCGAAGGTTGGTGAGAGTGTGGTTGCGCAACAGTTTCCACAATTCCTGGAGGAAACATCTTATCTGGATCCGTTCCAGTCAGGTTTCAGGTCTGGGCACAGCACGGAGACGGCATTGGTCGCGTTGGTTGATGATCTCTGGAGGGCTCGGGACAGGGGATGCTCCTCTGTCCTAGCCCTATTAGATCTCTCAGCGGCTTTTGATACCATCGACCATGGTATCATGCTGCACCGGCTGGAAGAGTTGGGGGTGGGGGGCACTGTATTACAGTGGTTCTCCTCCTTTCTCTCCGACCGGTCACAGTTTGTGTTGACAGGGGGGCAGAGGTCGACCTCGAGGCCTCTCGTTTGTGGAGTGCCGCAGGGGTCGGTCCTCTCGCCCCTTTTGTTCAACATTTATGTGAAGCCGCTGGGTGAGATCATCCGTGGCTTTGGGGTGAGATACCATCAGTACGCTGATGACACCCAGCTTTACATCTCCACCCCAGGCCACCCCAATGATGCCCTCGAAGTGATGTCCCAGTGCCTGGAAGCCGTGCGGATCTGGATGGGGAGAAACAAACTCAAGCTCAACCCATCCAAGATGGAGTGGCTGTGGTTCCCGGCATCCCGATATAGTCAGTTGACCCCATCACTGACTATCGGGGGCGAGTCTTTGGCCCCCGCGGAAAGGGCTCGCAATCTGGGAGTCCTCCTGGATAGGCAGCTGTCTTTGGAGGAACATCTGACGGCTGTAGCCAGGGGGACCTTTTGTCAGGTTCGCCTGATTCGCCAGTTGCGGCCCTTTCTTGATCGGGATTCCCTGTGCACAGTCACTCACCCCCTTGTCACCTCTCGCCTAGACTACTGTAACGCTCTCTACATGGGGCTCCCCTTGAAGAGCACCCGGAGGCTCCAACTGGTCCAGAATGCGGCCGCACAGGTAGTGACGGGAGCAGCATGGCGCTCCCACATAACACCGCTCCTGCGCGAGCTGCACTGGCTTCCAGTGGTCTTCCAGGTGCGCTTCAAGGTGTTGGTGATCACCTTTAAAGCGCTCCATGGCATAGGGCCTAGTTATCTCCGAGACCGCCTGCTGTCACCGATGACCTCCCATCGACCCGTGCGCTCCCACAGAGAGGGCCTTCTCAGGGTGCCATCAGCCAAACAATGTAGGCTGGTGACCCCCAGGGGGAGAGCCTTCTCTGTGGGGGCACCCACCCTCTGGAACCAGTTGCCCCCGGAGATTAGGAGAATTCATGACCTCAGTGCCTTCCGACGTGCCCTAAAAACACATTTTTTCCAACAAGCCGGGCTGGCTTAAGAAGAAATTTTAAATATTTTAAATATTTTAATTGGTTTGTGAATTTTAAATTCTGTAGCCAAATTTATATATATTTTAATTGTCTTAATATTTATATTTCATGTTTTTATTTCTGGCTGTACACCGCCCTGAGTCCTCAGGGAGAAGGGCGGTATAGAAATTGGAAATAAATAAATAAATAAATGTCTGGCGAGAGCGAGATCGGGTTGTGCAACCATCCTCACTTTCCTTGACCTTTCAGCAGCTTTCTATATCATCGACCATGGTATCCTTTGGGGCTGGCTGCAGAGGCTGGGGCTGGGTGGCACAGTTCTGTGCTGGTTTGGCTCCTTTCTCTGTGGCAGGTCCCAATCGATATTGATAGGGAGTGAGAGGTCCAGCCCTCAGCCGTTATTCTGAGGTGTACCGCAGGGCTCGGTACTTTCTCCACTCCTTTTCAACATCTATATGAAACCTCTGGGTGAGATCATCTGTCACCACGGGTTGAGGTATAGTATGCTGATGACACCCAACTTTATATTTCCACTCTTGGTGACCGAAGTGATGCTTTGGCCACCCTTTTGCGGTGCCTGGAGGCTGTGGGGGCTGTTCTGACCCAGCCTTCACAAGCCCCAAATCTACAGCCTACTTGTGAGGAAACCTCCCTTTTTATTTAGAAAGGCAGGAATTCATGGCATTCACTGACAAAACTCCAGGTCACACATCCATAGGTGATTCACAAGCCGTAACAGTCTCAGAGTTCCCCACAGGGAGCCTCAATTAGCACTTCAATCCCAACACAAAGAGTCCTGACCGACCTGGTTAGTGGCAAGGAAATCCTGGCAAGGAATCCGCCGGAGGGAACTCTTCTGGAGCATGAACGGATGTCTCCGACAACCACGCCTCCCACACCTGTCCTCCTTATATCCCAGCCAGGGAGGGGCTTGTTAATGTCTCTTTTCATGGATAGCCAGTCCTCAGTCCTGCGTTGCTCTCCTCTCCGCACTTCTCTGTGCATACGCGCATCTGGGACAGGGTCCAGCTGTTCCTCCCCCTCGCTCATCTCAGCCCCCAAAAACAGCTGTCTCTCCACCTGAGCGTGAGTAGATGGGCCCTGCTCTGCATCTGACTCTGAGAACTACTGTTCCTCAGCGCCTTCTGCCGGCTCCAATGGTAACCCAGGTACCCGCTCCATCTCCTCTGACTCCTCTGACTCGACTGCCATCTCGGCTGGCAGTCGACGAACCACAACAGGGGCTTGGATGGGGGACAACAGGCTTTGATTGAACCCTGGTAAGACTGAATGGCTTTGGGTACTCGGGGCTCTGTGATCCGGGACTGTTTTGTGGGCTTCAGGTGTGGCTTGATATAAAGAAAGACAGAGTCCAGGTATTTACCTTGATAAGCTTTTTTATGTGTTTATTCAGCTGAATAAAGACAGGCCTCCCTTAGCAAGGGAGAACCCTGAACACACTTTGACACTCATATTTGGCACATATGCTCCCTTAAGACTTTCAATAGAAACATTAGATTCCTAGTCAACATAATCTCCCCTTTCATACTTTGAGCAGTGCGCAGAAGTATGATCAAAAACAGGATAGGCAGCAACAGTGTGGGATCCACATCGTTTAGGACAGGCAGATGTGATTAAAGGAAGGCAATGAATAAAACAGCAGAAAAGATAACAAGGAAAACCACAATCGTAATTCCTATAAAGAGTTCTCAGAGCCATCCCCATCCAGGTAGCCAGTGGGGGAACAGTGCAACAGAGGTGGTTGATTAATAACGGATCCCACCTCCCCCCACTCCACCCCCACCCTTCCCATGTGTCTTTGGTTTCAATGTTTGTTTTTCATTTTTTATGGTTTTAGTATAGATGTAACTGTAAGCCACCAAGAGTTACCCTATGGTAAGATAGGCAGCCAATAAATTGTATGAATGAATAAATGAATGAATGAATGAATGAATGAAGGTTATAGCTTTAAGGTTATAGCATAATGGTCAACCTGCTTTACATGTCAAAAGACCCAGGTCTGTTCTGCAACATAGGATTCTTCTGAAAACCTGAAGAGATAATGCCAGGTAGCATAACAGGTTAGATGAACAAATGGTTTATTGGGTTTAACCAAGTGGTGCTAAACCATAAATCATGGTTTATAAATTACAATAGCTGGATTTGTATCATATAAGCTAAAATCACATTATACTTTAGAATAAGAAGTGAACTTAGTGTTAATATGGCATGATTTGTCTTAAACTGTGTTTGCTAAACAAGTCATAATAGCTTAATTCAGATGATAAACCAATAACAATTATTAACTTTTCAGTGTGGCACCTATTATTTTGGACTGGAAGCAATTAAGTAACTTAATAACAGCCAAATTAGACACCTCAGGTAGAGGCTTACTGGAAGGAATGAAGGTGAGAGCAACCAATGTGGAGAGAGACTGGAAGCAGTCTACTCACTGAATAGAACAGATGTTTTTAGATCAAAAATAGTTCATCATCATTATTGTCATTATCCTGCAGCACCTTAGTAATTTTATCATGACACACTAATATGCCTCAGCATATGGTATGGGAATCACTGTCCCACAGTCACATGGATTTTAAAAATCCTCTGTGTAATTAAATATGAAAAGAGTTTGGTTGTGATAGATCCAGAAGGATTCTAGTCCAACAGTTGTCAGTCAAATATAATCACCAGTATCCATGTATGCTTAGCATAAAAGCAAATATACAGTACAGGCCAACAGATAAATTTACTTTTTTATTGAATTGTTGTACACTGCCCAGAGTCACTTTCCATGAGATGAGTGGTCATATAAATTTCATTAAATAAATACAACTTGTTATATGGTCTGTGGACTTAAAAGGAAGGCAGTGCATATAACAGAGTCAAAAGGATACCTGATTGGGTCTTTTAAAAAAGTGCACCATAACAAAGGAAAATAGGTTCAGTTCCCCTGTCTGGGACAATAACAGAGTTGGAAGGGACCTTGGAGGTCTTCTAGTCCAACCCCCTGCTCAAGCAGGAAACCCCTATACATATTCACATAAATGGCTGTCCAATCGCTTCTTAAAAACCTCAGATGTTGCAGCCCCCACAACTTCTGAAGGCAAGCCAGTCCACTGATTAATTGTTCTGTCAGGAAATTTCTCCTTAGTTCTAGGTTGCTTCTCTCCTTGATTAGTTTCCATCCATTGCTTCTTGTTCTGCCTTCAGGGGCTTTGGAGAATAGGTTGACCCCCCTTCTTCGTGGCAGCCCCTCAAATATTGGAACATTGCTATCATGTCACCCCTAGTCCTTCTATTCATTAAATTAGACTTACCCAATTCCTGCAACCATTCTTCATGTGTTTTAGCTTCCTGTCCCATAATCATCTTTACTGCTCTTCTCTGCACTTTTCCTAGAGTCTCAACATCTTTTTTATATCACGGCGACCACAACTTGATGCAATATTTCAAGTGTGGTCTTACCAAGGCATTATAAAGTGGCACTAACACTTCATGTGATCTTGATTCTATCCTTCTGTTAATGCAGCCTAGGACTGCATTAGTTTATTTGGTGGCTGCAGAACACTGCTGGTTCATATTTAAGTGATCGTCCACTAGAACTCCTAGATCCCTCTCACAGTTACTACCAGGTACCACCTATTCTATATCTGTGCATTTGGTTTTTCCTGTCAAAGGTAAAACCTTACTTTTCTCACCACTGAATTGCATTTTGTTAGATATGGCCCAGTGTTCAAGTCTGTCAAGATCCTTCTGGCTCTTGAACCTATTTTCTGGAGTGTTGGCTATTCCTGCCAGCTTGGTGTCATCTGCAAATTTGATGAGTTCCCCTTCTATCCCCTCATCTAAATCGTTTATGAAGATATTGAAGAGTACTGGGCCTAAGACAGAACCTTGAAGTACCCCACTGCATACCTCCTTCCATGTAGATGCAGTTCCATTAAGGGCTACATGTTGAGTGTGGTTTGTCAGCCAGTTACTAATCCATCTGGTGGTGATGCTGTCTAACCCACTTTTTTCTGTCTTATCAAGTAATAGGTTGTGATCTACTTTATCAAATGCCTTACTGAAGTCCAAGTAAATTTTTTCCATAGCATTTCACTGGTCCACTAGTTTAGGCACTGTCAACTTCGAAACGGATTGGGCCTGTTGCAGCCATTTTCTCCGTTTCTCAGCTTGACACACTTTGGGGGGAGGAGGGAGCTTTGGAATGTCAGGCCAGACATCAACAACTTACTATCTTGTGGGAACCAAGGTCATCCTACCAGGTGCTGGCCAGAGACTGGAAGAGGTTACCAAGGAGATGCCAGAACACCTAATTGGACAACATGACCTGTGGCAAGGAGGGAGGGAGCTGTCTAATCTTTAATTATACTGAAAGCGCGGGAAATAGCCAGAGCTGGTTTGTTGAATTTCAACTGTGCCGAAATGATGTACTCAATAAAGCAGTTCTTTGAGAAAGCTAAAAGTCTCAGAGTTGCTGGATTGGTTGGGTTCATTACTCGGAACCTTGACAGTCACTTTGGCAAAGAATGCAATAAGATTTATCTGGCATGATCTGTTTGTGACAAACCCATGTTGGCTTCTGGTTATAACTTTGCTTGCCTCTAGGTGATCGCTGATTCGTTACTTGGTTATCTTTTCTAGGATCTTCTCAGGTATTGATATCAAGGTGATAGGTCTGTAGTTTCCTGGATCCAACTTTTTTCCTTTCTTGAAAATGGGAACCACCTCATCTCTTTTCCAGTCCTCTCATAGTTCCCCAGTGCTCCAGGATCTTTGAAAGATATGGTTCAGTGTTTCTGAGATCACGTCTGCCAGCTCCTTCAGAACCCTGGGATGTAATCCATCTGGACGTGGTGATTTGAACTCTAGAGTGGATAGGTGTTGTCTTACCATTTTCTTGCCTATTTTGACTTGAATTCCTAATCTGTCTTTTATGGTACTGTTTTTGATGGTTGGACTGGGGTTTTTTTTTCCATTTTTTTTGAAGACTGGATGTACTTTCATAGAGGGAGGTAATTGCAAGCAAAATGCTATGGGATTTATTGTCTGGATGACCTTGAAGTGTCCCACAAATTTTGCATCTAGCTTCCTAGATGGTCTTCTAGAGACCAAAAAGTTAGTAAAGAGCCAGATTGTTTCTCCTTCAGATGAGGTGGCTCATCCTGTCAATGGGCATCCATAGCCTTCTTCTTTGACTGCTTTCCCTGTTCTAGCTGCTGTTTCAACAAGGTTTGGGCTGCAAGCTGCTCCTGCAGAAAATCCACAGCTCCTGGGATGAAGCCCTCCTCCCTTGGATTCTCTGGCAAAACTCTGGGATGTGTGCCATTTTGTCTTTCCGATACGTCTCAAGAAAAATCCAGTTGTTTATTAGGAGCGCCATGTTGGCATGGACCTAGTGAAGCCAGCTCTGACCCCACTCAGTTCGCACCTTGCCTCTGACCCCGTTTCCCCTCCCCCCAAGGTGTGTCATCAGTCACATTCCCCAACAAAGCAATTTTGCGGGTTGTAGAAGTCACTCTCTCCAGCCATTACTGGTTTCTGTGGAGATGGCCTTGCCTTTGGCCGGCCAGGATGTACGTTGTTTTGACAGGTGCAAATTCCTCCATGCAGCTGCGAGGCTTGATCCCCCCATCCCTCTGCCTATGGCAACTCGGGAGCAGGTCGGGAAAGCTTTGCGAGTTGACATTCGGCTTCCCTCACTTCCTGAAGGCAACCTGTGGAAAGCAAAAACAGTTTGAGTACAGGTACATCTTTTAGGGGGGTAATCCCCCCCAGCTTTGTCGGATTCTTTTCATGGAATTTAGCTATAAGGCAATCGGCTTGGATGTTTCTGCTCCTTACCCAGGATGCCTCTGATAGAGGGTAGCCCTTCCACTTGATTAAGTACTGGAGTTTCCCCCTGTACCACCTAGAGTCGAGGATGCGTTGCAGCTCATAATGGGTTTGGCCCCCTATGACCACTGGGTCCGGGGGCTCACGGGTTGGTGGTCTCAGGGTCAACCAGACCACAGGTTTTAAGAGGCTGCTGTGGAATACCAGGTGTATTTTCCTCAGCAGTCGGGGCAGTTTCAATTTCACCGTGACCGGGTTGATAATCTTCACTATGGGGAATGGCACCATGAATTTAGGTCCCAGCTTCTTGCTGGGGAGTTTTAACCTTAAGTTAACCTTTTGTGGAGAGGTAGACCATCTCCCCCAACTGGAACGGCCATTGGGGGGGCTCGGTGTTTGTATGCCTGTTGCTTATAGGTCTGCGCCGCCTTAGGTAGCACTTTCTTGACATTTCCTCATGCTGCTTTTAGCATTGGCAGTCAATCCATCAAACTGACTGAGGAGGGGGTTCCCTTGGGTATTCCGGCATTGGGACGAAGTCGATACCACTTACTACCTTGAACGGCACAGTCCCGTGCTACTGTGAACAGCATTATTGTATGTGACCTCCGCAAATGGCAGAAGGTCTGCCCAATTGGACTGTTGGTAGTTCACGTAGCACCTCAGGTACTGTTCTACCATGGCATTCAATCTCTCTGCCCCCCCCCATTGGTGCTCGGATGAAAGGCCGAGCTAAGGCCCTGGGACAACCCAATGGACCGCAGGAACTCCCTCCAGAACGTAGCCGTGAACTGGACCCCTATGTCTGAGATGATTCTGTGCAGGCAATAGATGTGCCTCAGGAAGAGTTTGGCTAGCTGGTGGGCTGAGGGTAGTCTGATGCAGGGTATGAAGTGTGCCTGCTTGGAGAATAGGTCAATCACAGTCCAGATCACTGTGTTGCCCCCGCTCTTTGGCAACTCCACTATGAAGTCCATTGCGATTTCCTCCCATGGCCTTGTTGGCTCTGCTACCTGTTGCAGCAATCCAGGGGTTTTTTCCTGGTCTCTTTTTCATGGTGGCACAAATGGTGCAGCTTTTTACATAACTGTCCACGTCTTTCTTCATGCCAGGCCACAAGAATTGTCTCCTCACTAAGTAAGTCTTTAGGAATCCAAAGTGGCCCGCCGATTTGACATTGTGGCTTCTCTGGAGGATTAAGGTATGTAGGTACTTGGGGACGTAGAGTCTCGCCCCCTTCCACAGTAGGTTCTCCCTTTTTGTCACAATGTGTTGGTTGTTACGGAACCAGGGGTCTGCTCCCAGTTCGATTTTGAGTTTTGTGGTTAAATCGCTTGCGGGTTGGCCTTGCCAGTTGCGGCGTTGTTGGCGGGTGGTCACTTGGGCCGCAACTTGAGTAGGGGGGGTGATGGCGTCTACTACCTCCTCTCACCCGCATTTGTATTGGGGCATGTGGGGGAGGGCGTCCGCTAGGAAATTCCTCCCCCCGGGATGTGTTTTAGCACAAAGTCAAATCAGTTGAAGTATTGAACCCAGCGGACCTGCTTGGGCAACAGTTTCCGTGGGGTCCTAAGGGCCTCCAGATTCTTATGGTCAGTCCAGACTTCAAACAGTTTCTCCACCCTTCCAAGAGGTGGCGCCAGGTTAGTACTGCCCATCTTATCACAAAAGCCTCTTTTTCCCATGCAGCCCATCATCTTTCCGTGTCAGTGAGTTTACGGGAGGTGTAGGCACAAGGTTCTAGTTTCCCCTGGCCATTACTTTGGAGTAGCACTGCTCCTACCGCCACATTGCTGGCATTTGCTTGGATGACGAAGGGTTGTTCGGGGTCAGGGTGTTTCAGTACCGGTTCTTTTGCAAAAAGTTCTTTTAGTGTTTCAAATGTCTTTTGGCAGGTTAGGTCCCACTGTAAGGGTTGTCCCGGGTGGGGCTTCGTCCCTGGGCTCCCTGTCTTTAGGAGGTATGTCATGGGTTTAGCAATCTTCACAAAGGAGGGGATGAATTGCCTGTAAAAGTTTGCAAATCCCAGGAAGCTGTCTGTGGGTGCGAGGGGGCTGCCACTCTAGGATGGCTTGTACTTTGCCTGGGTCCATCTCTATCCCCTCATTTGATACTTGGTAGCCCAGGTAGTCTAGCTGCACGTGATGAAATTCACATTTTGACAACTTGACATACAGGTTTGCCACTAGAAGCTTTTTCAGTACCTGGCAGACTAGGGGTATGTGGTCCTCCATGGTCTTAGTGTAGATGAGGATGTCGGCCAGGTAGACAAGGACCCCCTTATAGAGGTGCTCATGCAGCACATTTATTAACTGCATAAACACCGTCAGGGGCCCCTGAAGCCCGAAAGGCATTACTTTGAATTGGAAGCTCCCTAGGGGGCAGTTGAATGCCGCTTTCCATTTGTCTCCCTCCCTGATACGGACCCGGTAATATGCTTCTCTGAAGTCTAGTTTAGTAAAGACCTTTCCCTTGGCTAGGTGGGACAGCATGTCCTTCATGAGGGGAAGGGGGTATAGGTTGTGCATTCACATGCTGTTTATCCCACTGAAGTCTACACATAATCTCATAGTTCTAGCTTTTTTCTCTTTAAATAGGACTGGGGCTGCGACTCGTGGCTTGGCTGGCTCGATGAACCCCCTTGCTAGGTTCTTGTCTATGTATTTGTGCATTTCTTGCATTTCCCAGGGCACCATGGCATACAGTTTGGGTTTGGGAAGCTTGGCCCTGGGGATGATTTCGATGGCAGTCTGTTGCACCGGGGGGGGAGGACATCACATGCAGTTTCGCTGAACACTTCAGCGAGGTCTTGATATTCTCATGGGATCTGTTCAGCCTCTGGGGTTTGTTCAGAGCTGGCTGTCAGTTGTTCTGGTGGAGCTCTGGGGGGGAGTTTCCTGTGTGGGCGATGTCCCTATTTGCAGGTGCAGGGGGGGTTTGGGGGGCCCTTGCTATCCTCAGTCTCCGGTCTGGTTGCCCTCTCTGGGACCTGGTTGCCTGCGCATGTCGTTGGCGCGCAACACACAGTCCACCTTTATGGCTACTCAAAACCATTCAGAGAGTCGGTTGTCAATTCTTGAAGCTTTCCTGACCTGCTTTCGAGTTGCCATAGGCAGGGGGATGAGGGGGATCAAGCCTCACTGCTGCATGGAGGAATTTGCACCTCAGTCAAAACAACGCACATCCTAGCCGGCCAAAGGCAAGACCATCTCCACAGAAACCAGTAACGGCCAGAGGGAGTGACTTCTACGACACACAAAATTGCTTCATTGGGGAATGTGACTGATGACATACCTTGGGGGAGGGGAAACAGGGTCAGAGGCAAGGTGCGAACTGAGTGGGGTCAGAGCTGGATTCACTAGGTCCGTGCCGACATGGCGCTCATAATAAACAACTGGATTTTTCTTGAAAACTGGCTTGAGGCTCCTGCTTTTATTAGGGCATCAGTCGGAACCCTGACACAAAGCTTGAAAGGGAAATATTACCGTACTTTTCCGACTATAAGATGGACTTTCCCCCCAAAAGAGGGTGGAAATGTCAGTGCATCTTATACACCGAATATGACCATTTTTGGCCTCCTGAAACCCCGCCTCACGTGTCCTGTTTTTGCCAAAAACAGGCCCTTTTTTCGCAAAAATGGGATGCGCAGAGGGTTTGGGAGGCCTGCAGAGTGTTCCTGGGGGCTGGGTAGGGCAAAAATGGAATGCATGGGGCAGGGGTGAAATTCACTTCCCTTCCCTACTGGTTCGCAAATGAGCATGCCATCCGCAGACATGCAAAGCCTTCTGCACATGCGCAGAGGCTTAAAGCCTCCCGCAGCCACCGCTACCAGTTTGCCAGAGCCGGATAGAACCGGCTGAATTTCACCCCTGGCGTGGGGGCCTCGGAAGGCCAAAAAGGGGCCCGTTTTTCATGAAAATGGGCCTGTTTTTCACAAAAATGGGATGTGCAGAGGGTTTGGGAGACCTGCAGAGTTCTCCTGGGGGCTGGGGAGGGCAAAAACAGGACAAGTGGGGGATTTGGGAGGCCAAAAACGGGATGTGCAGAGTGTTTGGGAGGCCTGCAGTGTGCTCCTGGGGGCTGGGGAGGGCAAAAATCAGATGTGCGGAGGCCAAAAACTATTTTTTTTCTTGTTTTTTTGTTCGAAGTCTTGGTACATCTTATACTCTTTTGTGTCTTATAGTCCGAAAAATACAGTACATGAAAATTCTGCCAATGGTTAAAAAATTCATGGCCCTCCTTGACCCTAATGAGATTGTATGCATTGCAAAGATCAAACTTGGTAAAAATGTTTGAACCTATCCATTGAGTCTGATATGAAGGGCAGTGGGTAATGGTCCCTCACTGTCACAGTATTAAGGAAATTGTAGTTGTGAACAATCCTCAGGGGAATTTCACTATTTGGGTTTGTGGTGCCTGGGTCTTGTTTCTTGGGTACAAAAAAAGTAGGCAGTAAAGACAGGGATTTCGGTCTAATAAAGTCTTTCTGCAATTTTGAGTCCAGATACTGCTTCAAAATTGATAGCTCTTTAGCTGACACGGGACACTGTCTCTTAGCAGTTATTTTAACCCCCAGGATCAGGTCTGTAGCACAGTCGCAGTAACTATGTGGAGGAAGGACTGCTGCTTCTTCCTCTCAAAATATGTCTGTGAAATCTGTATACTTGCTGGGTAAAGTGGAGGTGTCTTGTGACATACAAGGTTAACAGCTCAGTATGTTAGGTGGCAGTCAGTTGCAGCGGGGTCGTGGCATGTGTAATCAGACCGGCTTTCACCAGTTAGCCATCTATTGTTTCTACATGCATTGGAGTGCTCAGAGAAACTACAGGGATCTCTAATGCTTTGACTGTTGCAAAGTCTATAAAGTTGGCCATTGTCCCCTGAATCTACTAAAGCAGCAACCTTTTCTTCCCACCTGTGGGGTAGGGTCAGCTCAACATAAATTTTCAGCAATGTACCTTGGTGTTGAGCTCTCTTTAATGTTTGAATAGCCCCTCCTGTGAACCCTTGCAAGAGGAGCTGTTGTCATTTTCCTGGTCTTTGAGTCTGCGTTCAGGGACGTGCTTTTTGGTCCCAAGGCGGAGGAGGGTCTTTCTCCTCTCCTCTGGTTCCTGGTAGGGCAGATTCTCACTATATGCCCAGATTCTCCACAGTAAAAACAGAGTGCCTAGTCTCTGCATCTCTGTCTTTCTCCTGCAGCTGGTGATTTTCATGCTGTCCCTATTTGCATGGGTTCCTCTCCTCCTTGCTTGGTCCCTGTCAGCATCGTGGGGAGATGGCTGAATAATGAGGTTGTGATGTCAGATGCCTCTGGCAACCAAACTGGGTTTGTGTATAGCAAAAGTATGTGAATCTCTAAGGTCATCAGTTCTTTTGGCAGGAAAATATTACAAAACTATTTCCAAAGAGTTTGGACTCCACCAGTCCACTCTCAGACTGTGTACAAATGGAGGCAATCCAACACCATTATTGCCCTCTTCAGAAGAGGTTGACCAATCAAGATCACACCAAGAGCAAGGTGTGTAATACTCTGGGAGGTCTCAAAGAACCCCAAGGTAACATCCAAGGAACTAAAGGCCTCTCTTGCATTGGTGAATGTCAGTGCTCATAAGACCATAATCAGAGAACAATGGTGTGAGTGGCAGGGTTGCAAGGAGAAAACCACTACTCTCCAAACAGAACACTGCTGCCCATCTACATTTTGCAAATGTCCATGTGAATAAGCCAGAAGGCTATTGGAAGAAATTTCTGTGGATGGATGAGACCAAAATAGAACTTTTTGGCTTGAATTAAAAGCATTGTGCTTGGCGAAAACTCTGCATTCCAACATAAGAACCTTATCCCATCTGTGAAAATGCTGGTAACAGTATCATGGTATGGGCCTGCTTTGCTGCTTATGGACCAGGATGGCTTGCCATCATTAACACAACGGTATGAATCCTGAATTGTACCAGAAAATTCTACAGGAAAATGTCAAGGTATATGTCCATGAACTGAAGCTCAAGAGAAAGTGGGTCATGCAGCAAGCAACACCCAAAACATACAAATCGCAAAACCAAAGATGCTTCAAGCAGAAGAAAGTTAATGTTTTGGAATAGCCAAGTTGAAGTCCTGACCTTAATCATACAGAAATGTTGTGGAAGGACCTGAAGCAGAAAGTTCATGTGAGGAAGCCCACCAACATCCCTGAGTTGAAGCTGTTCTGAAAGGAGGAATGGGCTAAAATTATTCCAATTCAATGTGCTGGACTGATCAACAGTTATCCCAAACATTTAATTGCAGTTATTGCTGCCCAAAAGGGGCACGCCCAGGGGTGGGATTCTACCAGTTCGCACCTATTCGCTAGAACCTGTTGTTAACTTTCTAAGCAGTTCAGAGAACCGGTTGTTGGAAGAAATCTCCTTTTGTTTTTTTCCACTTTACAAGGCTAATCCTGTAAGGAAGGCAGGAAGGAAACATTCTGGTGTTGTTTCTAGCCTAATCTTTATTGCCCTGCTTACAGAAACTGCCTCTCCATTAACCCTTATTACATTCTTGGCAGTACGCCTAGACTTACTGTCGCCTCAGTTTCTCCTGAGTTTTTTTTCCTTTGCTGGTACTTTGCTGGGGCTTGACTTTCTTAAAGGGGAAGGGTTGTCTTAAGCTTTTTACACTGCTGTTGGGAGTAAATACTCCCGTTGGAGTTCTTCCAGCCGGGATGCAACGATCACCACTTTGAAGAAATAATTGAATAATGAAGCAGAGCTGCCAGAAAGAAGCTTTTAATGACAAGGAACCAAGATGAGTGACATTCAACAAGGCTTCTTGGCTAGCTAGAAAGATTGACATTCAAACATGAGGTTACATACCCTTTCTGAGTTTTGGTCTAAAACTGGTTTTTGGTGAAGTTTAATTCTGTGCTTGATGACTTTTAATCCTGTGTTTATAGATGAGATAATTTTCCCCATTCAGCTTTGTTTGGAAGGAAAAGGGTTAATCTCTGTTCCTGAAAAGAAGCAGGGTTTGGAAATCTGGCTAGCTAGTTCCTGTGTCTATTTGTTCTTGTAATTGGTTTAACAAGCAACAGCTACTGTGTTTGCTTTTTTGCTACACGCTAGCGCTAATTGGTTTCGTTGTAATTAGGCTTATCTCAAGTGTTTACACTTGAGCTTGCCTGGGGTGTGAGTTCTGGCAATGACCCAGACAAGGCTTGTGTTTTAGTTTTAAAAGGATTTAAACTGTTGTGATTTAATTATTTGTATTGTGTTTGAATTTTTTCCTGCCTCATGGTTTCTTTTTCTATCTGGGGAGGGGGTCTTCCTTCACTGCTTTAGTGGTTCCTGGCACTGTCCTTTTGGGGTGTACTTCCAAGAGGCAGGATGCAAGCTTGGCACTGATTTTTTTACTGCCTTTCTGGGGGCATGTGATCTTTTCTTAAATCTGGATGGTTTCCTTAGGATATCTTGTGAGGTGAGTGAGACCAGCTGGTATCTTTAAGTGGTGCAAATGGATCTAAGGATTGCTTCTCCTGGATGTGCTCTTTCTGGAGAGCTTAAATGACTTCTCTGCTAAAGGGTTTCACTTGATGAGCAAAAGTTGGCTGCTGATACTTATCACTGCATTTTAACTATTTTAATTCCTCAAGGTGCTCTGGCACTCTGCCTAATTTGTAACGCTTGCTTGGAGGTATTTCTAATCTAATAATTGGTATTTAGGGCAGCTTTTTGCAAGCAAAGAAGCTTTTTGTATTTTTGTACAGGTAATCCTTGATTTACAACAGTTCATTTAGTTCATTTTACTTCCAAATTGGTAACTCAGTCACTTGAGTTCCTAATTAGGACATTTTTAAAAATATCTGCAACAAAATGCTGCAACATAGAATACTTCACTTCCAGATTCCAGCTATGTTATTGATGGGCTGTATGCTAAAATAAAACCAGGTCATGACACACACTTGAAAGTAAATCAGGAAGCCTATAATTGCGGAGTGTGTCTGGCAAGAACAAAGAACGCTTATCTACAGGAAATATGCATGTGTAAATTTTGTAACAATTCTGGGTAGTTAGAAAGCTGACAACTTGCAGATCTCAGCTAACAATTAAGAATAGTGATGGCCTCCAGCCAATAAAATGTGTATTAGATAACTCCTGGGGCATTCATTAGCCAAGGCTTAGGTTAACAGGAAACTTTGCAGCATCCAGCATATGGTTTCCTCAATCCATAGCAAAAGAGCAATTATGGGACAGTTTATTTGCTTTAAAAGCAATTTTGAGTTCACCCTCTTCAAGCAAAAACGGGCTTTGGGGGACAGCACTTCACAGATCTGTTTTATTTCTTTTTGTTTGTGTGTGTGCACCTTCGAGTCAGTTTTTGACTCCTGACACCTGCCTAGACAAACCCTTGCAGTTTTCTTGGCAAGGTGTTTTGGAAGTGGTTTGCCCTTGCCTGCTTCTTCTTAGAGCTGAATGTGTGTGTGTGTGTGGCCCAAGGTCACCCAGCTGGCTTTATGCCATTCACAGTCTCTCAGTTTTTAGCCTGATGCCTTAACCACTAACTTAAGTGGCTCTCACATCACAGATTATGCTCCTATTAATCCAAAATAAGCATGAATCTAACACAGGGTTCCCTAACATAGCACACTCCAGAAATGTTCCCAAGTGCAGTTCCCAACAACATAATCCAATACACTTGGAAATTATCAAGTTCAGTAAACCAGGTCTTAGGAAAACAAAGCAGAATGACCAGAATGACCAAAGCAGCAAATCGTATAAGTGAACAAGGAACCGCAAAACCAAAATATAAAGCATATTTAAATTTTAAAATTATTTGGTGAATTCTCTGGAATCTAAAGAAAGAGTTATGTCATGCTGAACAACTCTAGGAAGGTTAGACGTTTTATGTTTTTTTAAAGGGGGTGATGAATCCAGAAAGCTGAAAATGTAAGGGACCAACATAATACCAAAGAGTAGACCAAGTCCTATTCACCTTGCTACAGATTAATTACTTATATAATTCAAATACTAAAGCCATTTTTTTAAAAAATAAAAAATACAGCAAAGCGCTCTACAATAATTGGTCCAACAGCTCATTCTGGACAGTAAAGGAACAGAATGAGTAAAGAAGCAGTTAGAGGAAAGAGGTGGCTTCAGTTTCTTCAACCAACAAAGATGTTACAAAGACAATCCCAGACAGAAAGTGCCGCTTGCAATGCCACTAGATAGAAAACCTGTGTTTAACAGCTCGGGGGGCCTCCTAGCCTTCAGAGAAACACCATATTAGAAATAAGAGGTCAGATTTCGTGGTGTGAAGAGGCCTCTTGGCATTACACAACTGTGAGACCTTCCTCTAGTCCCATGGCAACATCCTTCTCAGATATGTTGGGTTTGTGATCAGGTGACCAATAGGTCACCTGCTATTTGAAATAATAATCAAGAAACTGAAATAGGTTTGCCACTTGGCTACCTAGTTGGGAAAACTGGAAATTTCAGGTTTTAGTCTCTGGAGCCCCTTTTCCAATTTTATTAGCCTTTCCTAATGCTTGTGTACAAAACCAGGCCTTGCCCCCACATCTTGTGTCTATCTACTAAATCAAAAAGAGCCAGTTGTAGTGTATTAGGTAAAGGTTTACACAGAGACTGGGGCATCCTGCACCCTTTTGTGGAGTAGCAGCTGAAATGATGGGGTCTAGGACGACTCACAGCAGCCAGGTGGGTGTGGCTGGGTGGGCACAGCCAGGTCAGCGCAGTGGAGTAGGTGCAGCTGGCTCAGGGCAGATGACTCAGCGCAGCTGGTTGAGTGCCGCCAGGTGTGTGGGGACAGGTGGGTGCAGCCAGGTGTGTGTAGACAGGTGGGTGCAGACCAAGTCATCCCAGGCAACTGGACGTAGGGACAACTCGGTGCCCCACCAGAAGAAAAATCATCCAGACATGCTGGCAAACAGGAAGTGGGAAAGTGGCAAGGTCTGCAAGGAAAGGAAAGGGGAGGGGGGATTTCCCATCTTTAATGCTTTGTCTATTTGCCTGCGTTTGAGAAATGTTAAACTGTAAAGACAAGGTTGTGAGAGTAAAAAGAGAAACTGTCACGCTGATGCCAATAGTTCCTGTATTCTTGTTTTTACTTCCCTCAGTGAATAGATAGTGAAACAAAAGTGTTCGTTTAAGGATATCAGCATTTTAAAAACCCACAAATTTTAGAGATGCTCAAGACTGAATTATGAAAAAAGCAGCTGGTGTTAGAGAATTTGCAATTACATAGCTTAACAAAAAACAGGCCTCCTCACCAGTTGCAGCTTACTGAGATAGAACCAGTCATCTTCCTTAGCCCATGATATGGCCCTGTGCATGAATGATGGCATCATTATGTGTACTGGTAAAAAAGCCAGTGATATCCCATCACAGTGTCATGGTACAGGTAGTCCTCCCCTTAAACTGTTTAGTGACCCTTCGAAGTCACAACGGCACTAAAGAGAGTGATTTATGACCATTTTTCACACTTATGACCATTGCAGCATTCCCATCGTCACATCAAAATTCGGAAGCTTGGCAGCTGGAATGTATTTATGATGGCTGCTTTTTGCGACTGCCATATGCACCCAGAAAACACATGGCTATTCTTAAGAGTTGCCTATAGATATTATATTTGCATACTAGCTGAATACCCGTGCTCCGCTACAAAACTATGTGATCGGTCTTGATAAATCGACACTTACAGCTTGAAAATTAATGAGTATTTCCTCCTTTCCTATAAGATTTAATTTGTGTTTAATCAGCTCCATTCTATTTCTTAAATCTATTCTTTGTGGCTCTTTTTGTGATTTTAATTCAAGTTCTTTATATTCTTCTTCCAGGGCTTTTTGATTTTGTTTCTTTTTCTTATTTTTCTGTGCCATATACTGTAGTTTATAGCTAATCCTTTTATAACTGCATTGGCAGTATCCCACACATTCTGTAACGTAGTCTCTTCCTTTCTATTTTCTTTTAAAAAAGAACCCCAATTCTCTTTCCATCATCTGAATGAATTCCTTCTCTTTTATTATCAATTGGTTTAAAGTCCACCTTGTTCTCTTCCTTCCAACTAATTTTTATTGGATTATGGTCTGCCCATAAATTTGGTTCAATTTCAATCTCTTGTACATTTCCACATAATTCCAAATTCATCCAAATCATATCTATTCTGGACCATGATTTATGCATATTGGAATAGAATGTATATTTCCCCCCCTCCCAGATTCATTTCTCTCCATGTGTCCAGAATAGATCATTCTTCTATCATTTTAATCAACATTTCTGGTAAAGTCCTTCTATTTTTTTTATTAATTTTACTACTTCTGTAGTCCAGTTCATTATTGACAATTGTGTTGAAATCTCCCAAGATACAAATATTTTCATCTTTTATTTCTAGAATCTTTTTGTGAAGTTGCTTATAAAACTTCTCTTGTCCAGTATTTGGTGCATAAATAACAACTATAAGGGTTCGCTTTTGATACAGAGTTGCCTCCAACATCAAAATTCTCCCTTCTTCATCATTAAAAATTTGTTTGGCATTTATTCTTTCTTTCACATAAAGTACCACCCCTCTTTTTTTTGCTGTGGTAATGAATAGAATAATTTCCCTAATTTAGAATATTCCAATAATTTATATTGTTGTCTCTTAATGTGCACTTCTTGAAGTGCTATTATATCTAATTTTAGTATCATTAATTTAGAGAATTTCATCTTCCTTTTTATTGGTGAATTCAGCCCATTAATATTGACTGATAACACCTTTCCTTTATTTCTTCTTGCATTCAATTATTTATATCTAGGCTTTATACTCCTAGTTGCTCTTACTTCTCTAGAACAAAACTAAATTTCTTTGAAAATGCCAATAAACCGGGAAGGTGGTTAGCCTATAGATTGAAGAAAGAAAAAAAGAAGAATTGAATAATAAAACTACAGGATGAGGAAGGCATATTACATAGCCAACTTGAAAAGAAAAGAGATATAGTTCATGATTTTTATGAGAAATTATACGAAGCTGATAAAATAGAAGAGGAGAGACTAATACAATATCTGGAGAAAGCCAATTTGCCTAAAATTTCAGAAACTGTTAAGAATAGGCTGGAGGAAAGAATAACAATGGCAGAGTTAATGAATGCAATCAAAAAACAAAAAAATAAAACCCCAGGACCAGATGGTCTACCAGTAGAAATATGTAAAGAATTAGAAGACACCTTGAGTCTGTCAATTCTAGAAGTATACAATGAAGTGTTAACGGAAGCTAAAATTCCAAACACATGGAAAGAGGCTTATATTATCCTGATCCCCAAAGAAGATTCGGATAGAACTCAAATTA
Source organism: Ptyas mucosa (assembly GCA_012654045.1). NCBI lineage: Eukaryota > Metazoa > Chordata > Lepidosauria > Squamata > Colubridae > Ptyas > Ptyas mucosa. The sequence goes on from WNWU01013032.1 coordinate 278,231, forward strand.
AAAACTATAGACCGATTTCGTTACTAAACGCAGACTATAAAATCTTCGCATCAATAATTGTAGAAAGATTAAAAAGCTTTTTAAATGAATTCACTCATCCAGATCAGAACAGGTTTTTACCAAAAAGACAAATCAAAAATAATGTTAGAATAATCATGGATGTACTAGAATATTACGAAAGACATTATGAAAAACAACTAGTGTTAATATTCCTGGACGCACAGAAAGCGTTCAACAATATAAATTGGCAATTTATGTTGCAACAATTAAATTTTATGGAATTTGGTGGAAAATTTAGGAATACGATTAAAGCAATTTACACTCAACAGAATGCAAAAGTATTGGTTAATGGAGATGTAACAGAAAGCTTTAGTATACAAAAAGGAACAAGGCAAGGTTGTCCTAACTCCCCATTATCATTCATTTTAACATTAGACGTATTGACGAGGAACATAAGACAAGATACAGAGATAAAAGGAATGGAAATTAGAAATGAAAAGTACAAACTCCAAGCTTTTGCTGATGACTTCGTGTAAAAGAACCCATAGAAACTGGCCCTAAATTGATAAAGAAAATTGAGGAATATGGAGAGGTGGCAGGGATGAAAATAAATAAAGATAAAACCAAGATATTAGTTAAAAATCTCACCAACAAACAGAAAAAGGAATTGACAGAGAAAATTGACCTACAGATAGAAAAAAAGGTTAAATACCTTGGTATTTTCTTAACAGCTAGGTGTGGGACAATCAAAGAGGACAACTATACAAAGTTGATACAACAAATTAAAATAGATTTGGAAAGGTGGAAGAATGTACAGTTATCGATGATAGGGAGAATTGCAGTGGTGAAAATGAACGTACTACCAAAACTACTCTTTCTATTTCAAACCATACCAGTAAAATTAGAAAAGAAATTTTTTGATGAACTAAATAAAATGACTCTGCAATATATTTGGCAAGGGAAAAAATCGAGAATAAAATTGAAAGTATTACAGGATTCTAGGAATAATGGTGGTTTTGGGTTCCCAGACTGGGAATTATATTACCAGGCTGCAGGTCTCACCTGGCTAAAAGATTGGGTAAACTTGAATAACAGAAGACTATTATTACTAGAAGGGCACGACTTACAATTAGGCTGGCATGCCTTTCTCTGGTATGGCAGAAATATGGTACACAAATATTTCCAGAGGCATTATGTGAGGAACGTGTTACTTAACATTTGGGAAAAAATTAAACTACAACACTATAGGGAAGTACCAGTCTGGCTCTCTCCAATGGAGGCAATAATATATCCAAATCTTATAAATTGGGGGGGGAAATTTTACATTACAAGGACATTTTAGATGAAAGGGGGGATCTTAAATCCAGACAACACTTGCAGAAGCAGGGGTTGGACTTATCTTGGTGGCCGTATTTGCAGATCCAAGCAAGGCACGAAAAAGATGTTAAATTATGGGGTGTAAACAAAGAACAAACAGCATTGGACAAAATTTTAATGGGGACGGATGAAAAATTGATTTTAAAAAATATAATTATTTACTGAACTATAAAATGGAGGAAGAGATAGTTAAAGAAACAATGATTGCCTGGGCAAGGAATTTCGGATACAACATAGAATTAGAAAAATGGTTAAAAATTTGGGAGAGAAACTACAAACTGACGATGGCCGCGGCATATAAAGAAAACCTTTACAAAATGTTTTACAGGTGGCACTTGCTGCCAGCAAGATTAGCCAAAATGTATAAGAACTCCTCCACCAATTGTTGGAAATGCAACCAGACTCCAGGATCATACTACCACATGTGGTGGACATGTAAGAAAGCAAGGAGTTACTGGGAGAAAATTCATAAATGGCTAGAAATGATTACTGAGCAACATATTGAGTTCAAACCAGAAACGTGCCTCTTAGGTATATTGTCCTGAGCCCTGGTGGCGCAGCAGACTAAAGCACTGTTATTAACATCAGCTGCCTGCAATTACTGCAAGTTCAAATCTCACCAGGCTCAAGGTTGACTCAGCCTTCCATCCTTTCAAAGGTAGGTAAAATGAGGACCCAGATTGTGGGGGGAGATTGTGAGGGCAATAAGATGTCCTTGTATGAATATATACAAAAAAGTATGAAGGCTATTGCTTAACACATTGTAAGCTGCCCTGAGTCTCCGGAGAAGGGCGGCATATAAATCAAATTAAAAAAAAATTGTCGGAAAGTTATGACAAAGCAACCATCTACTTAGTGTTACATATGTTGATGGCAGCTAGAATTACGTATGCTAAATATTGGAAAAATGTGAACATCCCACCGGATGATGACATAATTAGGAAAATTTGGGATTGTGCAGAAATGGACAGATTATGTTCTGCCCCAGCTACGGATCCCAAGAAGTGTAGCACACACACAGCTCCAAAAACTCCGTTTAATACAAACAGACCCCTTTCAAAATGCAGGCTTTAACCACAAATGTCCTTATCAGCCTGCTGTGAATTACAGAGATTAAACAAAGTCCGACAAGGGTTGGCAATCAGCCCAGAAACCAAGTTGTAACAAAAAACTCACTCTCAAAATGCTCTGCGTAGGACCAAGCGTTGTTTCCAGCAACATTTGCCAGCTGTGTGCGAATTTAAATAGGCTAAGGGCGTGGCCAATTAGCCCCAAGCCTTACTCTCGAGGAGACCTCCTCCTGAGTAGCCACTCCTGCCTTTTGGCAGCCCTGCGTGCTCGAGCATTGAGAAGAGGCTCCTCCACTTCACTCTCTTCACTTGAAGGAGCCTCTGGAGGTTCTGAAGGCCCTGGCTGAGTCTCTGCCTCTGAGTCTCTGCCTCTGGCCCCACATCCTCTTCAGCCTCCTCGCTGTCCGACTCAAGCGCCGGCTGTACAGGCTGCTGGTGCGACACCACACCAGCCTCCTCGTCGTCGGGATCAGACACAATCCGCGCAGGCCGCTGGCGGGCCACAACAGATTAACTTTAAAAATTAAAGATAAAGAAGACTCAAAATATTACAGGACATGGAATAAATTTTATGAATTAAAAACATTGGACACAGTGCGATCTCCTAGCTTAGTCATTTCCATACATATTTTTTCATAACAACAAATACAATTCCTACTTATTGTACATTGCTACTTCGATATTATAAACATATCCCTTGTCCTCATTTGTATATTTGTCTAAATATTGTCCAGTTTCAGTTCTACATACCCTCAATCTTTTCTGTTTCGACTCCTTTTTCTCATTTCCAACCATAGGTACATTTTGTTCCAAATTTCATGGTACTCTGTCTTGCCTTTGTTTTTAAGTTCTAGTGTCAGTCTGTCCATTTCTGCACATACCAAAAATTTCTCTATTATCTCTTCTTCCGAGGGGGTATCTTCGTTTTTCCAGTATTGCGCATAAACCAATTTTGCTGCTGTTATAATATGCAACATTAAATGTATCACTCCTTTGCTATATTTCTCTTTTGTAATTCCTAGTAGGAATAGTTCTGGTTTCAGGTCTATATTTTGGTCTAGCATCTCTTCCAACCCTGTCTTTATCTGACACCAGAAATCCTTGGCTTTTATACATGACCACCACATATGATAAAATGATCCTAACGCTAATTTAAATCTCCAACACTGCGGTGATAGATTCCTGTTCATTTTTGCTAACCTTGTAGACGGGAGGTGCCACCTGTAGAACATTTTATATAAATTTTCTTTGTACGTGGTGGCTAATGTTAATTTTCTATTTTTCTCCCATAAGTCCTGCCATTTATCTAGATCAAAACTATAGCCAAAAGTTTTGGCCCACACATTACCATGGTTTCCTTCACTTGCTCTTCCGCCATCCTGTATTCCAATAGATATTGTTTTTATCACCTTTTCATCCGTTCCTAATAAAATTTTGTCTAGCGCCGTTAATTTTCTTAATACCCCATTCCTTTCTATCTTTCATATATATATATATATATATATATAATTTCCAATTTCTATACCGCCCTTCTCCCTGAGGACTCAGGGCGGTGTACAGCCAGAAATAAAAACATGAAATATAAATATTAAGACAATTAAAATATATATAAATTTGGCTACAAAATTTAAAACTCACAAACCAATTAAAATATTTAAAATTTCTTCTTAAGCCAGCCCGGCTTGTTGGAAAAAATGAGTTTTGAGGGCACGTCGGAAGGCACTGAGGTCATGAATTCTCCTTATCTCCGGGGGCAACTGGTTCCAGAGAGTGGGTGCCCCCACAGAGAAGGCTCTCCCCCTGGGGGTCACCAGCCTACATTGTTTGGCTGATGGCACCCTGAGGAGGCCCTCTCTGTGGGAGCGCACGGGTCGATGGGAGGTCATCAGTGACAGCAGGCGGTCTCGGAGATAACTAGGCCCTATGCCATGGAGCGCTTTAAAGGTGATCACCAACACCTTGAAGCGCACCCGGAAGACCACCGGAAGCCAGTGCAGCTCGCGCAGGAGCGGTGTTATGTTGGAGCGCCATGCTGCTCCCGTCACTACCTGCGCGGCCGCGTTCTGGACCAGTTGGAGCCTCCGGGTGCTCTTCAAGGGGAGCCCCATGTAGAGAGCGTTACAGTAGTCTAGGCGAGAGGTGACGAGGGCGTGAGTGACTGTGCACAGCGAATCCCGATCAAGAAAGGGCCGCAACTGGCAAATCAGGCGAACCTGACAGAAGGTCCCCCTGGCTACAGCCGTCAGATGTTCCTCCAAAGACAGCTGCCTATCCAGGAGGACTCCCAGATTGCGAGCCCTTTCCGCAGGGGCCAAAGACTCGCCCCCGATAGTCAGTGATGGGGTCAACTGACTATATCGGGATGCCGGGAGCCACAGCCACTCCGTCTTGGATGGGTTGAGCTTGAGTTTGTTTCTCTCCATCCAGATCCGCACGGCTTCCAGGCACTGGGACATCACTTCGAGGGCATCATTGGGGTGGCCTGGGGTGGAGATGTACAGCTGGGTGTCATCAGCGTACTGGTGGTATCTCACCCCAAAGCCACGGATGATCTCACCCAGCGGCTTCACATAAATGTTGAACAAAAGGGGCGAGAGGACCGACCCCTGCGGCACTCCACAAACGAGAGGCCTCGAGGTCGACCTCTGCCCCCCTGTCAACACAAACTGCGACCGGTCGGAGAGAAAGGAGGAGAACCACCGTAATACAGTGCCCCCCATCCCCAACTCTTCCAGCCGGTGCAGCATGATACCATGGTCGATGGTATCAAAAGCCGCTGAGAGATCTAATAGGGCTAGGACAGAGGAGCATCCCCTGTCCCGAGCCCTCCAGAGATCATCAACCAACGCTACCAATGCCGTCTCCGTGCTGTGCCCAGACCTGAATATTGTGATTGAATCTGTAGATATGCCC
>WNWU01013032.1:283690-298214 GCA_012654045.1 Ptyas mucosa
ATTCTACCCCTTCATCTTGTAGTTCTTTTCTAGATTTTAGTTCCCCTCCATCTTTTAAGATATCCTTGTATGTGACTACTTTCCCCAAATTTATGAAATTTGGATGCACCAACACCTCCAACGTCAAGAGCCAGGACGGAGTTTCCATAAAATTCTGTTGCTTAACTTTTGTCCAAACTTCAAAAAGAGCTCGTCTGACATGATGCCTTTGGAAGTACTGGTGAGCCCTATCCCACAAAAATGCATGCCATCCTATTTGCATATCAAATCCTTCCAATGTTAGTAACCTCCTATTCCTTAAGCTTATCCACTCTCTCACCCAAGTGAGTGCGGCAGCTTGATAATATCTTTCCCAATCAGGCAGGCCGAACCCGCCTCTTTCTTTGGCTTCCTGTAGTAATTTTAATTCTAGGTCTTTTCCCTTGCCAGATAAATTTAGATATTGTTTTGTTCAACTTTCCAAAATATTGTTTGTCTAATCTTATGGGTATGTTTTGAAATAGGAAAAGTATTTTTGGTAAAATATTCATTTTTATTGTTGCAATTCTCCCCATAAGGGAGAGCTGCAGCTTTTTCCATCTCTCCAGAACTGCCTTAATTTGGTCGTTTAATTTATTGTAATTGTCCTCTTTAATTGTTATACATCTTGCCGTCAGCTGTATTCCTAAATATTTCACCTTTTTCGCTATTTGAAAGCTTATTCTCTCAGTCAATTCCTTTTTCTGTATTTTGGACAAGTTTTTAACTATCATTTTGGTTTTCTCTTTATTTACCTTCAATCCTGCTACTTCCCCATATTCTCCCAGTACTTCCATAAGCCTCAAACCCGATTTTAGTGGCTCTTCTATAATAAATACAAGATCATCTGCAAAATCTTGCCGTTTATAAACTTCTTTCTTGATTTCCAATCCCTTAATTTGTTTGTCCTTCCAAATTATTCTCTTTAATACCTCTAAGGTTAATATGAACAGTAATGGCGATAATGGGCATCCTTGTCTTGTACCTTTCTGGATTTTAAAACTTTGTGTTGCTTCCCCATTTACTATAATTCTAGCCTCTTGGTTGGTGTAAATTGCCTTAAACACGTTTATAAAATTTTTGCCGAATTCCATATATTTTAACTGTCTCAACATAAAATCCCAATTAACGTTATTAAAAGCCTTTTGAGTGTCTAAAATTATCAATGCCACTGGTATCTCAGTGTGCACTTCATAATATTTGAATACATCCAATATTGTCCTCATATTGTTTCTTATTTGCCTTTTTGGCAGAAAACCATTTTGATCAACGTGAATAAATTTGTTCATATACCTTTTAAGTCTTTCAGCCATTATTGGCATGAATATTTTATAATCCGAGTTCAACAGTGATATAGGCCTGTAAATTTTTATTAGTGTTAAGTCAGTATTCTCCTTTGGGATCAACGTAATATTTGCCTCCGCCCATGATGCCAGTGCTTTTGCTTCTCTTAGTACTGCATTGAATACCTTGATTAATATTTCACCTAAAGAGTCTTGCAATTCTTTGTATAGTTCTGGTGGGAACCCATTGGGACCTGGCATTTTGTTATTTTTCTGGTTTTTTATTGCCTCTATTAGTTCTGACATTCTTATATCTTCATTCAACATATTTTTTATATCTTTTGGGACTTTGGGTAATTCAGCTTTCTTGAAACATTGTAGTGTTTTTTCTTCGATATTACATTCATTATCCTTGTATAGTTTCTTATAAAAATCATGGATTATATTTTTCTTCTCTTCATTTTGATAAGATATATTTCCCTCCTCATTTTGTAATTTACTAATCCACCTTTTTTCTTTGTTTTTTCAATTTATATGCTAACCATCTCCCTGTCTTATTTGCATTTTCAAAAAAAAATGGTTGCTATCCTTTATTTGTTGTGCTAAATCTTCCTTTTTGAGAATATTCAACTTGTGCTTAATTAGTTCCATTTGTTGTTTAAGGTCTCCTCTTTGGGGCTGAAGCCTCCCCTATCTTATCCCCTTCTCTCCCTCAGCCTTGCCCCACATAAGCCTCCCCTATCCTATCCCCTTCTCTCCTTCAGGCTTGCCCCACAGAAGACTCCCCTATCCTATCCCGCTTGCTGCTGTGAAAGTAAAACTGAAACTGAAACTCCTCTCCTCTGCTTGTGTTTTGCATTTGGAACAGATTTCTTTTCAGGTGGGGAGGGGGAGTAGAACTCATTAGCATCAGAGCGTGTTAATCATAATATTAGGAAATACTAATGCTCTGATAGTCATTTTGGAAAATCCTTTCTTAGTGAGCATCTAGAAGCCAAGAGGAACATACGTGGCAAATTTCAAGTTTGTAGGCTTTACGGTTCTGGAGATTTTGTGATGATGCGTGAGTAGTATTTTGCTTTTATATATATAGATTTAACACTCTTCAGAGCACTACTTTGTAACTCAATCCAAAGTACTGTGTAGCTCTAAATATTAATTACTATAGAAGAGCATTTTCTTATCTGGTTGAGTAGAATCTGGGTGGGGGAGAGATGTTGCTATTTTAAAGACATGTAGCTCTTCTTCTCTGTATCTGAACATCCAGATTCCTTCTGGTAGCGAGGACGATCTCTCCGATTTGATAAATGTAGTTTATATACCACATTTATATATTGTCCAATAGTTGAAGTGTGTGTGGGGGGTGTGAGTGTGTGAATGCCTGGGCACAGTGAAAACCAAGAGAATGGAGCTGGATCCCTTACCCAGATCTTCTTTAATATGCACACATTGTTCCTTTTTTATTTAGTATTTATGGAAGGTAGACATACAGGAAAGCAATGGCAGAAATGGATAGATGTTTGCCATGATCCATTTGAGTACTGTATTTGAACTACCGTATATACTCGTGTATAAGCCGACCCGCATATAAGCTGACCCCCCCAATTTTACCCCCCAAAACTGGGAAAACTTGTTGACTCGCGTATAAGCCGGGGGTGGGAAATGCAGCAGCTACTGGTAAATTTCAAAATAAAAAAAGACTGGTCATAAGTGCGAAGACCGGTCAAAAGTGCGAGGACCTGTCAGAAATCACTTTTTTCAGCCCTCTGGGTAGTCCTTTTGCGCATATGGACTACTCAGAGGGCTGAAAAAGTTATTTTTGACTGGTCCTCGCACTTGTGACCAGTCCTTGAACTTACGACGGTCCTCACATTTTACGTTTTTGCCCTATCTTGTCACTCCCACTCTTTCTCATTCTTCCTCTCTCCCCTTTCTCTCTCATTTTCTCTTTCTCTCTTTCATTCTCTCTTTCTGTCTCTCATGCTCTCACTCTCTCTCTGATTCTCTCTCTTTCTCTCATTCTCTTTCATTCTGACTTTCTCTCCTTTTCATTCTTTGTCTCTTTCTCTCTGTCATTCTGATTCTCTCTTTCTCTCTCTCATTTTCTCCTCTCTCTTTCATTCTCTCTCTCTTTCTGTCTCTCATGCTCTCTCTCACTCTCTCTCTGATTCTCTTTCTCTCAGTTTCTCTTTCATTCTGTCTTTCCTTTTCATTCTTTGTCTCTTTCTCTCTCTGTCTCATTCTGATTCTCTCTCTCTCTCTCTCTCTCATTTTCGCTTTTATAAGAGGGGGTGGCAGAACCAGGAAGAAGCGTCTGGGGAGCAGCTTTTGCTCTCCAAGCCTCCCTGCGCCGTCCCTCGTCCTGCAGCCCCTTCCTCTTTCCTTCCCCCCACAGGCGGACAAGGCTGCTCTGGTCGCCTGCCCAAAGTGTTCCTTTCCAAGGTGGGAGAGGGAGAGGGGCGCGGGTCCCCCACCTCGCCTAGGTTCCCCACTTCCCTCCCCCGGCTGAACTGTTCCAATTCGAGGCATGGGTGTAATGTAAATGATGCGGGTTCAGCTAGATGACCACTGAAGAACCCTCTTTATTCACAGTATTGTAAGAAAGAAAATGTGCTGGTTTGAGAGAAACATGTTTGCTGGAAAGTATATTAAAGGCAGTTAAACCCCATTATTGGTAATATATCTTCTGATGAGTCCTAGCTGTCACAGAAGGACAACCATATAGAGAATGTCTGAAAAGGCTCACTGTCATCCACACAAAAGACATGTATGGGGCAAAGAGTTAATTATCACCTAAGGACAGCAGTAAAAACTCCATTAGTACTTACAGAACTTAGGAAAGTGGTCCAGCTGAAAATAATCTTATAAACTAGAAGCTAATAGTTTAGTAATGAGGAACTGTCCGTTATTTTATAATAAATGTATGTTAGCCATATATGGAATAAATTTATGAGCTCATGTATTTGATACCAAATGTAATTTTACCATATATGGAAAATGTATTAGATCACCAACTCCTTTGTCTTGAAAACATATATAAGCAGTTGTGTCAAATCTCTTGGTTGTTCAGACTTTCAGGTATGAATCTGCTCTGAACCTTGCGCAATAATAAATCTGTCTCTGGCTGATCTGGAATGTTGTTTGGTCCCATCATTCCATAACAGGTGCGAAGAAACCCCTCGGAATGGAACACTTCTTGCATTAATGCGCTTCGCCCATTAGTAGATCGCTTCACCCCCCATTAGTAGGAGGAGGAGGGGGGGGTCAAGAAGCCTCTCCAGGTCCTCCTCGCCCCGTTCCATCGTAAACCTTCCCAGCGGATCTTGCCTTCTCTGGTTTAAAACACACACCCCACTCGTTCAGCCGGCAAGCTCTTACACGCGACCCTGCCGGGAAGGACTTGGTCCCTGAGCAAACTGGCGTTTGGGATCGTTTCGGGAATCAAATCTGTTCACCTGTAAATTGCACACACACACACACTTAATCCGAGTTGACGGCTTTCTTTACTGTATAACGCGCTTCTAATAGTTTGCCTAGGCGCAATATTAAACCAGAGAAGGCGAGGCTGGGGTGGCGCGTAAATGTGCAGGCGCTACCTGGAAGGTGGATCTGTCTCCAGGTAGCAGCAGAGAAGGGCGCAGGGCGAGCAAACAAGTGAGGGGCAAAAGCACTGGCCCTCCCCACCTCCCCATTTCCTCGGGCACGGAGGCGCGCTTGCAGCTTGGCTAGCCAGCCGGCCGAGGGGCCGGGAAAAGAGGAGGAGGCTTCCCCGGAGGCGAGGGAGGAGGGAGAGCGCTCTGCATACCCTCCTCCAGCCCATCCCTGGAAGATGGATCTGTCTCCAAAGCGCTCACGCTGGCAGCGCTTTGGAGACAGATCCACCTTCCAGGTAGCGCCTGCACATTTACGTGCCACCCCAGCCTCGCGCCCTCCAGCCGCCCCGCCGATTCCCTTGCCTCGGGAGCACCCACACATTCTCCAGCGGAAGATGGGCACTCCCTCTCCCTCCGGACCTCCCCTGATCGTGGGAGCAGCAGCCGTGCTCCAGCTTGCCAGCCGCCCCGGAAGAAGGACGGGAAAGGTAGAGACGGGCAAGCGAGCGAGCGAGGGGAAAAGTACAAAAGCGCCCGGCCCTCCCCAACCCCGCGCGCTGGGCTCTGGTGCCCGAGTGATCGCGCAGGCTCAGCTGGGAAGGAGCCCCACGACGCGCAGCGCCAGCCCTGCCCAGCTCAGCTCCACCAGGGATGGGCAGAGCGCTCCCCCTTCTCCCTCGCTGCCGCTTCAGATCAGCCCCACCATGGTGCGGCTGCTGCTTCTTCACGCTGCCTCCCTGATCCAGGCGAGCCTTCGGCAGGGTGGCACGGAGCTGAGGTGGAGCACGAGCGCCTCCGGGGAGGCCCCCTCCTCTTTTCCCGGCCCCTCAGCCAGCCGGCTAGCCAAGCTGCAAGCGGGCCTCCGCGCCTGAGGAAATGGGGAGGCTCCCCGAAAAAAGAAAAAAATAGTGCGCATGGGAAGAGGGTCCCCGGCCTGGCGGTGGAGGTGGTTTGTGTACACATGTAATGGGCAGCGGGTGGAGGGGTGGGCGCATCCCCGGACCGCGCTGATTTTACACCTCCCTGCAACCCCTAAAGCCAAAAAGGGGTGCGGGGGAGGGGCACCGCACCCCCCACCCCATTTTGGCTTTAGCAAGCATCCCTGCAACCGCGGGAGCCAAAACGGTTGCAGGGAAAAAGTCATTTTTTTCCATGACCCGGGTATAAGCCGAGGGGGCGTTTTTCAGCCTGAAAAACGGGCTGAAAAACTCGGCTTATACGCGAGTATATACGGTATTACTGTATTTTAAACATTATCTGGTTCTGGAACATCCTGTTTGCCAAGTTACTGAGCCAGTGTAGAAGTTGGATGTTTAGTCCCGTGTTTCTCAACCTCCCGCCCTTTAAGATATGCTGATGACCATTCTCAGAATTTCCCTGCCAGAACTCTGGGTGTTGAAGTCCACACATCTTAAAATGGGTGTTGGGCTTACCTGTCATGCCCTTTCTCTCGTAGCAGGGAACGACAGTCAGGCATGGGATGACTCTGACTGTTAGCCAATTAGGACCAAGTCTGCAGATTTGCTAAGTCCCGCCCTTCTTGCTGTTCTCCAGTTTGTCGGCGAGGACCGTAATGCAGACTGACGTGCCTCCAGCTGTAAAGATAAACAATTAATAGAGCCTGCCCATCCCGACACTCCTTGATGGGCCGGCTTCCTCCAGGGAGGGGCTGACTGCTGTTCCCCCCTACAAGAGAAAGGGCGTGACATGGGCCCAATGCCCATTCTCTTCCTCAGTGGGAACGGCAGTCAGGCATGGAACACACCAAAGCTCGTTGTCCTCTCGGGTGGGAAAATGGTGCTGGCTCCGCTGATCTTAAGCTGAATAGACTCCCTGCAGCACTCGTCTGTCGAAGGCAGCGTCAACCAATGCATAGGAGTTCAAACGATAATGTCGAATGAATGGTGTTGGGGTAGCCCAGGTTGTGGCTTTACAGACTTCCTCCAATGAGGCCTGGGTAGCCCACGCCGCCGACGTAGCCACACTCCTGGTAGAGTGGCCAGTGATATGATGAGGAATCTGTAAGAATTGGGATTCGTAGGTGGTAGAAATCGTAGCCCTAATCCAGTGGCCCAAGGCCAGCACCGAGACCTTGGAGCCCATGGAAGCCGGCTGAAATGAAACAAATAAGGCTTCCATCCTGCGGAATGATGATGTGTGTGAAATGTAAATTTTCAAAGCCCTTCGAACATCCAAGGTATGCCATACCCTCTCTAGATGATGCATGGGAGTCGGACAAAAATTGGGTAATACAAGTTCTTGAGCCCTATGAAATATGGAATTAACCTTTGGCCGAAGGTGGGGTCTAGGCGGAGCATGACCCTGTCGAGGTGAAATACGCAGAGGTCTCAACGTATTGACAGGGCTGCCAGTTCTGAGATGCGGTGGGCAGAGGTGATTGCGACGAGAAAGGTCACCTTGAAGGAAAGAAACCTGAGTGCAACCTCACGCAGGGGTTCAAAAGGAGCCTTAGTCAAGGCGGTTAACACTTTGTTCAGGTCCCATGTGGGAAACCGGTGAATGACTGCAGGTCGCAGATTAGAGGCTCCTCTGAGGAATTTGCGGATCAACGGATCTCTAGACACAGTTGACAATGAATCACATGCCAAGATGGATGAGATGGCAGTGGTCTGCCTCCGTAGTATGTTGGGGAAGAGGTCCGACTCGAAGCCCTTCTGTAAAAAATCGAGGATGTGGGCAATCGAGGCGTCTGTGGGGACTAGGCCCCTCTTCCTGCACCAATTGGAGAAGCCACGCCATGTAGCCTTGTAAATGCGGTTAGTTGAGGCACGACGAGTGGCTTGGATGGTCCTAATGGCTCCAGCAGAGATGTTGGCCTTTTCTAGGAGGCGCCGCTCAGTCTCCAGGCGGTTAACTGCAACCACTGGGGCTCTGGGTAGACCAGAGCTCCTTGAATCAGGACGATCTTGTCGTCAGGAATCTGCCAGGGACGCGCCACCGATAGGGAGACTAAATCCGCAAACCAAGGCTGGCAAGGCCAATGCAGGGCCAGGAGGACCAACTCTGCACCCTCCTCCAGGAGCTTCCTGATTACTCTAGCTATGAGAGGCAGAGGAAGGAATGCATAGAGAAGCAGCCCCTGAGGCCAAGGACTGTGTAAGGCGTCCACCGCCTCTGCTCCGGGTGTCGGGAACCTGGTAAGAAACCGTGGAACCTGATGGTTGGTTCAGGAGGCGAAGAGGTCTACTGCCAGGAGGCCAAATCAGGAGGTGAGTTCCTTGAATAGAAGAGGATGGAGACTCCATTCCACCTGGTCTACGGGGTTGCGACTGAGAGAGTCGGCCCGCACATTCGCTGTCCCCGAAATGTGAGCTGCTTTTGAGCGAGTACCACCCAGCCTGTTTACATGTGCCTTGGCCAAGACATTGTCTGTCAGCACGAGGACATACTGACCGATGATCAGGTGTTGAAAGTGTCGAAGGGCCAGGTGAATGGCCCGAAGTTCCAGCCAGTTGATGTTGTATTGCCTCTCTTGCTGAGACCATTGACCCTGAGCCATGTGGGGACCCAGGTGGGCTCCCCATCCGAAAAGGCTGGCATCTGTTGTAAGGACTATGCAGCGGGGTTCCCGGAATCAACTGCCCTTGGAAATTGCAGCGGAGGTCCACCAAGTCAGAGATTTGAGGACCACGGGGGGAAGTGGTGTTTTCGTTAAGGTAGTGCTCCTGCAAGCCCTTTGTAAGGGAAAAAGGAACCACTGCAACTCTCTGCTATGAAGACGGGACCAAGGGACAATGCCAAAGGAGGATACCATTTTACCCAACAGATGGGAAAGAGTGAGGAGAGGGACCGAACGATCCCTATAGCAATGGAGAGCCAGTTCCGAGAGACTGGATTGACGGTCTAGTGATAGTGAAACCTCAGATTTGATGGTATCTATTAGAGCCCCTAGGTGCTTGAGATGGGTAGAGGGAACCAAATGACTCTTGGACCAATTGATCAGGAACCCGTGGGCCTGCAACTGCTGAATGGAGGTGTGGATGTCCTGTTGAGCTAGGGACTCAGAGGTGGAGAGGATAAGAATGTCATCTAAGTAGAATAGAATACGAATGGGGAGGGAGTGGATCTGGGCAATGAGGGCAGCCATAAGTTTAGTGAACACCCGAGGGCCAGAAGAAAGCCCAAAGAGAAAGGCCCTATATTGATAATGGTGTCCAGCATAATAAAAACAGAGAAATTTACGGTGGGCGGGAAGGATGGGGATGTGAAGATAAGCTTTCGTCAGGTCTACTGATGAAAGGAAGTCACCCACCCAGACTGATTCTAGGATAGATTGAAGAGAGTGCATTTTGAACTGGCAGTAAATGTACCGGTTCAGGGACTTAAGATCAAGAATAGCCCTCCAGCCCCCCAAGGTTTTAGGTACCAAAAATAAACAAGAATAGAACCCTTGTCTGTGCTGGCCCTGCGGGACCAACTGAATGGCCTTGATGGCCATTAGATGACTAATCACTGCAGCCATATGCCGGCATTTAGATGGATCACTAGACAAGGGGCATGGTAGAAAAACCCTTGCGCGGGGTGGAGCAAAATTCAAGGGAAAGGCCCGCCCGAACAGTTTCCCTCGCCCAAGAATCAGATGTGGTGGATTCCCATCGACTGGAGAAGAAGGAAAGACGTCCTCCAACGTGGGAGTCCTGAGGGCATCTATCTGGACCTACGGAAGGGCCGACCCCTGCCACCCTGAAAGGACATTTTGGGGAAAAATCCTGAAGATTGCCTGACCTGGCTGTCCTGTTGTTGAGCTCCTCTGGCTGGGAATGCCCTTTGCGAGCGGTGTTGATAGAATCTGCTGTCTGAGGCACGAAAGGACTGAGAACGAAAATAGCCCTGTTGACAAAATTCAGTCCTCCGGGAGACAGAAGGCAAGATCTTGCGCCGATCTCTGGTCTCTACCAGAATAGGGTCGAGGGAAGAACCGAAGAACTTTTCCCCTGAATAAGGTGAAGAAGACAAACACCACTTATTTCTGGCGTCGGCTTGCCAATGCCTGAGCCAGAGAAGCCTCATAGATGTTACTGAGGAACCAATGAATTTGGCTGCGAATCTGGAAGCATTGAGGGTGGCATCCGCCAAGAATTCAACTGCAGCCAAAATCTTATTAATATCTTGGTGGGCCCTGGAATCGGAAGAAGGAATCCTCTCCTGCAACTGTTTTAACCACAAAATAGAAGCCCTGTTAAAAAACGAGGCTGCCGAAGCCACTCTTACCGACCAGGCCGCTGCCTGATGACCCTTGATTAAGGTCCTTTCAGCTCTCTTCTCCGCCGGGTGTAAGGATTCCTCCAGAGGGCCAGCCAGGTGAGTAGCAGAAGAGAGAGCCACAACAGGAGCATCCACGGTGGGAACCTGCAGTAAATCAGAAAATTCTGCAGCCAGGTTATACAAACGTTTGTCCTGCACATTGGGGAGTGGACCAGAACCGGGCGATGCCCACTGTCGCCGAACGACATCTGAAAACAATTTAGGAGCAGATAAGGTCTCTGCTTTCACAGTCTGTTCCAAGAAAAGGGAAGCAGAAGGGTTTGCCTCAGCTGAAGTAGATTCGGGCACCAAAGAGGTAGCCATCAACTTAGTGGTAGATTGTGCTTTGAATAATAATGAGCGAAAAAGCTGAGGCCTAAATAGGCCTATGAAGGAAGGGTG
Organism: Ptyas mucosa; assembly: GCA_012654045.1. Taxonomy (NCBI): domain Eukaryota; kingdom Metazoa; phylum Chordata; class Lepidosauria; order Squamata; family Colubridae; genus Ptyas; species Ptyas mucosa. The sequence continues at coordinate 294,252 of WNWU01013032.1, forward strand.
ATCTGGCTCAAGGCCGTCATCATCTGACCATTCCTGGTCCAAAGGCATCTCTTCTCCAGACAAGGAGGCTTGACTAGCAGAGCCAGGAGAATCCGGCCTATCTTGCTCCACCCGATTCCTCCAGTTGAAGGGAAGCGTGAGCCTGGTTGACCTGTCTCACATAGTCAGAAACTTCAGAATCAGATCTCTGTTGGAGACCTTGAGCAATGCCAAGTCTAATAGCCTCCGATATCAATGAGGCTAGGGCAGGGGTAACTTGAGTGTCCTGCAGATTAAACAAGTGGCCAGAGGGGGGAGGATCTGCCCTAGATGCCGGAGGAGTAAGGTGGGAGACCCTTTGCCTGGGATCGGCCTGAAGAGAACCCTCTGCTGGCAAAGTTGCAAACAAAATGGCTGCATTAGCTGATGATGTGGGCGTTCCTTGAAGCGAAACATCTGGTGATAATGAAGCCCAAGGGGAAGGCTGAGCAGCTGAAGGGTGAACTGCCTCAGGGGATACTGTGGCCAGTGCAGGGGTTGGTTCCGATCTGGGAGGGGACCTGGCCTCCTTTTGAGCCTCCTGTTGTGCCTTCTGAATGGCACGTTTGATGGCTCTGTGCCTCCTCTGCTTGTCCTTAGAGACCTGGGAGGACTTGGAATGTTGTTTAGGGGAAGGGGCCCTCCCCCTAGTACGTTTGGGTTGGTTCTGGGTTCCAGAAGTCCCCTCTCCTGGGTCACTATCATAGTGTCTCTTCCTCCCCTCGGCCGGCACCCATGCGGGCTGATCTTGATAAATTAGCATCTGCCATCTTGGATTTTTTTAGGTGCCTGAATTACGGCCTAAATGGTGGGATCCCCCAAAAACCGCTACTCACTGCGCTGCCACAAAGCCCTGTGGCCAATGATGCCTCCGGATCAGTTAGGCAAGCGGCGGATAGGAGCTGCTGCTAAGGGTCTCAATCGCTAGCCCTCAGGTTAAAACGCGATCAAATCCAGCGCGTAATAACCAGCCTCACGCCAAAATGCTGCTGAGCAAAGGCTCTAAACACAGCTCAGGAGCTCCCGCTGCAAGAACGCCATCCGGTGAGCAGCAAGCGGGGCCGGTGCAGGTCAGCACCATGGAGCGGACTCATGAGCGCTGCCCGTTGGACCGCCGGCTGGCTGTCTGGAGCCGCCACGCGGCCTTCAGCGGATTCAGACAATGTCCTTCACGCTGGTAAGGCTCAACCAATGAAGAGAGCAAGGTAGTATAAAGTTCTGTTAAGATATGAAAATTGAGCAAGGAGAGACATGACTGTCCAAGCAGACCGAGTCGACAAACTGGAGAACAGCAAGAAGGGCGGGATTTAGCAAATCTGCAGACTCAGTCCTGATTGGCTAACAGAGTCATCCCATGCCTAACTGCCGTTCACACCGAGGAGGAGAATGGCCAACGTTGCGAGACACTGGCTTTGCCTCTAGCTAGGGATGAGAAAGAAATGCACACAGGGCAAGTCTAAAAATTGCAGCAACTTAGGCCTACATCCTTTAAATTACCCATTGCCAGGCACATGCTTCTGTCACTGAAAGCATATAATAATAATAATAATAATTATTATTATTATTATTATTATTATTATTATTATTATTATTATTATTATTATTTAATTTGTATCGCGCCCTTCTCCCAGAAGGGACTCAATATATTCTAATCCTCTACAAAATTCCCAGTACTGAATGTTAGGAAACTTAAGAGATAACTCCCCCCAACCCCTCCCCCAATTGTTAATTTGATATTTGACATTGGGGTGCCAGGTACTGCTCCAATGGCCACACCTGATAAATAATGTTAGATTTTGCAGCAATCCAACCAGCACACAAGTAAAGAATTCAGCAGGATTCATTTATAATATAAACTTCTTTATATACAATACCATACAGCAGAAGCCAGAACTCAGAATCCAGAAGTACAGAATCAATAAAGACAGAAGCACAGAAGTAATATTCACAGAAGCTATATAATACAGAGGCACTTATATATATACAGATCAGTGAACCTAAGCCACGCCCAGGCTCCGAGCCGTCTGGGTCACCGAACAGTCCCCCTTTGGCTGACCTGTTACCATGTCTATCCCAATTCATGAACTCTCACACACTGACAAATAATATTGCCTATATCCATGATGGCGAACCTATGGCACGCGTGCCACAGGTGGCACACAGAGCCATATTGGTGGGCACGCGAACGTTGCCCTAGCTCAGCTCTGGCGCGTGCTTCTGATTTTCGGGCCTTCCGGAAGTTGGGGTGGGTGGGGAAGGCCCATTTTCACCCTCCCCAGGCTCCAAGAAAGACTCTGGAGCCTGGGGAGGGCAAAAAACGGGCCTATCGGGCCCACCGTGCCATCGCATGCCAAAAGTGGGGGGAGCGTGGGGGGGTCACACGCGCATGCGTGGGGAGGTGGGACACATTGAATTATGGGTATGAGCACACACGCACACGACCCCCCCGCGCTCCCCCCGCTTTTGGCATGCAACAACAAAAAGGTTAGCCATCACTGACCTATATACTGAAACTTTAAAAAAGGATAGCAAAAATTATCAAGAAGCTGAAGCAACTTGCCTAATTGAAAATGATACAACCTTGGAGGCCTTCAGTTTAGGAAAATGGCAAACAATGGGAATATAAAAATGTATGGGATGTGGAGACAGCAGACACCTCTATAATAATTCTGGAACTGGTTACGTTTTATCTATATTTGCTAGTAATGATTAAACATTCAGCCATCCAGTCACTGGAGAGGCAAAGTGGCTGTTATTTGTGGATTATAGCTCTGCCTTTAACACCATTTTACCCAACAGGTTGTTTTTTAAAATGTCCAATTTGGGTATAAATCAGAGGATTTGTTTGTGGATAAGGGATTTTCTGACAGATAGACCACAGTCAGTAAGGATGGGATCTCACCATTCCTCTACTCTGATACTAAGCACAGGAGCCCCCCAGGGTTGTGTGCTAAGCCCTTTCCTTTATTCCTTGTACACGCATGACTGCACCCCATTGTATAACACCAACGCAATTATTAAATTTGCGGATGACACAACAGTGGTGGGGTTCATTAATAAGAACAATGACTCTGCTTACAGGAAGGAAGTACAAGGGCTGACATTGTGGTGTAATGAAAATAACCTCACACTTAACACCACAAAAACTAAAGAACTTATAATTGACTTCAGGAGGAAGAGAGATGTACATCTACCACTGTATATAAATGGTGAGGAGGTGGAGAGGGTGGGTAGTTTTAAATTTCTGGGCACTTATATCTCGGAGGACCTCTCATGGACTATGAATGCTAACATGCTTGTGAAGAAGGCACAGAAGAGGCTGTACTTCCTGAGAATGCTCAGGAAGATAAATCTATCTCAGCATCTACTTCTGTCCTACTATCACAGCACCATTGAGAGTATCCTGACATACGGCATTCTTGCATGGTATGGGAGCAGCTCTGTAGCGGACAAAAAAGCTCTACAGAGAATCATTAAAACTGACCAGAATATTATCAGACTCCAGCTACCAGCCCTGGACGACATCTTCGAATCTCGCTGTTTGAGGAAGTTGCATAACATTCTCAGAGACTCTTCCCATCCTGCTTACAATCTTTTTGGACTGTTGCCTTCTGGCAGAAGATACCGAACAATTAAAACTCGGACCACACGTTTTCTGAATAGTTTTTATCCCAGAGCTATAATTGCACTCAACAATCAACTAAAGGGCCACCATCAGTGAGCTGTTGGACAGTATTACTTGGTCTGTTGTGTGGATGTTTGGGTGGTTTAGGGGTGGGGAATTGTGGTGGGTGGGAGTGTGTTTGGGGATTATTATGTGTGTTGGACCTGGTCTTTGGGTGTTAAGTGGATTTCGTTGTATGGGTATACTGTGTAAACACGTACAATGACAATAAAGTATTATTATTATTATTATTATTATTATTATTATTATTATTATTATTA
>WNWU01013032.1:301482-331337 GCA_012654045.1 Ptyas mucosa
TTGTTAGATAAAGTGATAGAATTCTATGATAGCTATTTTAGTACAAATGAGGGACAAGAAGCACAAGGAGAAATGGTATGTGAGCAGTGGTGAAATCCTACCGGTTCGCATCAGTTCGGGCAAACTGGTAGTGATAAAAGCTACCGGTTCACCGAACCAGTAGTAAAAAAAAGCTACCAGTTGGTCCGAACCAGTATTTCCAACAATCAGCTGTGCCGTGTGATTTAAAATTGCTAGAAAGCAGGAAATCCTGCTTTCTAGTGAATCTAAATCACACGGCACAGCTGTTCCCCCCTCGCTGTTCTACTTACCTTCCCAAGCCTCCTTTTTCTGCATGCAGTGTGCATTTGGCACGCGCTGTGCATGCGCGGGCAGCAAACCGGTGGCAAACAGGGGAGGATTTCACTACTGGGCGAGAGAAACCAATAAGAGCGGAGGGGAGTATACAGCAAGAAGAAAGCGAAATGGAGAAAGCAGAACGAGAAGGAGCAAGAGCAAAAGACCAAAGACAAATAAGAACAACTAGGAGAATAAGACCTATATACAAGTAAAGGAGATGGAAGAGGAAATCAAGATTTTTCAATCAATAGAAATGGACTGAATTCCCCCATGAAAAGGAAAAAAAATTACACACGACTACAAAAATTAAAACTAGATATAATTTTCCTTCAAGAAACTCATAAAAAAACAACACAGTAAATTATTGGAATGTCCGAAAATTGGGAAACTATATTTTTCATCAGCACAACAAAAGCAAAGACGGGTAGCTTTATACATTAAGGAAACAATAAATTCTAAACAGATTTACACAGATGAAGGAAGAATTTTGATGGTGGCAGTAGTGATAAACCAAAAAAAAGACTCTTTTGATAGCAATATATGCGCCAAACAATAAACAAGAAGAATTCTATAAAAAAAACTTCACAAGAAGATAATTAAAATGGAATATGAGAATATTTGTGTGGTAGGAGACTTCAACGCAATTGTAGACATGAAACTTGACTATAGAAGTAGTCAGGGAAAAAAGTACGGAAGACCCTTCCAAGGGCCTTTTTTAAAATAGTAGAGAAAACATGTATACAGGATATATGGAGAGAAACAAATCCAGGCAAAAACCAATATACATTCTATTCAAATAGGCACAAATCATGGTCTAGAATTGATATGATATGGATGTCATTGGAATTGAGAACAAATGTGCAAGAGAAAGAGATAGAAACCAATATATAAAACCATAATCCAATAAAAGTCAGCTGGAAGGGGCAAAAGAAAAGGTCGAGATGGGACACTCAATCAATCTATTGTCAACCCTGGAGCCATTTTTGAATGTCTTCAGGGTTGCCACAGCGAGGCTGGATGGAGCTGTGGGAGAGGGAGTGGGGAGTAGAGATAGCTGGGGGAATAAGTAGCCAAAATAACATTATTTCTTCTGGGAACCAAGGACACTCTCACCAGCACCTGGAGGGGCGTGGATGGGAGACATCTGGGATGGGGAGATAGACCTGATTGGGGCATGTGATGGTTGTGTGTAATGGGGGGAAGAACTTTGGATTTTGAACTGGGTAGGGAAAACCCGGGGGACTTCAGAGTCGGGTTTTCACCAGCTATGCCAATATGACATACCTAATAAATTTATACTTTAAGGAACCCTGTCTTGGAGTTTTGATTTCATCTTGGCTGTTTCTTGGAACCCTGACATCTATACTAAAAGATAAAGAATTTATACAAACAACAGTAAAAGAAATGGAATTCTTCTTCAAGGAGAATAAAAAAGAAGAGACCTCACTACAAAACCTATGGGATACAGCCAAAGCATAGATCAGGGGATTAGCTATAATTTATATAGTGAGAAAAAATAGGGGGGGAACAACATCAAAAGACATTAGAAGAACACAAAAAACTTGAATTAGAATTACAAAAAGAGCCCCAAAAGAGAAACTTAAAAATCAAATGGAAAGAATAAGACATAAATTGAATTTAATGGAAAAAGAAGAACTGGCACAACAAATTAAAAGAGCAAAACAAAACATTTTTGAAAACGCTAACAAACCAGGACGATGGCTAGCATATAAACTTAAAAAGGAGAAAGAGAAGAAACTGATAAGCAAACTACAAAATGAGAAGGGAACCTTACAGTACCAAAATGAGACTAAAAAGAAAATAATTCAGGAGTTCTATGGGAAACTATACGATCAAGAAAAAATTTCGGAGGAAAACATAAAGCAATACTTAGAAAAAGCTAAATTACCAAAAATGTCTGAAAACATGAAAGCAATGTTAAATGAAAGAATAACGATGATGATGGAACTATCGGAGGCAATAAAAAACAAAAGAATAACAAAATACCAGGACCAGATGGATTACCTGCAGAAGTATATAAATACTTACAGGATACACTAAGCTTGCCAATGTTATAATAAGTACTATTAGAAGCTAAGATACCAAATTCATGGATAGAAGTAAATATTACATTAATCCCAAAAGAAGACTCAGATTTAACACAGATAAAGAAATATAGGCCTATATCACTACTAAATGCTGATTATAAAATATTTGCATCAATAATAGCAGAAAGATTTAAAAAACTCCTGAATTTATCCACCCAGATCAAAATGGATTTTTACCCAAAAGACAAATTAAGAACAATGTAAGACTTATTTTAGACACACTGGAATATTATGAAGTAGACTCCGAAAAACAAATGGCGTTAATCTTCTTAGATGCACAGAAAGCATTTGACAACGTAAATTGGCAATTTATGTTACAACAATTAAGAGTGTATGGACTGTGGCGAGAAGTTTATAAACACAATTAAGACGATTTATTCCAAACAAATCGCAAAAGTTATAGTGAATGGAGAATTTTAATATAAAAAAAGGCACTAGACAAGGCTGTCCGCTTTCCCCATTACTATTCATATTAACATTGGAAGTGCTAAACAGAAGTATTAGACAAGATCCAGAAATAAAATGTCAGCCTCCACCTTTTTATTGCTTGCTTGCTTGTTCGGCTGCCATTGTAATGGGGGGAGGGGGGAGCTGTTTGGATGTCTGGGAGGGGAGAAGTGAGCTGGTGGAGAAAAGGGGAGAAAGTTTTCCTCAGCGTTTTCTCTGCAGCTGGGAAGAGCACTGATAGCCACTCAAGGTCAACCGTCGTGGCATACCAGGAGGATGGCACCATCGGAAGCTGCACCCCACATGACCCCTGGGGGGGATGTGGATTGGATAATCCTGACTGGACGATTGGGGGGAGGGTTTTAAGGATGTTCTCTATATGTGATTTTCGCGCCTATTGCCTCAGACCTTGCTTTTCTTTGGCTGCATTCAGTTCATACTCAGTAAAAGTACCTTTCTCTATGAAAATGGAGTCGGGGTTTTTCTTTCTTGAGTATTGAAAGGAGGCACACCTGACATTAAGCAAGGTCTGCAATTAACAGCCATCCCGGAAAACTACTGTGGGGGCTGAGCAAAGAATGTCTGACCAAGGCAGCGACCAAGAGCAGATGGGAGCTGCTGGTTCCGCGACCTCTCCATCACACCCCGGCTGAGAGGCTTCAGAGTGGATGGCTGATTTACAGCTGGAAGAAAAGCCGGAGAGAGCCAAATGGTCGCTGGGCATGGGGAGGTTACCAGAGCTAGAGAAGACCCCCCAAGGAGTAACAACTACCAGACGCCAAGGCGGAGATGCTGCCTGGCAGCAAGAGCAGAAAGAAAATCTTCTGATCACCCACGCTTTGCAACTACTGAGAGAGGCTGCTGAGAGTCGTAGAGCCCGTGAAAGGTATGGATTGCCTGCCAGGGGGGAGGATGAACACCCCGGGGGTGAAACGGAGGCTGCTGCTTGTGTGGAAGAGAGAGCCCAAGCCCAGAAAGAGACAGCTCAGGCCTCCGGAACTCAAGTGGCTGCTGAAGTCCAGGGACCCCCTGCTGGGTAGGCCTTGCCACGGAGGCGAAGCCCAAAATTCCCTTACTATCAGTTAGATACGGGGGAGATCCAAAAGGACTGGGATTCTTTTTAAACCAAGTGTGGAACCACATGCAGGACTGGGGGGAGGATTTCCCCTCAGATGCCGCACGTGTGATGTGCGTTACCAGGGCCTTGGAGGGGTTGGCAGCTGAGTGGATGGTGGGACTCCATAATGAAGATTCCCCTCTGATGAGGAATTATGACCAGTTCATGACAGCCCTCAGAACGCGCTTTGAGGATCCGTTAGCCGAGCGAAGGGCGAGAATTAGAATGAAGTCCATACATCAGGGGCGGAGATCGGTGGCGGAGTACACCCAGGAGTTCCGCGAGTTGGCACCCTACATGAGAGGGTGGTCAGAAGTAGCCCTGCTGGAGAGCTATAAAGATGTACTAAATGAGGATGTCTACAAGGATTGCTGCTCCCGAGGGGCCCCTAGGGATCTGCAGAGTCGGTACATGCTGGCCGCTGACGTGGAGATCGACTTGGCCAGAGATCATTTCCGTGGTGGGCGCACCTGGAGCCAACCACCCTCCTCATTCCACAAGGGGGCTCCAAAGGCTGCAGTGGGACCGGCAGGCTCCAAGCCGAAGTCCTCTGCGTGTTTCAGATGTGGAAAGGAGGGGCACTGAGCGGCTGAATGTTTCTCTAAGCCTGGACCCAAGGTGACCCCTAGTGGAGGGAAGAGAGCCGACAAAACGCCCGCGAAATCCCACGAAGCTGCCCTAAAAGGGGTAGAAGTCGTTGAGTTCGCTCCCCTGAACCAGGGTGAGTTGGGAACTCTGACCCTCACCGACAGCGAAACCGAAACCGATCCCAACGAGGATCTCCTGGTAAGTCAGAATGGGGGACCCATGACCATCCCAGTAGAACTAAAAGTACCCTCCACCAGGGCCCACAGGAAGATGCTAGCCCTTCTAGATTCGGGATGCAACAGATGTGTCATCAGCCCTGAGATTGTGGAACAGATGGATCTAAGACTAAAAATGAGGAAAAGGCCCATCACATTCTGTCAGCTAGATGAATTGGTAGCGGGGGGGGGGCAGCCCATTATGTAACTGAACCGATTGAGATGAGAATGGGGGATCACCATGAAACTCTTGAGTTTTATGGACGACCCCTCCTACTTGGGTTGCCCTGGCTCCGAAAATGGAACCCGCATATAAATTAGAAAACGGGCGTGTTGCACATCCGCTCTAATCAACAAGGGAAGAGAGGAGAGAACTCCTATTGCATGGCCAAAGTGGCGAGCGAGGGGGCAGCGACTGCAACGGAACACATTGTGGGGGAAGAAAAGAACCCAAAAGAGTACCAGGACCTCTGGGAGGTGTTTAGTGAGAAGGCGTCAGATGTGCTGCTCCCCCACCAGCTTACAGACTGTAGTATAGAAATCCTTCCTGGGGTAAAATTTTCTAAACCAAAAATCTACCCCATAACCCCCCGGGAGTTGGGGGAACTACGAGACTTTATTGATAAAAACCTAAAATGCGGCTTTATGCAACCGGCTAGGCCGCGTGTAGCTGCCCCGGTGCTATTCTGGGAGAAGGAGGATGGGTCTTATCACCTGGTGGTTGACTATCGGAACCTGAACGCAATTTGCGTAGAAAACGTCTACCCCCTGCCCCTCATGAAGGACATGCTAGCCCACCTGGGCAAAGGAAACTGGACTTGCGGGAGGCGTATTATAGAGTTCAGATTAAAGAAGGTGATGAATGGAAAACTGCCTTCAACTGCTTGCTGGGATGTTTCCAGTTTAGGGTGCTCCCTTTCGGACTGCAAGGAGCCCCTGCAGTGTTCATGCAACTGATCAATGAAGTACTGCACAAACACCTTTACAAGGGGGTGCTGGTCTACCTTGATGACATTCTTATTTACACCGAGACCATGGACAACCACGTAAAACTGGTGAGAGCCGTCCTGAAAAAACTTAGAGCTGCTGAGCTGTATGCTAAGCTATCAAAATGCGAATTCCACCAGACTAAAATTGACTATCTGGGGTACCGCATTTCGCATGAGGGGATAGAAATGGATCCAGAAAAGGTCCAGGCCGTGTTGGAATGGGCACCGCCACGCACCCGCAAACAACTACAAAGTTTCCTGGGTTTTGCTAGTTTCTATCGACAGTTCATCCCCTCGTTCGCAAAAATTGCCTTACCGATTACGAACCTTCTGAAAACAAAAGGAGAGGAGAGGCCAAAACCCTCCCAGCCTCTCGAGTGGACTATGGACTGTCAGGCGGCTTTTGAGAAACTCAAACAACTGTTTGCTGCCAAACCGGTCCTTAAACATCCTGACATGGAAGCCCCGTTTGTTGTTCAGGCCAACACCAGCGATGTGGCCGTCGGGGCGGCATTACTCCAAGCAAATGCCGAGGGGAATTTGTGCCTATACCTCTCGGAAATTATCTGAGACCGAGAGGAGATGGGCCATCTGGGAGGAGGCTTTTGCTGTTCATTGGGCGCTGTTAACGTGGAGGCATTTCCTGGAAGGGGTGAAGCACCCCTTTGAAGTGTGGACTGATCACAAAAACTTAGAGGCTTTAAAAACGCGACAAAAACTGTCGCCTAAGCAAGTCCGCTGGGCCCAACACTTTAACCGATTTAATTTCTCCCTGCGCTACCTTCCTGGAGGAAAAAACTTTATGGCAGATGCCCTCTCGAGACTGCCTCAATACAATAGCGTTCGAGAGGAAGTAATTCGTCCGGTTATCCCCTCGAAACAGCTGGCGGCACCAGTGGTTACCAGAGCCCAGGCAAAAATAGATCTAACCTTGTCCAGTGACTTGAGCAAGCAGTTGAAAGAAGCACTAAAAACTGACGAGTGGTTTTTAGCCCACTCCAATGGGTGTACACTTCGGGAGGGTCTCGCCTGGGTGGGAGCCAAACTGTATGTCCCCGCCAGCCTGAGGGGGACAGTATTACAATACACCCATGATGCTAAAATCGCTGGGCATTTTGGCTTTGTGAAGACATTACATTTAGTTAAACAACAATTCTGGTGGCCGGTGCTGAAGAAAGACATAGAAGCCTATGTGGTAAGCTGCCCCATATCTGCTTCAGCAAAGAAGCCTCCTGGGAAACCACCTGGGTTGCTTCAGAGTGTAGCCAAGCCAGGAGCCCCATGGAAGGAGATCTCCATGGATTTTGTGGTTGAGTTGCCCGAAAGTGGAGGGAATAGTCATTTGGGTGGTTACTGATTTGTTTTCTAAACAAGTGCATTTTATCCCATGTCCCAAGATCTCTTTGGCTAAAACTCTGGCTAAATTGTTTGTCCAACATGTGTACAGACTACATGGGGCTCCAGAGCAAATAATCTCAGACAGAGCGGTCCAATTCACCTCCCACTTTTGGAAGGAGTTCCTGGGGTTGTTAGGCTCCGCCCAGTTGTTAAGCTCCGCCCACCACCCTCAGACCAATGGGGCTTGTGAAAGAACTAACTCGGTGTTGGAACAATACCTTAGATGTTACATAAATTATCAGCAAAATAACTGGGCAGACTTGTTGCCGTTTGCAGAGGTCGCCTATAATAACTCTATACACAGCAGTACTGGGTTTACCCCCTTTAAGGTAGCCTCCGGCCAAGACTTTATGCTCATCCTGGAGTTACCTCAGGAAAACCCACAGATACCTTCTTTGGCTGAATGGATTGAACACCTACGTAGTACTTGGTCCATAACACGTAAGGCCCTGGACGAGGCTCACCAAGCTCATAAAGTTCAAGCTGATAAGAAAAGACTTCAGGGTAGGGTTTATAAGGTAGGAGATAGGGTTTTCCTTTCCACCAAGTACTTGCAAATGACCCAAAAGTCGAAAAAACTTGGGCCCAAATACGTGGGTCCTTTCCCTATCATACGCATAGTTAACCCAGTTACGGTGCAATTACAGCTGCCTAAAACCTTGCGAAGGATTCATCCGGTGTTTCATGTTAGTTTGCTGAAACCAGAGCGTTCGTCCCCTTTGCGTCCGGACCAAGAACCTCCTCCTGTACCCCTTCTCATTGAAGGGGAACAGCATTTTGAAGTCAAAGAAATATTGGATTCGAGGAAACATCGCGGTAAGGTGCAGTACTTGGTGGCCCGGAAACATGTCCCTTTAGCTCCGTCTGAATGGGTAAATAAGCGAGATGTTAGGGCTCCGAAGCAGCTGCAATTATTTTATTCCAAGTATCCTGATAAACCTTAATCTTGGAGCTGTACTCATGTTCCTGGTTATGTAATTATCTATTTTCCTTTATTCTGTTTTTCTTGTAGGAATAATGTCTCTTCTGCAGGAGGGCCGAATGTCAGCCTCCACCTTTTTATTGCTTGCTTGCTTGGCTGCCATTGTAACGGGGGGAGGGGGGAGCTGTTTGGATGTCTGGGAGGGGGGAAGTGAGTGGTGGAGAAAAGGGGAGAAAGTTTTCCTCAGCGTTTTCTCTGCAGCTGGGAAGAGCGCTGATAACCACTCAAGGTCAACCGTCGTGGCATACCAGGAGGATGGCACCATCGGACGCTGCACCCCACATGACCCCTGGGGGGGATGTGGATTGGATAATCCTGACTGGACGATTGGGGGGAGGGTTTTAAGGATGCTTTCTATATGTGATTTTCACGCCTATTGCCTCAGACCTTGCTTTTCTTTGGTTGCATTCAGTTCATACTCAGTAAAAGTACCTTTCTCTATGAAAATGGAGTCGGGGTTTTTCTTTCTTGAGTATTGAAAGGAGGCACACCTGACAGTATGGAAATAAAAAGAGAAAAATACGAACTACAAGCATTTGCAGATGACCTGGTATTTATTTTAGAAGAACCATTGGAAACTGGCCCCAAGCTAATGGAAAAAATAGAGAAATATGGAGCAGTTGCAGGATTGAGAATAAACAAAGAAAAAACAAAAATATTAGCTAAAAACCTTACAGAAAAACAGAAAAATGAATTGACAAAGAAGGTAGACCTTCAGGTAGTTAAGAAATACTTGTGAATTTACTTAACAGCTAGATGCACAAAAATTAAAGAAGATAACTATATAAGGTTCTTGCAACAAATTAAATTGGACTTGGAGAATTGGAAAAACCTACAGCTGTCAATGGTAGGAAGAATAGCAACTATAAAAATGAATATCCTGCCAAAGCTACTCTTTTTATTTCAAATGATTCCTATAAAACTAGAGGAAAAATACTTTGATGAATTAAATAAAGTAATTTTGAAATATGTTTGGCAAAGAAAAAGAGCAAGAATAAGATTGAAAATGCTGCAAGAATAAAAAACAACAGGGGCTTTGGGCTGCTGGATTGGGAGCTTTATTACCAGGCTTCTGCATTAACTTGGGTGAAACAATGGATAAATCTCAGAAATAGAAGACTGTTATTGCTAGAGGGACATGATCTTCAATTGGGATGGCATGCGTTTCTGTGGTATGAAAAGAATAAAATAAATAGATATTTTCTAAGACACTATGTAAGGAATGCTCTACTCTTACTATGGGAAAAAGTTAAAGCAAAAAATTACATGGAAATACCAGTCTGGCTTTCCACAATGGAAGCACTGATACATCCGAATGTTGTAAACTTGGAAAAAATCGTAACATATAAAGATATTCTGAATGAGAAAGGGGAATTTAAAAGTAAACAGGAATTACAAAACCAAGGGGTGGATCTAGCATGGTGGCCACATTTGCAAATACAGTTGAGGTACGAGAAAGATGCGAAGACATATGGTTTCTATAAAGTGCCCATAACACTTGATCGGATACTACTAGCAACAGATGAAAAATTAATAAAGAAAATATATAGCTATTTATTAAGTCTTAAAAATGGAAGATGAACAAGTGAAAGAAACAATGATAGTATGAGCAAAAAACTTTGGATATACTATAGAATTAGATAAATGGCAAAAACTTTGGGATAGAAATTATAAATTGACAATGGCTACTACCTACAAGGAAAACCTGTATAAAATGTTTTACAGGTGGCATTTGCCACCGGCAAGACTAGCAAAGATGTTTAAAGCAGGGGTGAAATGCTCCCGGTTTGGACCGGCTCGCCCGATCCAGTAGCGGTGGCAGTGGGTGGTTCGGAGAACTGGTAGCAAAAATTCCTGCAGCCCCCCCATGCCCAGCTGAGCCGCATGATCATCAGAGGCTTTTTTTTTTACTTTTAAAAGCATTTTTTCTACAACCTCTTCCAATGAAAAAATGCTTTTAAAAGTAAAAAAAAAGCCTCTGATCGTGTGGCTCAGCTGGGATCATCATAGGCTTTTCAAAGCATTTTTTTCTGCAACCTCTTGGCTGAAGAGGTGGTAAAAAATGCTTTGAAAAGTCTCTGATGATCCCAGCTGAGTTGCCTGATCAACAGAGAGGTATTTTTTAAAAAGCCTCTCTGACAATCCCAGCTGACTTGCCTGATGGGCATGATCATCAGAGGCTTTTTTTTTACTTTTAAAAGCATTTTTTCTACAACCTCTTCCGATGAAAAAGTGCTTTGAAAAGTTAAAAAAAAAAGTTGGCCATGCCCACCCAGTCACATTAAACCCCCAAGCCACGCCCACAGAACCAGTAGTAACAAATTTTACATTTCACCCCTGGTTTAAAGACATGTCCACCAAATGTTGGAAATGCAATCAAATACCAGGTTCATACTATCATATGTGGTGGACAGGCCCAAAGGCAAAAAAAAATTGGACGAAAATACATACATGGCTAGATAAAATGATAAAGCAATGTATAGATTTAAAGCCAGAAATATTTTTGTTAGGTATATTACCAGAAAAATATGACAAAGGGAACATATATTTAATACTACATGTTTTGATGGCAGCGAGAATTGTTATTTGCGCAATACTGGAAAAATGAGGAAACTCCTACAGATGAAAATATAATTTAAAAAAATATTAGATTGTGTGGAAATGGGTAGGTTAACATTAAAGATAAAGGATAAAGAAGATACAGAATATTTTTTAACATGGGATTTGTTTTACCAATGGTTAGATAATAGAGCTAGAAATTAGAAGTTGGAAGAATATCACTATATGCAAGTAAATAATATTATTACTATTATTATAACTAAATTGACCCAGACAGTACACTGTTTACTAAGCACTTATGTATGTTAAAGGAAAATGCATAAATTAAAAAAAAGAATACTAATAATAGAGTTGGAAGGGACCATGAAGGTCTTCTAGTCCAACCCCTTGCTCGAGCAGGAGACTCTATATCATTTCAGATAAATGGTTGTCCAGTCTCTTTTTGAAAGCCTCCAGTGATGGAGCACCCACAACTTCTGAAAGCAAGCTGTTCCATTGGTTGATTGGTCTCACTGTTAGGAAATTTCTCCTTAGTTCTCGGTTGCTTCTCTCCTTGGTTAGTTTCCATCCATTGTGTTTCGTCTTGCCTTTGGGTGCTTTGGAAAATAGTCTGACTCCCTCATCTTTGTAGGAACCCTTCAAATATTGGAACACTGCTATCATGTCACTGCTATCATGGGGCTTAGGAACTGCCAAGTGAAAGCCACTGATGTAAACCTTAGAGCAGTGATGGCTAACCTTTTTGCCATTGCCTGCCAGGAGGGGGGGGCGGGAGGGCGCACATGTGCCCACACCCATAATTCTATGCACCCCACCCCGGGACTGGAAGTTGGCAAATGGGCTGTTTTTGGCCTCAGGGTGTGTGTGAGGAAGGCCGTTTTCACCCTCTCCAGACTCCTAGAGAGGCTTTGGATGCTGGGGACAGCAAAAAACGGGCCTTCCGGTCCCACCGGAAGTTGACAAACGGTCCGTTTCTGGACTCTGGAGGGCCTTTGGGGGGGTGGGGAAGGCCGTTTTCGCCCTCCCCAAACTTCTACAAAAGCTCTAGAGCCAGGTCAGGGAGGAGCTGACGTCGCAACAGAACGGTTGGAGGATTCCTGGGCTCCAGGATCGCCGCCGAAAACCCCGCCACTGGACGGTCCTTTTTGGACCTCACAGTCTTGTTTTGACTGTGATAGTGGAGGACACATCCTGACGATCCCAGGGACACCGCAAAGTCCCTGGTTGATTCAGGAGAAGCCCTTTTTCTAGCGGTGGGGCGGCTGCCATTGTAGCTGCTGAAGTTGGGACAGCTCCGGAAAAAGATTAGAAGGACAGTGAGTTGATGCGGTGAGAAACTTTCAATTTAAATCAATATAAAAGAACACCCTCAGACTGAAGTGGAAATTAAATTGGAGACAAAAGGAAATTAAGCAGCAAAATTAAGCTGGATTTATTTCTTATTTTTAAACCATTTGCAATGATGGAGGCATAAATTATTGTTTTGTTTTTGACTGGGTCTGGATTGAAAAGGATTAATAGAACTGAGAGCTGTCTTACATTTTTAAGCCTTGGTGCCTTTTATTGAAAATATTTCTTTTTCTTTTTTCTTTTTGGGATTTGATTTTTTTCCCCCTCCGAGGATTGTTTTAATTCTCCATTTTATTGACAAAGAACTTTTGGATTACAAGAGCGGGGAAGAAAGGAGTGTGTGTAATACTGTCATCTACTGGACTGGAAACTTTGTTACTCCTTTAGTTGGAAGTACATCTGAAGAAGTTGGAACTATCTGTATTGTTTATTCAGGTGTTCTTCGGGGAACTATCAGAAGTAGGAGTCCAAGACTGAACAAGAGAGATTTGTTGTTGTTTGGGAAGGAGAATTGTAGAAAAAACTGGAATCTTTTTTTCTTTCACCTTTCATCTTTTTTTTTCTCTGCTAAGTGACAATTCTCTGTATTCTTCCCCTGCTTAAACATTTTTAATGGACTTATGAAACTTTTCCTTTTTTTCTCATATATAACTGAATTGGATTAAGGTGTACAAGTGCCTGAAGATTGATTTTTGATTTTTATTCTTTAGGGGGTTTTTTCTTCTTTTTGGTTGGCTTTTTGGCCTTTCATTTTTCAGTTTTGTTTTCCTGTCTTTTTCTTTTTTTTTAATTATTGATTTTGATGACATTTTATTGACATTGGGATTAAATTAAGCCTTTTTTAAAGTGGATTAAGGTATTGAAGAACCTGAAGAACTGTAAATTTTTTCTCTCCCTTTTTTCTTTTATTCTCTTTTTCTTTTTTGGCTTTTCCTTTTTTTTTGTTTTGGCTTCTGCTGACTGCTTGATAGAATGAGTAGAAAGGTAGCGGCTGTTGACTCCACCTCAACTCCGCCTTCCTCGTCACCATCTGGAGGACAGCGATCTATTCAGATGATGCTTCAGCAGGAGAAGGAGAAAGAAAAAGAGACGACATTACAGATGATTCTTCAAGTAGTTCAGAAGATTGAACAACAACAATTAAAGACAGATGAAAAAGTGGCAAGTATACAGCAAATGATGTTGAAATATGAAGATAAGACTGCAAAAATTGAGAAAAATGAGCAAAGAGAAGAAAAAAAATCAAAGACATAGACAATAGATTGGGAGAAGTTGAACGTGACAGGAGCGGATTAATTGGATGGGAGATGGACAGATCAGAATTCTATCTTAGATTCAAAAATGTAGAAGAGGAGAAAGGAGAGAATTTGGCAGAAATAATGATAGGAATTTTGGCAGAAGCATGAGAAATTACTAAGGAGAAGATGATGGATGGCGTTGATGAGATATATCGAGTTTATACTAGGTATGCAATGCGCAACAAATTACCATGAGAAGTACATATAAGGTTTACTGAGAAATCGATCAAAGCACCACAAGTATTGCAGATTGCCAGAGAAAAAGCATTGAAGTACAAAGAGAAAGAAATTGTGGTTCTGAAGCAAATACCAAGAAAAGTGAGGGAAATGAGGAGAGAATACCAATTTCTGACTAAAATATTACTTCAAAAAGGTGTGAACTATACATGGCTGATCCCAGAAGGATTAGTCTTAACGTGGCAACTGCAAAGATACAGATTAGATACAATAAACAAAGCGAAAGGATTTTATGCAGAATTCTTTAAAGAGAAGGAAATGGAAATGGAAGTGCAAATGACAGTAGTACCAATAGAATTGCAAGACGACAACTTAGCAATGATTGAAAAAGCAGAAGGAGCAATAGGGGGGATTATGGAGTACAAAGAACAGCATGAACCGAGAACAACTAGAGCAGCAAATCCTACCTATAAAGTCTGAATATGGAAGAGAAAAAATTAATTTCAATAAACATAAATGGACTTAATTCAGCTGTTAAAAGAAGAAAGATATTTCACAAATTAGAGAAATTAAAATTTGATATAATTTGTTTGCAAGAAGTACATATTAAAAAGCAACATGAACAGTTATTGGCGCATTCAAAGTTGGGGAAAATTTTTACATCATTGCCACAATGTAAAAAAAGAGGAGTTGTCTTATATATTAGAAATGCAATACCAGCAGAGCAAATATATGCAGATGATGAAGGAAGAATTTTGATGGTGGAAATAATAGATAATAATATGAAAATTCTTTTAGTAGCACTATATGCGCCAAATAACAACCAATGTGACTTCTACAGAAAATTTCACATGAAAATAATTGAATTGGAATATGATAACATCTGTATGATGGGAGATTTTAATGGTATAGTGGATGAGAAATTGGACTATAAAACACATAAAACAATAAGACATAGCAGAAAAATATTACCGAAGTCTTTTTTTAAGATGACTGAGGAAGTAAATTTAAAAGATGCATGGAGAGATAGAAATGGAAAAAAATAGACAATATACTTTTTATTCTGACAGACATTCATCTTGGTCTAGATTAGATATGATATGGACAACAATGGAACTGACTTTGAATATAGAAAAAATTGAGATAGAAGCAAATACGTGGGCAGATCATAATCTAGTGACAGTGAAATGGAAAGGACAAAGGAGAAGATTTAGATGGACTTTAAATAACACTATATTAAAAGAAAAGGACTTTGTGCAGAAAATGGAGAGAGAATTGGCTTTCTTTTTCAAGGAGAATAGGAAAGAGGACACATCGATGCAAAATCTTTGGGATACGATGAAGGCCTATGCCAGAGGTTTGATAATGAACTATACAAGGAAGAGAAATATCAAGAAAAGACAAACATATAAAGTATTGGAAGATGATTATAAGAGATTTGAAAAAGACCTCCAGAAATGTCCACATGAAAAGGATGTCAAAATGAAAATGGATACAATAAAACATAAAATGGAGTTACTGGAGAAAGAAGAACTAGCCCAAAAAATCCGAAGTACTAAGCAGAATTATTTTGAGAATGCTAATAAACCAGGAAGATGGTTAGCATATAAATTGAAAAAAGAGAATCAAGAAAAATAAAACAACCAATCGATGACCAAGGACAAAGTAAATTTGGAAACAAGGAGAAGAAAAAAATTATACAGGATTATTACAGACAACTGTATGAACAGGAAAAGATAGAGGAGGAAAATGTGATACAATATCTTCAAAATGCAAATTTACCTCGGATTCCTAAAGATATTGAGGAGATGCTAGAGGGAAATATAACGATGATGGAACTGACTGAAGCAATTAAAAAACAAAAGAATGGGAAGGCACCAGGGCCAGATGGATTGCCAGCGGAATATTATAAGACATTGCAGGATTCCCTGAGTCTCCCACTTTTAGAAGTTATGAATGAAGTGATGACAAAGAAGGAAATACCCAAGTCATGGTCAGAGGCATATATTACATTGTTTCCCAAAGAGGACACTGATCCACAACAAATCAAAAACTATAGACCTGCTAAATTCAGATTATAAAAATTTTGCCTCAATACTGGCAGAAAGACTTAAAAGATATTTAAATGTCTTTATACATTCAGATCAAAATGGGTTTCTGCCAAAAAGACAAATTAGAGATAACATGAGAATAATTCTGGACACTTTGGAATATTATGAAGCTCATCCTGAAAAGCAAATGGCTCTGATATTCTTAGATGCACAGAAAGCCTTTGACAATGTGAATTGGCGATTTATGCTGCTTCAAATGGAACAGATGGCCTTTGGTAAAAAAATTACCCAATCAATTGAAGCTATATATTATAAACAAACGGCAAAAGTAATGATAAATGGAGAATTGACAGATTCTATTGAGATAAAAAAAGGTACCAGACAAGGTTGTCCACTGTCCCCTCTGTTCATATTAACATTAGAAGTGCTAAATAGAAATATTAGAGAAGAAAAAGATATAAAAGGAATGAAAATTCGAGAAGAAGAATATAAATTGCAAGCGTTTGCAGATGACCTGGTATTTATTCTCGAAGATCCACTAATATCAATAACTACACTGATAGATAAAATAGGAGAGTTTGGGAAAGTAGCTGGTTTGAAAATCAATAAAGACAAAACAAAAATTTTGACTAAAAATATGTTGGCAAAGCAAAAAGAAGAATTTGCGGATATATCAAAGATGCAGGTCACAAAGTCAAATATTTGGGGATATATTTGACAGCAAGATGTAGCATGCTTAAAGAAAATAATTATAATAAACTTAAACAACAGATAGGGACAGACTTGGCGAAATGGGAAAACTTACAACTATCATTGATTGGGAGAATATCAACTATTAAGATGAATATTTTGCCTAGAATTTTATACTTGTTCCAGACAATTCCAATTAGATTGGGGAAAGATTTTTTCGAAGAATTGAATAAAATACTATTAAAATATATTTGGCAGGGAAAGAAGGCGAGGATAAAATTAAAGTTGTTACAAGATGCTAGAATGAGAGGGGGTTTTGGTTTACCTAACTGGGAACTTTATTATCAAGTGACAAGCTTGATGTGGATTAAAGAATGGATAACGTTAAGAAATACTAGATTATTGAATTTAGAAGGACGTGATTTGTTGTTGGGGTGGCATGCTTTTTTATGGTATAAAGGAATAAAAGTACAGGGGTATTTTAGAAGACATCATATACGTGAGGCATTGTTATTAAATTGGGAGAAGATTAAAAAACAACATTATTTGAAAATTCCAGCCTGGGTATCAACGATTGAAGCATTTTCATATTCAGTAATATTTAGAAGGGAACAAATTATTAGATATAGTGAATTAATGGATGAAAAGGGTGAACTTAAATCGAAGCAAGAACTGGAAGAACAAGGTTTTAAGATGGATTGGTTTTCTTCTTTGCAAATACGTTCTAGCTATGAAGAAGACTCTAAGCAAGATGGTTTTTATAATGTCTTGACTAATTTAGATAAAATTTTAATGGGTTCTGATGACTATGTAATTAAAAAATTGTATGGTTATTTATTAGAGGTAAAATTGGAAGAAGAACAAGTTAAAGAAACAATGATAGCATGGGGGAAAAATTTTGGTTATGGAATTGATTTAGAGAAATGGCAAAAATTGTGGCTGCAAAATTATAAAATGACAATGTCAACAGCATATAAGGAAAATTTGTATAAGATGTTTTACAGGTGGCATCTACCCCCGATGAGAATTGCCAGGATGTTCAAGAATAAATCTGAAAAGTGTTGGAAATGTCATCAGATACCGGGCTCATATTACCATATGTGGTGGACATGTGGAGAAGCTAAAAGATATTGGACTAAAATCCACAATCTAAATCTAAAATGACAAAAAAAACACATAGACTTTAAACCAGAGATTTTTTTATTAGGAATTGTACCAGAAACATACAATAGAGAATTGCAATATTTGATTGTGAATGTATTGACAGCAGCTAGAATTGTGTTTGCCAAAAATTGGAAAAATGAGAAAATACCAACGCAAGATGAAGTTATTAAGAAAATCATTGAATGGTTTCCGGTTACGTCATCGTGTCAAGCAAGACGGGTATGGAGATCGCTCCTGTCCCTTTCTTGTAAATCTTCCAGTCTGGGCGGCTTTTCTTTGCTGGCGGCAGCCCTGGAGAGGCGGCTGTAAGCGGAGAGGAGCAGAGAGCGCGTGTGGAGTGGCAATCCTACGCGCGAAGGCGAATCTCTCCTGTTACAGGCTGGGAAGACGGCGCCAGTAATGGCGGCCCCAAAGCGATGACTACCTTTATTGGAAGGGAAACCCGATCGCAGACGGGCAAGGAGTCCTTTTCTAATTTAAATTAGTCTATACTGTGACGGTCCTTTGATCCTTCTGATCTCCCTATTGTGAGTGCTGTGGTGGTGGAGGAATGTTCTGAGTGCCCTTTTACGATTGGAACTAAGATGGGGAAAGCGGCTGCTAGTTTATCACACCATGAAATTCGAGCCGCTATTGAACTGCATTGACTGAAAGAATACTGGATTTGTACTTGGTTGGTGGGAAGTATTGCTGGATGGTTTACCCTCCCTCTCTGCGGATAAATTAAGAATCAAATTAAGAACGGTGGTCGAACGGATTGATATATTACTTGGTAGAGAAATACTCTTCTTCCTTCTTTTTTATTACTAGAAGGTGGGTGTGTGGAACAGTGTTCCCCCCCTCTAGTGGTGAACTGTGTAATTGCATTATATACTGCGCTCTTAGGAGAAAAGAAATCTGAATTTATTTTGGACTTGATTGAATGTGTTTGAATGAATTACCCTCATTGAGTATCACCTTTATTGATTAGACTTGACCTGAAGAACTTGGAATATAACGTATTTGTTGAATTGACTAAACTAAATTTAAAGCTAATTAAGATATTGTGAAAGCGATTGGGAATACCCTATAAACAAGATGTCAAGTGCAACAATTGTAACGACTACAAAACCGGGGGAAAAAGGTTTGACACTCCCAACAGCTGCTTCTCCAGCCACACCTACATCATCATCTTCAACATCATCTAGATCTTTGGAGGAATTAGCTGCTGCAGGGAAACCTCCATCGTTATTAAGTCTACAAAATATGCTACAGGCAATGTATGAGGTGATGACCAAAAATCAAGAATACATCTCCAAAAACTTAGAGGACCTAACATCAGACCTCAAAGGGGAGTTGGGAGCTGTTAGAGACGATATTAAAATGCTGAACGAGAGACTGGAGGGTGTTCAGGGGGTGTTGACACAGCAGGAGAGTATAGTTCAAGACGTAGAGAAAAGGATGGGACGGTGTGAGGAGAGATTGGATGGAAATGAAAGACAGCAGCTCTCAGTGAATAGGACCCTTGAAGAGGAAATTATATTCCTCAAAATGGAAAGGTCAGTCTTTTACTTGAGGATACAAAATGTGGTGGAAGAATGGGGGGAGCCTTTAAAAGATATTGTGGCGGATATTTTGGCTGGGATTCTGGAGATAACTAAGAAAGAAGTTCTGAGAGATATAGATGATGTTTTTCGGGTATTTACAAGTTACGCTAGGAGACAGAGACTTCCGACAGAGGTCCATGTTAGACTATCAAAAAAAGCTCTTAGGGAAGAAGTGATTCTGAAGTCTAGAGACAAAACGGTGACATATAAGGACAAACAATTGATAATATTGAAGCAACTCCCCAGATGGGTACGGGAAATACGACGAAACTACCATTTCCTAACCACTCAATTAAGAAAACACAAAATATTATACAGGTGGTTATTACCGGAAGGGTTACAATTTACTTGGGCTGACAAAAAAATGAGAATTGACAACCTTAGAGATGCTAGAGACTTTTTTACAAGACATTTGAATTCTTTAGAAGCGGATGTGGGAGAAGAGTCAGAGGGGAAGAGTGGGGAAGAACTATTAGAGGAGGAAGAGAGCGGGGAACCAGAACAGTTAGGCGGGAGAAAGAAAGGAAGAGGACAGACGCAGATACAGGCAGAAATAGGAGCTGAGGGACTAAACCAGAGAGAAACAAGACAAACAAAAAAGAAACTTCAAGTAGAAGGCAAGTAAGGGTAACAGAAGAGAAAAAGGGATGGGGGAGGAAATTTGACTATTGTCAGTTAACATCAATGGGCTGAATAGCCCGAATAAGAGAAAAAAGATTTTTAATAAATTAATAAAAGCACGTCTGAATATTATATGCCTTCAAGAAGTACATGTGAAAAGAGACCATCTTTATTTACTGAATTATACCAAATTGGGTCAATTATATACATCCCTAGCGGATACTAAAAAAAGAGGAGTAGCAATTTACGTTCAAAAGCATATAAACTCGAGACTAATTTTTGCGGATGAAGAAGGGCTACTTTTGATGATCGAAGTAGAAATTTGTGGTAAAAAATGCATATCGGTTTGTATTTATGCACCTAATGGGAATCAAAAAGCTTTTTTTCAGAATCTTTATAGTAAATTGGTAGAATTTGATTACTCACATATCTGTGTAGTGGGGGATTTTAACGCCATAGATGATAGAGACAAAGATTATATATCTCGAAATAAGAATCAGGAGGGAAAAAAGAGATTAGTAAAGAAAAGATTGCCTACTATTTGCCATCAAATACAAGAGGAATTCGGACTTAAAGATACCTGGAGGGAAAAGCACCCGGAAGATAGACAGTATACATATTTCTCTGCCAGGCACTCATCTTGGTCATGGATAGATGCGGTTTGGATGTCGGGGGAACTGAGGCAGGGAACACAGAAAGTAGAAATAGGTATTAATGAGTGGGCAGACCATAATCCATTATGGATAACATGGGGAGGCCTGAAAACAAGGCCCAGATGGAGAATGGATGTAAGGGCCCTCAAAGATGAACAATTTTTAAGTCATCCAAAGAAGGAGATGGGTTTTTTCTTTCAGGAAAATAATAAGGAAGAGGCAAACTTCTTAAATGTTTGGGAAACAGCTAAAGCAGTGTTTTGGGGTTTAGTGATAAATTACATAGCGGGGAAACGGAAGAAGGAGAGGGCTAGATGAGATAAATTAATAGAAGATTTGACCAAAAGTGAGGCTATGCTGCAACAGGACCCAAACAATAGAGAACTCAATATGAATTTGAAATTAGTATGACATCAAATTAACTTATTAGACCAAGAGGACTTAGAAAAAAAACTTAGGTGGATGAAACAACGACAATTTGAAAATGCAAACAAACAGAGAAGATGGCTTACATACCGATTAAAAAAAGAAAAGGAAAGGAGTAGAATCCATAATTTGAGAGATGGGAATGGCGAATGGATTACAGGGAAAGAAGGGAAGAAAAAAATAGCGCAGGAATTCTATTCCAATTTATATAGAAAAAAGGACAAGTCTGAACAGGAAATAAAGAAATATCTAGAAGAATCTGATCTATCCAAAATATCGGACATGTCTAGGGAAATACTGGATAGGGAGATAACTGAAGGGGAAATTGAAAGGGTTATGGGAAAACAAAAAACAGGAAAGACTCCCGGTACAGATGGTCTCCCAATAGAATATTATAAGGCACTTTGGGAAGTCTTAAGCCCTTATATGACAGAACTATTTAATAGGGTAATCCAGGAGGGACAGATTCCGAATTCCTGGTCAGAAGCATTAATAACCCTCTTGCCGAAGGAAAGTAGTGACCTATCCCTAATTCAGAATTACAGACCTATTTCGCTTCTCAATGCAGATTGTTAGGATTCTATATGGTATATATAATGTTAGAACCAGTTGTCCAGGCAATATATATATACTGTAACTTTAAGCTGTAAATGTTACATTCTTGCTGAGTCATGCTGTAATGGGATAATGACTAGTTGGGAATATATTTAAACAAAGTATTGTAACCTGGTCAATTGCTGCTGCTGCTATGAACTGCTGCTGCTATGAACTGCTGCTGCTGCTATGAACTGCTATTGTGACTGAACTGCTATGAGCTGCTAATGTGAAGGAGTTGCTATCTGTTGATGGATCTGCTACCATCGTGGTTTGCTAACCAGAGTGAGTTGTGTGGACTGATTTACTGGACTGATTTATTGGTGAAGACTTGGGATTTGTTTATGACTACGCTACTGCTTTTTCCTATGATAAAGTACACTTTTGCTAAACCAGTTTTCTTATTCATTGCTCTCAACGTTTCCTTGTGCAGTTACTCTGCTGGTTGGTAAAACAACATCAATATCCTTAACACAGATTATAAATTATTCGTGGCAGTGCTAGCAGAAAGGCTAAAAGGTTTCCTAAATCAATTTATACATGAAGACCAAAATGGTTTCCTACCTGGTAGGCAGATTAGAGATAACGTAAGAATAATTATGAACGTCTTGGAACATTATGAAACCCATATTGATAAACAATTGGCCTTGGTCTTTGTGGACGTGCAAAAGGCCTTCGATCGAGTGAGCTGGAGTTTTTTAGTGGGTCTATTGCAACATATGCAATTTGGGGAAAGGTTTATTCAGGCAATTCGTTCAATATATTTGAAGCAGTCTGCTAAAATTCTAATTAATGGGGATGTTTCTGAACAAATTTGCATTGAGAAAGGAACTAGACAGGGTTGCCCGCTCTCTCCGTTACTATTTATTTTAACATTAGAACCTTTATTGAGGGGAATTAGGCGTAATTCGGAGATAAAAGGATTGCATATTAAAAACCAACAATACAAGGTACAAGCATATGCTGATGACCTAGTATTTATATTGGAAGACCCCACCCTATCCGGCCCGAATTTGATTAATGAATTAGGAAATGTAAATGTAGCGGGCTTAAAAATAAATAAGGAAAAAACGAAGGTTATTACTAAAAATTTGACGATAAAACAGGAAGGAATTAGAAGCGAATTTGGGATTCCAAATTGTCAATAAATTACGATATTTAGGTATTATCAACTAAATGCACAACAATTAAAGAAGATAATTATTTGAAATTACTCCATCGAACAGAACAGGATCTTGAGAAATGGAAGAATCTTCAGACGTCTTTACTAGGTAGGATCGCGATTATAAAATCTTATATCCTCCCAAAATGGATATATTTATTTTACACAGCACCAGCTAGACTACATAATACTTTCTTTAAAAAGTTACATCAATGTGTTCTTAAATTTATCTGGCAAAACAAAAAGCCCAGAATTAAACTTAAAATGCTTCAAGAGTTGAAAGAAAGAGGGGGTCTTGGCTTACCAAAATGGGAATATTATCAGGCTGCAAATCTAGTTTGGGTTAGGGAATGGATCCTATTGAGAAGAAGACGGTTGTTGATTCTGGAAGGTTCGGGGTTACAACAGGGCTGGCACTATTTCCTCTGGCAAGATAAGGTTAAAAAACATATGAGTTTTGCAGGACATTATGTAAGGAATATCCTAATTGATACATGGAAAAAAGTTAAGGGCAAATTCTACTCTGCGACTCCTCCTTGGTTGGTCCCGTTAGAAGCTACAACATATAGCTCGCTTTATAATAGAGAAAAACACCTATCCTATCGGGAATTGTTGGATGCCCATGGTTGTTTAAAAACAAGAATTGAGCTAGAGCTTCAAGGAATAAAATTGGATTGGTGGTCTTACGCCCAGATCAGTTCTAAATATAAGAAAGATAAGGAAAAAAGTGGTATAGATATGACCCAGCAAGAAATAGATGGCATTATATTAGGAAAGGAGGAAAGAATATTATCTAAGATCTATAAATTCTTAATAACCTATTGGATAGGGGATGAGATTGTTAAAGACTCAATGATTGCCTGGGGGAGAAATATTGGTTATTCAATTGAATTGATAAAATGGGAGGAAATTTGGACAAAACAATTGAAACTTCTGATGGCAACCACCTACAAAGAAAACTTGTATAAGATGGTGTATAGATGGCATCTCCCTCCTGCTCGATTAGCTAAAATGTTTTCAGGACTCTCCCCAAGTTGTTGGAAGTGTGGGGAGATCGGTACTTACTATCATGTATGGTGGACTTGCCCCAAGGCAATTGAATTTTGGAGATTTATACAAAGGTGGATATTAGAAATCACGGGATATAAATTACAGTTGAAACCAGAATACTATCTATTAAATATTAGGCCAGATAAGATAGGCATGAATATATGGTGTTTGATTACATATATCACAACCGCAGCAAGAATATGTTTTGCTCAACATTGGAAGGGGAAAGACCTACCGGCTGAAGATTTGATCTTGGGGAAAATTATCGAATATGCGGAAGCTGACAGGTTAACAAAAATTTTGAGAGAACAAAAGGATTCCGTATATTTTCAATGTTGGGACCAATGGTATACTTGGTTGAATAATAGAATAAAAAAAGGATAAGGTTAGTGTAGATCTTATTTTTTATTTGTATATTTTGATTGAAGTTAATGTATTCTGTAAAGCTCCCGTCGCGATCTGTGTATGTATAAATATTTTGTTGTAAAGAAATAAATTTTTTTTAAAAAAAGAAAATCATGGAATGTGCTGAAATGAGTAAATTGACATTTGAAATTAGAGAACAAAAAGATAAACAATATTGTAAGATATGGGATTTATTTTATCAATGGCTAGATACTAAAATATGGCAATGAAATATGAAACATAAAATGAATGTTACAATATAATATGTGAAAACAATTTTTATTTGGAAATAATAATGCCATTGCTAGATAAATGATAAATGAGGATAATGATGTAAAGATATATAACAGGTTAATAATATGAGAAATATAATTTGTAAAATGAAGCATAAGGGATTTGTAACCGATCAACACACT
Source organism: Ptyas mucosa (assembly GCA_012654045.1). Taxonomy (NCBI): domain Eukaryota; kingdom Metazoa; phylum Chordata; class Lepidosauria; order Squamata; family Colubridae; genus Ptyas; species Ptyas mucosa. Next base: position 325,868 of record WNWU01013032.1, read on the forward strand.
GTTTGCAATTGTTATGGATGATGGATGTTTTATGTTTTGTTTCTTAAAAAAAAAAATTCAAAAAAAAGCTCTATAGCCAGGTGAGAGAGAAAAACGGGCCTTCCCCACCACCCCCTGAGGCCCTCCGGAGGCAGGAAACAACCTGTTTCCCTACTTCTGGTGGGCCCAGAAGGCCCGAAAATCAGCTGTCCGGCGCACACATGGCCGGCGCCATCACGGCCTTAGAGAGTCTTTCCTAATCGGATACCTGATACCAATTCCTTTTTTTTATTTACTGGAACAGGGGTAGAGAAAGATTTGGATGTGAAAGAGAGAGAAGGGAAAAAATGAAGAGAATAACAGACCACAAAGAGAAGTCAGTATAAAGAAAGCATGGTGGCTGGGTTCATAGAAAAATAGGGTAGTTTGTGACCCAACATATTGTATGAACACAGCAACTGGTTTAGAGTTTACTATACAATGTGCATCCCCCAGCATATGAGATGAAAAAGTTAAAAGTAAAAGTAAAAAAATAAAAATATATCAATGACTGGGTTTACATGCTACACCTTAAATTCAGATGAAAAGCACACCATCTCTATTCTCACAGAGTATGCGGCAGCCAGGGGATTCCCATTTTGACACCCCGCACCTTGGCTCTGGCCCAAAGGCCAAACGGGCCATTCGGCTGTGGTGGTGGGCATGGCGGGCGTCAGGGATGCTCCCCATGGGGTGGGGTGGAGAGTGGAGAGGAGAGGAGTGGAGAGGAGAGGAGAGTGGAGAGGAGAGTTATGAGTGGAGTGGGGAGAGGAGTGAAGTGGAGTGGAAAAGTCAGTTGTAGTTTCTAAAAAGGTTTTGTCAAAGGCACCACTATAATACTGTGAATAAACAAGAATTCAACCACAAAATATACAGTATGTATTCCAGTTTCTTAAACAAGAATCACCCAAGGTATGAGAATTTCAGTGAACAGAACTGATTAAAATTTCTATTCATCTGGAGATCAGTGTTGTTAAAAGATTTAAAAAATGGGGCTGATTTTTTATTTATTTGTTCAACTTGTATGCCGCCTTTCTACGAAGACTTTAATGAACCATAAGAGGAATTTCCTTGATTACTGTAGTGAAATTATAATTAAGTCCACCTAATTTCATGAAACTACAGCTGACTTTTCCAATACTTAATAAAAAGAAACCTTTTGGAATTTTGCATTAGTAACTACACATATTTTTTTAAAGCAAATGGCAGGTACATGGATTATTGATTTAGATGGAGACCCCAGGCAAGGGATCTGTCAGCCGGATCTCCAACATGGGTTTTTCCTTTGATGCATGCTTGCTATCGGCTGCAATAGTAACGGGGGGGGGATGGCATTTGGGTTTGGGAAGTGAGCTGGTGTGGTAAAGGCCCATGTGAACTAAAAGGGAGGTTTGCTCTCAAGAATTACTGTGCTGCTGAGTGGAGTTGTTTACACCCAGTCAAGGCCAACCGTCCTAGAACTCCAGATGGACAAAAATACCTGAAGATGAGCTTCACATGACATTATGCGGGACATGGGTTGGATATTCAGCCTGGGTCCCTGGGGGGAGGGATTTGGGGATTTTGGCCCTCCCCAGACTCCTAGAGGCGCTCTGGAGCCAGGTGAGAGAGAAAAACGGGCCTACTAGGCTATCGCGTGGCAGGAGTAGGGGAAGCGGGGGGGTCACGTGCGCATGCGTGGGGGCGGGGCGCATAGAATTATGGGTGTGGGCACACACGCAACCCCCTCGTCCCCCCCTCCTGACACGCGATGGCAAAACGGTTAGCCATCACTGCCTTAGAACTATCCTGCCCAAATAAACCAATCTCAAATTTATGGCCATTTCTAAAGGATGCCTGGCTTTATTCTGTTGCTAACTTGCTAAGTAAAAACAAAGCCACTCCAGTCCACCCCACCCCACCCAACTCTCCACTCCACTCTACTCTCCACCCCACATGGAGCCTCCCCTCTGCCCGCCCCACCAACCGCCACAGCCAAATGGCCCATTTGGCGTTCAGTCTGGAGCCAAGGTGTGGAGGCAATGGCGGTGCCTCCCCGCCCACCACCCTGCCCCCACCCCGCCACCAAACAGGTCAAATGGGAAGCCCACAGTTTCTACGCCACTCTGCCCTCTGACAGCCTGCTCCCTTGCCTGCCTGCCCAGTGTCAACCCTGATGTGTCGGGGTTGTCATTCAGGCGGGGCCGGGGGAAAACCGCTTACCAGCCGTCATGTTCAGAACAGTTGCCACTGCTGCTTGCACCATGCTCGCCATAACCACTGTAGCCGCTGACATCCACAGCGCAGCTTCAAAGCTTTGGAGGCAGTTGCTACCACTGCGGAAGCCGCCATTACAGCAGCTCTAACGTTGTCACCACTGCACAGCTGAGAGGCAGGGCCAGAGACAGCAAAGCCATGGGGATTCCGCTCTCAGAGACTTTTCCTCGGTAACCATGACGAGCCGAAAGGGAGGAGCCTTGTAATGCCATGTCGGTTACCTATGATGATGGAGTGCAGCTAGGGTTGGGGGTGGAACTATAGGGTGGAGTCACAGGGGTGGCGGGTAACCTTAAAAGGTGGTGGGGAGCACTGTGCAATAGCGCTGACAATATTTCATTCTTCACAGGTGTTTGTTGGATCGTGCCGGAGCCAAGGATAAAGTACTCTACAACACAGAAAGCTTTTGGTTTGAAGTCTTATTTTACTGCGGCAATCCGGAACCTGACACCCAGCTTACCATCTAGTGCCTGCAGTGAGTTGTCTCCACAGTGAATTTCTGGTGTTGAGATGTCCTACAAGGACATGGCGGCAGTGAGTTGGCAGAGGGGACTTGGCGGTGGCGACACCACCCCCAGATGGCTGCACCAAGCTAGCGCCGCTGAGTTCTCCCATTCCGCAACTGAAAACACTTCCAGATATTCAGCACTTGTATCTGTCATGCCCCCATCAGAGTCTGAATCTGCAGGGGAAGGTGAGCTGGAATAAGAGCCGACAGAGACCGAGAGGGCGGCTTTGTTGGCCTTGGAGGAAACTGGGGAAGGGCAGTCTCAGTCCGGCAAGGCTTTTCAGGATTAGAAAGGTTTGCAGACAGGGAGGAGGAGAGACAGAGCTCAGGCGAAGAGCAAGGACCAACCCCTCCTGATCTTACAGCATGCAGAGAAGAGAGAAGGCGAGAATAATGCAGACTGAGCTGACTATGAGGGAGGAGAGTGCCCTGCCCCCCTTCGCAAGGCACACCTGGGGACTGAGATGTAAGGAGGTGCCAGTGGGAGGGGCATTTGTTGGGAACAAGCGTTGAATCTGTTGAGCCTCATGTGCACTTGCCAATGCCTGGAGATTACTGTGCTCTGTCTTGTGGGGCTTGCCCGGTTTGCCTGCTTCGCTGAACTTCTTGCTCTGGTTACTGTTTGGCTAACCTGGCTTACTGGACTACTCAAAGCCAGAAGCTGCTGAAGGTGCGTGTGAGAGCTTTGCTCCAGGACTTGTAGTAAACATGGTGACGTTTGGGGGCAAAGTTGGAGCAATAAAGGGGAATTAGACCTGTTCTCTGCCTCTGTTGCTTTCATGCCACGCCCCGGGTCATCACAGTATCACTGAAAAAAATGGCTAAGTTCATACACTGTGCTAAGGCCTAGTATTTAGGCAATATATAACGTAAGAGAAAACAAGGCAAAGCATCTTTCGGCTTAGGACAATGTGTGAATCCAGTCATTCTGTAAGTCAGGCATGTCCAACCTGTGGGCCCCATGCAGCCCTGGACAGCTACTAATGTGGCTCCACAAGATAGTAAACTTTTAACATTATGTGATTTATATACATTAACTATACCGTACAGGTAGTCCTTGAGATACGGACCTAACGGAGCCTGCCCATTAGGTTCGTAAGTCAAAAAATTCATCAAATGTATCAGACCAATTTTACAAATTTTTAAAATTAAATTCATTAATTGACTCAAATGGCTCGTTAAATAAATGATCTGACTTACTTCCCGCCCACCACCAATCAGCTGTTTCCACCTCTGCCGATCAGCTGTTTCCGGTACAGCTGAAGGAGGAACTAAATTCCCTCCAAGCAGCTCCGTTTCAAGTTTACAATAAACCCCATTTGCTGAAGTATCTTCAGACAGCTGCCCAGAGGAGGGTGGGGCTGTAATTTACAGAACTCTCCATTGCAGTTGCTTTAAAAAAAACCCCACCTGCCACTTAGTTTAACAGTCTCCAGCCAGCCACCCAGCGGGAGATGGGGGAGGGGTTTTACAGAACTCTTACAATAGTAACAGAGATGGAATGGACCTTGAGGTCATCTAGTCCAACCCACTGCTCTCACAAGAGTATTTCTGATAAATGCTTTATCCAGTCTCTTCTTAAAAGCCTCCAGTGATGGGGCATCCACAATTCTGGAGGCAATTTAGATTTAAAACCTCTTTAAAAAAAACACTGCCCTGATCAGCACAAGCCTCTCCAGGCAAAATCCAAATACTCATATATATAGCTTGCAAATTTGAAAATCAGCAGTTCAGAGAAGAGATACAGCACAGAATATTATAGAATGCTTTGTGTAGATGCTGGCTAACATTTCTACAAGCAGTTTCAAAGCAAATGCAAACAAACTTTATCTTTGCAAAGAACTGTACTTACAAAGTACATAGTTTGCAAAGTATAGTACAGTACTTAAAAAGAAGCAAAGCAGTTCCCAAAGTGCTTACAAACAAACAGTACTGTTCTATAGAGTAACAAAAAAGAATATCTTAAAATACTTACAGGAGCAATTCTAGCATTCTAGTTCTCAAGCCAGGCAGCAGCAGATCCTACACGCAGCCCCCAAACAACCCAACCCAACGGAGCCGGGCTGGCTCCAAAGATCACCATCTTGTTTGGCCATGTGACCAGGGACAAAAAAACCCAGCCGGCTTCAGGAAATTGCCTCGTAAGCCTGAAAGGCCCAGGCAAGACACAGAGTTAAAAATGGCAGCCCCTGTTTATGAAGAAGTGGCAGGTCTGAAAATAAATAAAGAGAAAACCAAGATTCTAGTTAAAAATCTTACAGATAAGCAGAAAAAAGAGTTAATGAAGAGAATAGACATTCAGATTGTAAAGAAAGTAAAATACCTAGGGATTCAGTTGATTCAGCAAGATGTACAATGATTAAGGAAGATAATTATCATAAATTGTTGAAACAAATTCAAATGGATCTGGAAAAATGGAAAAATCTGCAACTATTGCTGGTAGGAAGAATAGCTACAATTAAAATGAACATATTGCCAAGATTACTGTACTTATTTCAAAAAATCCTGATAAAATTGGGAAAAAAATATTTTGAGGAACTTAATAATAATGTAAATGATGCGGGTTCAGCTAGATGACCACTGAAGGGCCCTCTTTATTCACAGTATTGTAAGAGAAAAATGTGCTTGTCTGAGAGAAACGTGTTTGCTGGAGATTATATTAAAGGCAGTTAAACCCCATTAATGGTA
>WNWU01013032.1:336721-348634 GCA_012654045.1 Ptyas mucosa
GCAGGGAAGCTAGAGTGGGAGAGATCAAATGCCAGCCAGTCGATGACAGCTTTTATTTAAGCTTTGAGCTCCCCTTTTTCTTCCTTCCTTTCCAGCGAGCAGCAGTTTGCAGGGTCTGAAATTTACTTTCAGCCAAGGAATGCTGCTTCTTTTGCTGCCTCACCACAAAAAGAACTTCTTTCTTTCTCCTTCCTTCCTTCTCATCTTCCTTCCTACCTTCCCTGCCTGCCTCCTTCTCATTCCCATCTTATTCCAGAGTTTGGCAATGCTGGTGGTGGCTGTGCTTACTGCGGCAGTATCTTTCCCACGCGGGGCGAGGGCGGTTCCAGTGAAAGGGAAGCCACACAGGCTGAAATGCCAAGCCTTTTTGGCCTTCCTGGTCCCCAGAAGTCTTCTGCCGGTCAAAAACGACTGCGTTTTTGGCCTCCCCCTCCTGCCTCCAGTAGCTCTCTGCTTACCTTCCACTTCCAGCTCGTGAAGGTAAATCCTGTGCTCAGCCGAAGGGTGGGGGCCAGTGGGTGGGCGGGGCAGCCTCGTGGTCCCACACAGGCCAGATTAATGGCTTCAGTGGGCCGTGTCTGGCCTGCGGGCCATAGTTTGAGAACCCATGTTCTAAAGTCTCCACATCTTTTTTACATCGTGGCGACCAAAACCGAATGCAGTATTCCAAGTGTGGCCTTACCAAGGCATTATAAAGTGGTATTAACACTTCACGTGATCTTGATTCTATCCCTCTGTTAATGCAGCCTAGAACTGTGTTGGCTTTTTTGGCAGCTGCAGCACACTGCTGGCTCATATTTAAATGGTTATCCACTAGGACTCCAAGATCCCTCTCACAGTTACTATTGAGCAAGGTACCACATATACTGTACCTGTGCATTTTGTTTTTCTTCCCTAAATGTAGAACCTTATTTGTTTCACCATTGAATTTCATTTTGTTAGATAGCGCCCAATGTTCAAGTCTGTCAAGATCCTTCTGTATCTTAAGCCTATCTTCTGGAGTGTTGGCTATTCCTGCCAGCTTGGTGCCATCTGCAAAGTTCCCCATCTATCCCCTCGTCCAAGTCATTGATGAAGATGTTGAAGAGTACTGGGCCTAAAACAGAGCCTTGGGGTACTCCACTGCATACTTCCCTCCATGTAGATGCAGTTCCATTGAGGAGTACACGTTGAGTGCAGTTGGTCAGCCAGTTACGAATCCATCTGGTGGTGATGCTCTCTAACCCACATTTTTCTACTTTATCCAGTAGTAGGTTATGGTCTACTTTATCAAATGCCTTACTGAAGTCCAAGTAAATTATATTGACAGTATTCCTCTGGTCCACTAATTTTGTCACTTTGTCAAAGAATGCAATAAGATTAGTCTGGCATGATCTGTTTTTGACAAACCCATGTTGGCTTTTGGTTATTACTTTGTTTGCTTCTAGGTGTTCGGTGATTCGTTGCTTAATTATTTTTTCCAGAATCTTCCCTGGTATTGAGGTCAGGCTGATAGGTCTGTAGTTTCCTGGATCTTTTTTTTTTCCTTTTTTGAAGATGGGAACTACATCAGCTCTTTTCCAGTCCTCTGGCAGTTCCCCAGTGCTCCAAGGATCTTTGAAAGATATAGTTCAGTGGCTCTAAGAGCTCGTCTGCCAGTTCCTTCAGAACCTTGGGGTGTAATCCATCTGGTCCTGGTGATTTGAACTCGTCTAGGGTAGACAGGTGTTCACTTACCATTTTCTTCCCTATTTTAACTTGTGTTCCTTATCTGTTTTTTGTGGTGCTGTTTTTGATAGGTTGGACTGTTTTTTCCCTTTATGTAAAGTCAGATGAGTTTCTCCCTGTTGCTTGTCACCTTCTTGCCACTTTCTCCCAGCAATGGACCAATTGTTTCCTTGGCTTTTTCCTTGTTTTTAACATGTTGAAAGAAGCTTTTTTTGTTATTTTTTACTTTTGTTGCAAGCCTTTGTTCGTTGTGAGCCTTAGCTTTCCTCACTTCATCTTTACAGGCTCGGGCTATATGCTGATATTCTGCCTTAGTTATGTGCCCCTCTTTCCACTTTTTATATTTGTCCTTTTTGTCTTTCAATTTGTCAGAGAGTTCTTTATGCAGCCATGCTGGTTTCTTTTGAGAGCTGTTATTTTTCTTCTTCATTGGTATTGTGCTAGACTGGGCTTTTATCATCTCACTTTTCAAAATTTCCCAAGCTTCTTGAGTTGTTTTCCCCTTGAGGATTCTCATCCATGGAATCCTTCCCTCTAAGTTTATTGAAATTAGCTCTCTTAAAGTCCAAGACTCTAGTTTGACTTTGTTCTACTGGTTGTGGTTTCATAATGTTGAATTCCAATATTGCATGATCACTTGCCCCCAAGGTTCCTGTAGCTTCAACACCTTCTATCATTTCATCTCTGTTAGTGAGAATTAAGTCCAATATGGCTGATCCCCTTGTTCCCTTCTCTACTTTTTGGAAAACAAAGTTGTCTGCTAGGTTTGTTAGGAACCTGTTGGATCTTCCACTTGGTGCAGAGTTTGCCTCCCAGTTGATGTCAGGGTAGTTAAAATCCCCCATTACTATTGTGATGTGCTTCCTACATACCTTAGTTAGCTGACTAGCAAAAAGTTCATCTATTTCCTCTATTTGGTTTGGTGGCCTATAGTATAGACCTATGGCAATGTCATTTTTCCCTCTTTGATATTGACCCAAATGCATTCAAGATAATTTTCATCATTGTTGTGCTCTATTTCTGTAGAGATGTAGTTATTTCTTATATATAGTGCAACTCCACCTCCTCTTTTATTTGGTCTATTTCTTTTAAATAATTTAAATCCCTCTAGCTGTATATTTCATTTGTGGGTTTCATCCCACCAAGTTTCTGGAATGGAGTGGAGTGGAGTGGAGTGGAGTGGAGTGGAGTGGAGTGGAGTGGAGTGGAGTGGAGTGGAATGGAATGGAATGGAATGGAATGGAATGGAATGGAATGGAATGGAATGGAATGGAATAGAATAGAATAGAATAGAATAGAATAGAATAGAATAGAATAGAATAGAATAGAATAGAATAGAATAGAATAGAATAGAATAGAATAGAATAGAATAGAATAGAATTTTTTATTGGCCAAGTATGATTGGACACACAAGGAATTTGTCTTGGTGCATATGCTCTCAGTGTACATAAAAGAAAAGATACATTTGTCAAGAATCATAAGGTACAACACTTAATGATAGTCATAGGGTACAAGTAAACAATCAGGAAACAATATCAATATAAATCGTAAGGATACAAGCAGCAAAATTACAGTCATACAGTCATAAGTGGAAGGAGATGGGTGGTGGGAACGATGAGAAGATTAATAGTAGTGCAGACTTAGTAAATAGTTTGACAGTGTTGAGGGAATTATTTGTTTAGCAGAGTGATGGCATTTGGGAAAAAAAATTCTTGTGTCTAGTTGTTCTGGTGTGCAGTGCTCTATAGCGTCGTTTTGAGGGTAGGAGTTGAAACAGTTTATGTCCAGGATGCGAGGGGTCTGTAAATATTTTCACAGCCCTCTTTTTGACTTGTGCAGTATACAGGGCCTCAATGGAAGGCAGGTTGGTAGCAATTGTTTTTTCTGCAGTTCTAATTATCCTCTGAAGTCTGTTTCTGTCTTGTTGGGTTGCAGAGCCAAACCAGATGGTTATAAAGTCATGGCCGTAAATGTTGGCACCCCTGAATTTTTTCCAGAAAATGAAGTATTTCTCACAGAAAGGTATTGCAGTAACACATGTTTTGCTATACACATGTTTATTCCCTTTGTGTGTATTGGAACAAAACCAAAAAAGGGAGGAAAAAAAGCAAATTGGACATAATGTCACACAAAACTCCAAAAATGGGCTGGACAAAATCATTGGCACCCTTTCAAAATTGTGGATAAATAAGATTGTTTCAAGCATGTGATGCGCCTTTAAACTCACCTGGGGCAAGTAACAGGTGTGGGCAATATAAAACTCACACCTGAAAGCAGATAAAAAGGAGAGAAGTTCACTTAGTCTTTGCATTGTGTGTCTGTGTGTGCCACACTAAGCATGGACAACAGAAAGAGGAGAAGAGAACTGTCTGAGGACTTGAGAACCAAAATTGTGGAAAAATATCACCAATCTCAAGGTTACAAGTCCATCTCCAGAGATCTAGATTTGCCTTTGTCCACAGTGCGCAACATTATCAAGAAGTTTGCAACCCATGGCACTGTAGCTAATCTCCCTGGGCGTGGATGGAAGAGAAAAATTGATGAAAGGTGCCAACGCAGGATAGTCCGGATGGTGGATAAGCAGCCCCAAACAAGTTCCAAAGCAATTCAAGCTGTCCTGCAGGCTCAGGGAGCATCAGTGTAAGCACAAACTATCCGTCGACATTTAAATGAAATGAAACGCTATGGCAGGAGACCCAGGAGGACCCCACTGCTGACACAGAGACATAAAAAAGCAAGACTACAGTTTACCAACATGTACTTGAGTAAGCCAAATTCCTTCTGGGCAAACGTCTTGTGGACAGATGAGACCAAGATAGAGCTTTTTGGTAAAGCACATCATTCTACTGTTTACCGCAAATGGAATGAGGCCTACAAAGAAAAGAACATAGTACCTACAGTGAAATATGGAGATTCACTGAGGTTTTGGGGTTGTTTTACTGCCTCTGGCACTGGGTGCCTTGAATGTGTGCAAGGCATCATGAAATCTGAGGATTACCAACGGATTTTGGGTCGCACTGTAGAGCCCAGTGTCAGAAAGCTGGGTTTGCGTCGGAGATCTTGGGTCTTCCAGCAGGACAATGACCCCAAACATACGTCAAAAAGCACCCAGAAATGGATGGCAACAAAGCGCTGGAGAGTTCTGAAGTGGCCAGCAATGAGTTCAGATCTCAATCCGATATAGCCAGATGGCACCAGCTGGCTATATCGGGACGCCGGAAGCCACAGCCACTCTGTCTTGAAAGGGTTGAGTCGGAGCCTGTTATTCCCCATCCAGATCCACACGGCCTCCAAGCACTGGGACAACACTTCAAGGGCATCGTTGGGATGGCCTGAGGTGGAAATGTACAGCTGAGTGTCATCAGCATACTGATGGAATTTCACCCCAAAGCCACGGATGATCTCACGCAGCGGCTTCACATAAATGTTGAACAGAAGGGGCGAGAGGACCGATCCCTGCAGCACCCCACACACAAGGCGCCTCGGGGTCGACCTCTGCCCCCCTGCCAACACCAATTGCATCCAGTCGGAGAGATAGGAGGAGAACCACCATAGAACAGTGCCCCCCACGCCTAGCCCCTCCAACCGGCGCAGCATGATACCATGGTCGATGGTATCAAAAGCCGCTGAGAGATCTAATAGGACCAGGATAGAGGAACAACCTCTATCCCGAGCCCTCCAGAGATCACCAACGTGACCAATGCCATTTCCGTGCTGTGCCCAGGCCTGAAGCCGGACTGGCGCGGATCCAGATAGACAGCTTCATCCAGGTACCCGGGAAGCTGTCGCGCCACCACACTCTCAACAACCTTCGCCACGAAGGGAAGGTTGGAGACCGGACGATAATTAGCCAAAACAGCCGGATCCAGAGCAGGCTTCTTGAGGAGGGGCCTCACCACCGCCTCTTTCAAGGCGGAAGGCAAGACACCCTCACCCAAGGAAGCGTTGATAATCCCCTGGAGCCAGCCTCGCGTAACCTCCCGGGAGGCCAGTACCAACCAGGAGGGACACGGGTCCAATAAACATGTGGTCGCGTTCAGCCACCCCAGTATCCTGTCCACGTCCTTGGGAGCAACAGGGTCGAACTCCTCCCAAATGACATTCTCAAGACCGGCCTCCATCATCCCGTCTGTACCTACCCAGTCAGAGACCAGGCCTTCCCGAATCTGAGTGATTTTATTGCGCAGATACTGAACAAAATCCTCAGCACAACCCTGCAAGGGATTCTCCCGCGCTCCTGGATTATTTATACATTATTCATATTAAATATAATTATCTGTTTTAGTATTGCATATATCAACTATCAGCTTAGTAATATATTTATATAGTGATATACTTCTCTATTTTGTTATTTATCTTAAATATTAACATTGTCTAGAATTTTATATTCACTACCCTAGATTGATTAGATTGATTATATATACTATACTATTTAAATCAAATATAAACAACTAATGATAGTAAGAATAAGTTAATGAGTTGCTGAAACCCTAGATTTTTCCCTCATCTCCCCATCTGATTTACCCCTTATATAAGGATATTGTAAAGTTGAAATTTAAAAACTTTATAGAATCTTGAATAGGTAGAAGTAAAATTATATACAAAGATCTATCCATTAAGGAGACAGAGATATCAATATAGACAAACTATAATATCTCTCCTATTGGTTCTTATCTGAAGATTCATATACTAAACAAGTTAGGCACCAACATAGATGTATAAATACAAATATCATAAAAGTAAATAAGTGTATGAAAATTTGGGAAAGTGTAAAACAAAGAGTAAAAATGGCAACTACAGGCTCAGCATCGATAACTAAGATAAGCAAGAAAATAACCTCAAATCAGACAACACTTACAGCCTCCCACATGCAACAAAGGTCAATTGACACCATATTAGGAACAGAGAAGGAAAAGACGACCTCCACCTTTAACATACAAAATATTCAATCTGTCCTAGCTATGATACAAGAAGGAATGAATAAAACACAAGAGTCCATCGCAAATAATCATGAAGAAACAAAAAGGAATCATGAGGATCTGAAAATAGATGTGGGAGAAATAAAAGATAATATTAAGAGAATAGATGACAAGATTGAAAAAATACAGCAGAATATTGCGAGAAATGAACAACGGATTCAGAAGGTGGAGACGAAAATGGAACAAACAGATAGGAAAGTGGAAATGATGGAACAAAATCAAGCAACATTAAATAAAGTACTAGAAGATTCAATCACGTATTTAGAGATGGAGAAAGCCTCTTTCTATTGATTGATTGATTGATTGATTGATTGATTCAATTTATATGCCGCCCTTCTCCGGAGACTCAGGGCAGCTTACAATGCATTAAGCAATAGCCTTCATACTTTTGTATATACCTGCTTGGTAGGGCTTTCGGCCCCCCCTAAGCTGTGTTCTTTTTTATACAAAGTCAGCTTCTTGCCCGCACAATCCGGGTCCTCATTTTACCTACCTCGGAAGGATGGAAGGCTGAGTCAATCTTGAGCCTGGTGAGATTTGAACTCGCAGTAATTGCAGGCAGCTGGCAGCTAAGTGCTACTTAAGTGCTACTTAACAGCGCTTTAGATAAAGAAGATATCAAAAGAGATATGGACGAGATTTACAGAGTCCACACAAATTATGCACGTAGGCATAAGTTACCTAAGGAGGTGCATATCAGATTTGCCAGAAAAACTGTAAAAGAAGATATCTATAAAAAATGAGAGAAGAAGCAATTTTATATAAGGGAAAGGAAATAATAACGCTTAAACAGATTCCAAGGAGGATTAGAGATCAGAGGAAAAATTATAATTTCCTAACATTGCAATTAAATAAATACAAAATAATGTTTCGCTGGTTGATACCCAAGGGTATCCTGATTTCTTGGCAAGATAAGAAATATAAAATTGACACTTTGGGAAAAGCCCAAGAATTTTTTGACCACCATTTTGTGTTAGAAGAGGAACAGGAAATCAGAGAAGAAGTAGACAACAAGACCCAAGAGGAACATTCTACAGAAGAAACGGAAAGAGAGCAAGAAGAAAAGAGAAGAATGGAAAGAGAGAGGATCGAAAGAGAGGGAGCGAGGGAAAAAACACAAATAATAACAAGAAACACAAGAAGACTAAGGACAACGAACAGATAAGAAAGAAGAATGGAACGGGAAATAAAAATTATCTCAATTAACATAAATGGACTAAATATACCAACTAAAAGAACTCATACATTTAAAAAACTGCAAAAATTGGATATGGATATTATAAATTTGCAAGAGGTCCACATCAAGAAACAACATCAAAAACTATTAGAGAACCAATGACTAGGAACATTATACACTTCACTAGCAGAACAAAAAAGAGGGGGATTGCAATATACATTAAAAAACACTTACAGACAAAACAAATATATAGACGAGGACAGAAGGATTTTGATGAGTGAAATTCAGACAGAATCAAAAAACATACTATTAATATCAATATATGCACCAAATGGAAATCAAAATGAATTTTTTGAAAGAATACATAATATAGTTAAAGATTTAGAATACGAGAATATCTGTATTATAGGGGATTTCAATGCGATTATGGATATGGAAAAGGACTATCAGAGTAGTAAAAAGAATAAAACTAGGAAAAGAACACTCCCAGATACATTTAAAGATATGGCTCAGGAACTGCAATTACAAGATGTATGGAGAGAGATGAATAAAAGTAAAAAACAATATACATTCTATTCTAGCCCGCATCAATCGTGGTCTAGAATAGATATGGCCTGGATGGCTACAGAACTTAGAAAAGACATAAAAGAAATTGTAATAGCGGCAAACATCTAGGCAGATCATAGCCCAATAACACTAATATGGAAAGGATACCAAAGACAAAAGAGATGGATGATGGACAAGGAAATAATAAAAGATAAAGACTATTCAAAAATGATAGAGAAAGAAATGATCACATTCTTCCAGATAAACATGAAAGAACAAACTTCACTCCAAAACCTGTGGGATACAGCCAAAGCCTATATAAGTGTTCTAACAATCGCATATAAAGCAAAGAAAAATAAAGGCAAACAACAAACAAGTGATAATCTGCTAACGGAACTTAGAAAATACGAATCAGAATTACAGAAAGAGCCCCATAATAAAACAATTAAAGAAAGAATAAACCTCACAAAACATAAAATTAGCTTAACCACAACAGCAGAAATAGCAAGGAAAATTAAATTGGCAAAACAAAACCATTTTGAATATGCGAATAAAACAGGACGCTGGTTGGCATATAAATTGAAAAAGGAAAAAGAGAAGAGAACAATACACCAGCTGCAAGATGAGGAGGGGAAAACATACCACAGAAATGAGGATAAAAAACGAATAGTAAAAAATTTCTTTCAGAACTTATACAAACAAGAAGAATGTTAAAGCGAAAATCTACCTCGATACTCCCCTGGGATAATTGCACTTAATTAGAGGAAGATGGATCTTGTTTTCCATGCTGTATGCTTTAAAGAAAGAAAACCCGAATATATTCTAATAAACATTTTATTATAAAGAAAAGAGACAAACGTACCAACTACATCTTTACCGGCAGCTTATCACATAGACGAACAGAGAAAAATAAAACATGCGCAACAGCTCAACAAACATCACAAGGCTAGTCTTATCTCTGTTGATATAGGGACGTAATAAAGGTCTCTGGCAGGCTACCGTAAATCTTAGGACAGACGCTTGGCTGACAAACACATAACGCAGTGACAACCCCTTCTTTGTCAGTTGAGCGGACATCAGGTAAGGCACATCAGGTAAGGCACATCTCCTTACGCAGATACTCGTGCTGAGCTGCTGGAAGTGGTTTGTTGAGCATATCAGCGATCTGATCATGTGTAGGCACATACTGCAATTTAACAAAACCTTGTTTAACTAATTGTTTTATATTGTTATAACGGATGTCAATGTGTCTGGACCTAGAACCCATGAAATGGGTTTCAGAAATATAAACCACAGATTCGTTGGCTTCCATCATGGTGATCGGTCGAATGGGGTGTTGGTCCTACCTGAGACGCACCTTCTCGTTGGGTGGAGACAGCAGCCAGGATGGGGTGTGCTCGTCTGTTAGGCTGTTAGGCTGATAGACTGAGCCTGTCAAAGTTGCTAAGTCCCGAGAGGACTTCCGGCGGCTCCACGAGCCTGGATGGCGCCTTAATTAGCGCGCCCGCTCCGCGGTACTGTAAGAACCTCCGTGCTGCAATCCAACGCAGCCGGGAGGTTTGAAAACTTCTCCCAGGGCAAAAGGGAGAAGCAAAGAGCCGGCTGGTGGGGGTAGAGCTCGCCAAAGCCCCCCAGAAGGATTTCTGAGGGGGTGAAAGGCTGAGTTCCCCAGAAGCCAGCCAACTGCTCCAGACCGGGAACGCCTCTGCCTTCGCAGAACTACAAGCCGCGACCGCACCAGCAACTAAAATTATTTTAAGGGAAGAAAATTTTTAAGATCTACTTTTAATTTTACTTGATTTGGGAAACTAAGAAGCTGGCTAAGCAGAGCAGGAGAGAGGAAATGGGTTTGTGTAATCTTTAACTCCGTTTAAAAACTTTGAGGGGAAAAAAAATGGCGCTTAGTGAAAGTGATTGTTAGTGCTTGTTACATTTCTAGCAGACAAAGAGCTACAAAGAAAGTTTAGAGCTGCTTTGGAACAGAAGTAAAAGTTGGAACAATGGCTCAAGTTGGACCTGAAGGATCATTGCTTTCTGAATTAAAGGATATTCAAATTGGATTTGCAGAGATTTTTCAAGAACTTTCAGACTTAATTATATCTAATATTTTGGTTTTAATTCAAAAGAAGTCTGAAAATGAAATGTTGTTGGAGAATCCAGAGGATGGAACTCAACAAATTTTACAAAAGGAGATACAAGAAGCAGAGACCTGTATGTTGGGGGATATGATCAAAACAGAAGTTCTGGTGGACATTCCTAATTTGTTTACAGAAGAATTGCAACTGAATAAATTAAGGCAAGTGGAGGAACTATTTGGTAATTGGAGGCTTGATGCACAATGGACTAATTTGTTGGATGATACAAGTAAAGAATGGTGGAATCAGGATTACAAATTCAAGCCAAAAGAGCAGACTTTAAAACTTAAGGGGATTTTTGTGATACATCAGCCTCAGAGCAAGTTTAAGAAATGGCTAGGAGGGCCTGGAAAAATATGGAAAGAACTATGGCAATTAAAGGATTGGAAGAAATTTAAGAAGAAGATGGAAGATTTTTAGTAATGATGGTCTTAAAGGTTATGGAGGTTTTCTTTTGTCTTTATTCTGTTTTTTTTTATTTTTTATTACAATGCCTAAAGTAAAAACAATTTACCCTCCGGAAGGTTGGGGATTTATATTTGTAATGATTTAAAAAGCTTCATGGATGTTTAATGTTAACAAATTAATAAGATGGTTAATAACTTTATTTTTATTGTTATGTGAATTTAAGAAGAAGATGAAAGATTTTTAGTAATGATTTTTAGTAAGAAGAAGATGAAAATTTTTTAGTAATTTAGTAATAGTAATTTTTAGATTTTTAATGATTTAAAAGTCATGGATGTTTAACATTTAAAGATGGATAAGGTTTTTTTTTTCTTTCTTTTTTTCTTTAAATTTTTTTTTATTTTATTATTATTATAATGTTCAAAGTTAAAAATAATTTACCCTCTGGAAGGCTGGGGGTTTATACTTGTGATGATTTTAAAAGCTTAAATGATGTTCAATTTTTATAAGCTAAAAAGAAGGTTGATAATTTTAGTTTTGATTGTTAAGGTAATGTAAAACTGTAAATGCATATTTTAAAATCAATACTATTATTATATGTTGGAGAAGATTACAGTGTCCAAAGTTAAAACTAATTTATCTTTTGGACGGTTGGGGATTTATAGTTGTAATGATTTAAAAATGTAATGTAAAACTGCAAATGTATATTCTAAAGTTAATATCATCACTATCTTATTTTGGAGAAGGGTATGATATTAATTTGGGATTTTGGGTTTGGTTTTCTTTTTTCTTTTATTAATGTTACTTGTATTTTTAGGGAGGCTGAAAAATTTTAATTAGAGGAGTTAAAGGATCTAGGGGAAATTTTGAACTTTTTTTTTAGTATGTTAGCATATTTTAGTTTAAGTTTATGTTTATTACTGTAATACTCTGTTACTGCTTGGGGAGGTCAAGGTTGGGGAGG
>WNWU01013032.1:348734-366843 GCA_012654045.1 Ptyas mucosa
AGGGGGTGGAATGAGGAGAGGAGTGGGGGTGGAGAATGGGAAGTAGGAGGGAGGAAGAGTGAAGAAGGAAGGAAGAAAGAAGGGAGGAGGGGTGGAAGGAAGGAAGGTGGGATTAAAGGAAGTGGTAAAAGAACGGCCCCGGAAAAATTTGGAAATGTAATAGGGAATCAAATGTATGTATTATTAAGAATATCAAGGGGGGGGGGGAAGGGGGGGAAATGTATAATTTTGTTTGTAAAACTTTTTAATAAAAAAAAAAGTTGCTAAGTCCCACCCTTGTTACTGGGCAGACCCAGCTTTTGGCGAAGACAAGAAGACAGGCTCGGCATGTGGGACACCAAACAAGAGAGAAAGGAAATAGGCCAAAGATAGAGACCAGACTGGCGAAGGGAGGGTCTGGCTGCTGTCTCCACCCAACGAGAAGGTGCATCTCAGGTAGGACCAACACCCCTTCTCCATTGTGGGTGAAGACAGCAGCCAGGATGGGACATACCAAAGATTCATGTCCCCACAATTGGGTGGGACCAGGTTGGTCCAAGACGCCCTCCCCCGAAAGAACCCGCTGTAGCACCCTATGAGCAAAAGCAGCATCCGCCGAAGCAAATTTGTCCAGTTTATAGTGCTGGATGAACGGAGAAGGTGAAGTCCATGTAGCCGCCCTGCAGATTTCGAGCAGTGAGGCCTGCGTGGCCCAGGCCGCCGATGTCGCAGCACTGTGGGTAGAATGCTCAGTCGAGGAGGTCTCGGAAGGGAATGTAGTTCGTAGGCCTTGGCTATTGTCTGTCGGATCCAACGTCCGATGGTCATCGACGACACCTTACTCCCTAAAGAAACCAGTAGGAAGGCAACAAAAAGAGATTCCGTTCTGCGGAAGTCCACAGTTTGCTTAATGTAGATACGCAGTGCCCGTTGGACATCCAGAGAGTGCCACCACCGTTCAAGCCGGTGAGCCGGACGAGGGCAAAAGTTGGGCAGGACAAGTTCCTGCATGCAGTGGAAGGTGGAATTGATCTTAGGCACAAATGTAGGGTCCAAACGGAGTACCACATGGTCCGCGTGGAACACACAGAGGTCATCACGGATGGAGAGGGCGGCCATCTCCGAGATGCGGAGAGCCGAGGTAATTGCTACCAAAAAGGCAACTTTGCACGTTAAAAGCCAAAGTCTGGTTGTCCGTAAAGGCTCGTATGGAGCAGCCGTGAGAGAATTAAGAACAATGGAGAGGTCCAAAGTTGGGTACCTATGTAGAACAGGGGGACATAAATTGGTCGCGCCCCGCAGAAAACGGTGAATCAAAGGATGTTGGGCCAAGGAAGACAACGATCCGAAGGTAAGAATTGAGGAGATCGCCACCACCTGCCTTCGCAATGTGTTAGGAGAAAGTCCCTTGGAGAGGCCCTCCTGAAGAAAAACCAGGACATTGACAATGAAGGCTTGGAGGGGTTGAACCCTGTTCCGATCACACCATGTAGAAAAGGCCTGCCAGGTGACCGAGTAAATTCGGTCCGTAGAAGGCCTCCGTGATGCCTGAATGGTGCGGATCACGTCTGCCGGGATGTTGGTATCTCCTAGGGCACGTCGCTCAACCACCAAGCGGTCAGACAGAGCCATTGTAGGTCCGGGTGCCTCACTACCCCTTGAGTCAGAGCGTCCACCGGTTGAGGTAGCTGCCAAGGCGGGGCTATCGACAACGACACTAGATCCACAAACCAAGGTCTGCGCAGCCAATTCGGGGCAAGGAGGATGAGCTCCGCCTGCTCCAGCAGCAACTTGCGAATCACTTGGGAGATCAGTGAAACTGGAGGAAATTCATAGAGGAGTCCCAGAGGACACGGGGAGCGAAGGGCATCAATGGCTTCCGCATGAGGCGACGGATACTGCGAGATGAAGCACGGCAGCTGAGCATTTTCCGACGTGGCAAAGAGGTCGATCACCGGAGTCCCAAAACGGGCCGCGACTTGGCGGAAGATGTGCGGGAGAAGGCGCCACTCTGCGTGATCCTGTCGCTGACGGCTTAGCCAGTCCGCTTGTACATTGGCGACACCGGAAACGTGTTCCGCTCGCAACAAGGCAAGGTGCGTCTCTGACCAGACTCCCAACCTCAATGCCTCAGACATCAGGAAGAGGGACTGAGTGCCCCCCTGTCGATTGACATGGGCCTTCGCCGTGATATTGTCTGTGAGGACCAGGACGTGGGAGTTGGAAATGAGGCAATGAAAAGCTCAAAGGGCCAGGTAGACCGTCCGCAATTCCAGCCAGTTGATGGGGCGACGGGCGTCGGTGCTGTTCCAGGTGCCCTGAGCAACCTGACCTTGGCAATGAGCCCCCCAGCCCTGAAGACTTGCATCCGTTGTCACCACCACTCTCTGTGGGTCGAAGAAGAGACAACCTCGGGATATCTCCGGAGATCGCCACCACCCCAGGGACCTGATCACTGTCCTGGGGATGGGAACGTTTGTAATCGAAGTGCCTCTGCCCGCCTTCTGCAACGGCAAAAGAAACCACTGAAGTTCCCTTGAGTGCAGCTGGGCCCAGGGAACTATCGAGATGGCAGATATCATTTTGCCCAGGAGTTGGGACAGGACAAGAGGAGATACAGATCTAGCCCGTTCAACCTTAGAAACCAGGGCCCTCAAACTATCCTTTCTCTCACGCGAGAGGTAAACCCTCCCCGCCACCGAATCTATCAGAGCCCCCAGATGGGGACTTCCGGTTGAGCCAGCGGCATCGCCAGACGCTTCTTTTGAAGCGCCAGCCCCAGATTCCGTAGAACCGCAAGAACAGCGAAAATCGGCTGTCTTGCGGTTTGGAATCCTTCCCCCCAGGAAGAAGGGGGGAAGGAGAGCAGACGGGTGGGGTAGAGCTCCCTGAGAGCACCAGATTTACCTAATAATCTGGTGCTCGAAGATGAGAGCTCCCCGTGAAGCCTGTCTAAAGCTCCGGACCTGGGATGCCTCTGACTGGGAAGTTTTTCCCTGTCAGAACTAGATGCCGCGGCCACCCCATCAAACAACTTTAAACAAATACCTTTTGAATCAAGTTGGCAGAGCACAAGTTGCACGAAGGAAACAGCAAGTATTTTTTTTTCTCTTTTTCTAACTCCAGGGACTTATTTTCTTAAAAGATCTCTCCTAAGTGGAAAGTGAAAGCAAGATGGCGTTTGAGTTTCAACAGGGCGTGAAGAAGTGAAAGTTAAAAATAATTATTGATAAGCCCCTGTTTGAAACGTAAAACTCCTTTTTGAAAAGTGGATGGAATAAGAAAGGATGTAATAATAATAACTCAAGCAGCAATATAAATTAAAAAGTCTTTTTTTTCTTTTTTCTTCTTGAAATTCTTTTTTTTCTTTTCTTTTCTTTTTCCCCGTCCTTCTGGAGGGGAAGGAAGAAGGGGGGCAGGATGGCTGGGCTTCTTGAAAACAAAGAAAGGAAAGGAGGGTTATTTAACTCTCAATGGTCTGAATTTGAGGAAGCTTTGAGTTCAATTACCTCTGCTTTATTGAAAAGAATTGATACTATATTTCAAGCTTCTCAAGCTGGAAACAATGAAATACATGGAAATACTGAGTCACAATCAAGCAGTGGGGGATTGAATCAAGAGCTGGGAAAGGAAAAAAAACAACAAAAGACCATAGCAGATTTTACAGAAGAGAGAAAGATGAAGGCTGAGCAGGAGCAAGAAGCTCTGCAAGCTGATGATTTGTTTCCAGAAGAAGCCATATTTCTGCAAAAAGTTTATAATATCCAATCCCAAAAACCGCAAATCCCTGCTGGAGTTAAAAAAGGCAGAGGGATTAAAGTTAAGAAGAAAGTTCGTAAAAAGGAAAAGAAGAAAGCCTGGAGAAATGGAAAATAACCCTGCTTGACGAGATGATGGTCCTTAAAAAGCATTGTTTAAATGTTTAAAGACTTTGAATTTTTGGGGGGGAAGGAAAAAAAAAAAAGTACACAGCAATTCAATGCCAGTTAACCAAGTGATGAACGATGAGGAGGCAATCTATAGCTGTATTGGAATATTTTGAGAAGAATAAACAGATCACAGCAATGCTGGTCTGTTGGGTTGTGAAATATGCCCTGACTTGAAGGAATTGGAACATTTTATTAAGGACTGTGATAAATCTGGATTTAACTGTAAACGTAGAACTTTCATTGAATATACTAAATCGGAGCTTTCTGTTTGATGGTAAAAAATATAAGGCAAAAGGACTATGGATCTAGAGCAATTGCAGTTGATCTGGTGGTTTCCTTAATACGCTTGATGGATCTACTAATCTAGTTTTGACTGGATTTGATGGATATTATTACAATTATAATTATAAAGTCACTCGGGGGGTTTTTTTTTATAAAGAAGCAAATTACTATTTAGGTGGGTAGACGCAAATGATGAAGATATTTTATATGCTGTTGGAAGATGTGAAGACAAGAAGATTAGCAACTGGTTTAATCTAGTATGAAGAATTAAAATGTTTGATATAGTTATTAAATGATGTTTTATCTGTATTGATAAATTTATAAGAGGTTTGATTGTTATACTCTTTTTTTGACTAAAAACTATTATTATTGTTTTAAGTGTTTTAACTATAAATGGACCTTGATGGTTTAAAAATGGAGGACGGAAGATTTTATATAGTATTCTATTTTAAATTTGGGGGGGGTTTTTTGTTTTTTTTTTGACTGAGGGTTTTTTATTTTTCTTTGTTGTTGGGTTTTCTTTTTTTGTTTTAAATGAAAGAAATTACAAAATATCTTGTTAGATTGCGTAGACTTAATAATCTGCTAAGTATTAATTAGTTATACTGAGTAATGATAGTTGTGATTACGTAATATTTAATTGTTTTATTAACTGCTGTAACTATAAATGGAGACATGGAGATTAATTTTGTCGAATTAGATGGAATGAGAAGAAAAGAAGACTTGCTTTCCTTTAATTTACTTGTTTAATGATTAGGATTATGATAAGTGTGAAATGGAGTTTAACTTAGAGAATTTGAGCTGTATTTTATCGTGTACTTGTATTTGCTCTGGGAAGTCCGGGGGGTGGTGGGGGAGGGGGGATAAAATGTATGTAAAAATTTTATTAAAAAACTTTTTCAATAAAAAAAAAAGAGCCCCCAGATGGACCAAACGAGTAGAAGGGGCTAGGTGGCTCTTCTCCAAGTTAATGGAGAAGCCATGGGCAACCAGAGTCTGGAGAGTAAGCTGCAGGTCAGAGGAAGCCTGCTGCTGGGTAGAAGACAAAATGAGAATATCATCTAAATAACATTGTAGACGAATAGATTTAGCCCTAAGGGATGCTGCTAAAGCAGCCAGTACCTTGGTAAAGGTACGAGGGGCCAAGGAAAGGCCAAAGGGCAAGGCCAGATACTGGTAATGGCGCCCCCCGTAGCAGAACCTAAGGAACCTCCAACGGGAGGGGAGGATGGGGATATGGAGATAGGCCTCGGTGAGGTCTATGGAAGAGAGGAGATCGCCCCTCCTAACACCGTCGAGAATAGATTTCAAAGACTGCATTTTAAACTTGCGGTATACGACATACCGGTTGAGAAGTTTAAGGTCCAGAATAGGTCTCCACCCCCCCGATGACTTTGGTACAAGAAAGACACGGGAATAAAATCCCGTCCCCTGTTCAATCTCGGGCACAGGTTGAATAGCTGTGATTGAAAGGAGATGCTGAACCGCTGAGTCCATAAGGAACTGTTTCTCGATGTTATTAGAAAGCGGACAGCGCACAAAGAACATTGGAGGAGTGGAGAGAAATTCAATGGCCAAGCCAGATCATAAGGTGGCCAGGACCATCCAAAGTGGTACCTTCCCAAACAGGGGTGAAAAGGGCCAATCTGCCCCCTATGGGAGGACCCGGGATGCAGGTAACGACGGCGTCTGGAGAAATGACCTCCTCCCCCTCGAAAGGGCCATTTGGAAGCAAAGGTCCTACCTCTGGACGCCCTGTCCTGAGCGCCCCGCTGCCTAGGTTGGAAATTCCCCTGTGATCTGTGAGGAGGAATGGCAAAATGAGACCCCTCATAAGAACGAGGCTGAGGACGGGACGAGTATGGATGGAATTGTGACTCCCCCCTACGGAAGATGGTAGGAAGGACCTTCTTTTTGTCCTTTGTTTCCGTAATAAAGGCGTCAAGGGGTTCACCAAAGAGTTTCGAATCAGAGAAGGGCACCGATGCTAGTCGCCACTTATGCCTGGTGTTGGCCTGCCAGTGGCAGAGCCAGACCAAATGCCGGGCAATAACGGAGGAGGCCAACGCCTTGGAAGCGAAACGAGCAGCGTTCAGGGTAGTGTCTGCTGAAAATTGCGTGGCGGCGATGATCTTATTCAGATCTTGTCGAACTCGGATGTCCTCAGTGACCAGAGTCTCCTGCAGATGGCGGAGCCAGAGGAGGGTAGTCTGGTTAAAGAAAGATGCTGTAACCGCCGAATGTATGGCCCAGAAAGCGCCCTGATGCGCCCGCTGCAGTACCTGCTCCGCCCGGCGCTCCTCTGGGTGGAGACCTTCATCCGGAGAGCCTGGAACCATGGTATGCGGCAAGAGAGCAGCCACTGGAGCGTCCACGGCCGGAACCTGGAGCATGCAAGCCAAGTCTGTTGACACGTTGAAATTCCGTTGATCCGAAGACGACGGAGACAGCGCCGAACCTGGAGAGGGCCATTGTCTGCGGATAATGTCCAAGAAGAGGGGAGGCGTCGGAATAATGTCCACCGGCCTGGAGTGTTCTGTGAACAAGGGATCCAGAGATCCTTTCGCCGCAGTCGCGGGAACAGGTGGTGCAGAAGGAGAGTCCAGCTGAGCAGTAATAATGGCCTTGTGAAGTAAAGATTTAAACAAGGCCTGTGGAAAGAGGCCAGTAAACGCTGGCTGGTCCGGCTGAAGGCCCTCATCTTCTGATAAGTCCAGGTCCCAAGGATCGTCGCCAGCCCTGGAAGGGGAACGGCTGTTGGTGGAAGAGGCCGGGGAAGCTGAGGCCGCAATGGAAAGGGCATCCTCCTGCGCGACGGTTGCCTGATTAGTAGAGATGTCAGACCGGACTGAGGCAGCCGTGCTGGCGGACAGACGTTGTGACGCCAAAGACTGATGCACCGCTTCTGTTAACATTTGCTGGATCTGGGTCCGAGAAAGAAAGATTTGTTGAGCTGACGAACCCACATCCGCTGGAGGCGGGACCGCAACTGTCCCGAGGGAGTCTGTCAATGAGACTGGAGCCAGAGAAGGAACTGTCGGCAAGTCCAGAGCTGTAGCCGCTTCCGGGCCCCACAAAGCGGTATGCTGGATTACTATAGGACAATCGTGTAGGGATACCTGGTCAGGTAGAGCCCGAGAATCAGGTGCAGCGGTCATTCGGGAAGAGGCGGTGGAAGCCTCCTGCACAGAAGCTTGTGGACAGCTCGCCTTAGCACAGAGCTTAGTGAGCACTCTATTGCGGCGGGCTTCGGTCTGGGAAGGCACGGAAAGGGAGGAAGACTTATGATAAGACCGAGAGGAACCTGAAGATAACGTCTTGGAGGAAGACGTAAGGCCTTGGTCCCTCCTGGCAGGAGATCCTCCATTTTTCTGGTGATGGGGGCTCCCGGAGCGCCCCGCTTTCCGGCCACGTTTTGATTTATGAGAGGCCTTGGGCATCCTGTAATCTTGAGGTTGCAGACCCAAACAACAAACAATGCCCAGGAAGTTAAGTGCTCTTATATGGCACAGGCCAAAGCCTGGAGACCTAGAGTCAGCAGCGACAGAAAAGGCAGGTACAATGTACAGCCAAGGAAGTGTACGTGGATGGCACAGGCCACAGCCTGGAGGCCTAGAGGCAGAGGCAACGGTGAAATAAGCGGCAACAGTCAGGGCAATGGTCCTCGCGAAGCCAGGAAAGCAGCCCACTGGAGTGACAGGTACTCAGGTGACCTCATTAACGGGGGAGCGTGCAAAGCTCCACAACAAATTATCCACCTCGCTAGGTCGCCGAATGAAGCACGTAAATGGGGGAGCGTACAAAGCTCCACAAGAAATTGCCCGCCTCACTGCTAGCCTGGATGAAGGATTGGGTGTTATTGAAGAGGTCTTTATTAGATCTAGAAGGACACGACCTACAGTATGGTTGGCACACACTGTTATGGAGAGAGAAAGCTCAACAGTATAAATATTTTAAGAGACATTATTTAAGGCAAATACTGCTGGAAACCTGGGACATATTTAGAGGGAAATTTTATACCAAGATCCCAACCTGGTTCTCAGCAACAGAAGCGACGATATAGCCAACAATTCTTAAACAGGACAATATTTATAGATATAAAGAGCTTGTGGATGCCCAAGGGTAATTAAGATCAAGGGAAGATTTGGCTGATAAAGGAATTAGCCTAGATTGCTGGACCTATGCTACAGTTCAATCTCGTTACAGGAAGGATAGAGTTAATTACGGGATACATGTGATGGAACAGAGTTTTGATAAAATATTATTGGGAGAGGACCATAAATACATAACTAAAATGTATGCACAACTACTCGAGCGAATGATAGGAGAGGAGGTTGTAAAAGACACTATGATCACCTGGGGGACGAATTTTGGGTACTCGATTCCTTTTAAAAAATGGCAACAAATGTGGAGGGAAATATTAAAATGACCACGGCAACGTCTTTCAAGGAAAATGCATACAAAATGTTGTATAGGTGGCACCTCCCACCAGCAAGAATTTCAAAAATGTTTCCGGGTGCATCAGAGCCATGCTGGAAATGTGGGAAAACCAGAGGTACATATTTCCATCAATGGTGGACTTGTATAATGGCAAAGAGGTATTGGAGAAGGATTAGGAATTGGATTAAGGAAATTACCAATGTGGACCTCCAATGGAAACCTGTTCTGTCCCCGTCCCCCACACGCACAAACCCACACAGACAGATGAGGGTTAAATGACTGGCACACACGGAGGTTTTGTTATCAAGGCTTGGGCAGCCCTATGGGAACCGGCTGCCAAGTTCTTTACTAAACAAGGGGGGGGGGGGGTATTCCTTCACCAGATAACAAACACATACACACCAGCTGGGAAAAACACAGTCCAAATTCCAATCCTTGAAGCCGACTGAGGTTTGACACCAAGAAACTAACAAGAATGAAACTTTGTCCGTCACAGAACTCAAACTGCCACCCCACTCCTTTATATAGCTTGTGGGGTGTGGTCCAGTGACTCAGCTAATCCCTGGCATGCCTCCTCATTTGCTGGGATCTTTTAGCACGCCGACGCTGACGTGGGTCCAGCCACAGTTTATCCCACTCATCACTTTCCGACCGATCGGAGACACCTGGCTCCTGGCTAATCTCCTCTCCTTCGGCCGGCAGCTGAGGAATTGCCAGAGAGGAGGGGCCGGGGGAGGGAGGCCTGGCTGGCTCCTCTCCTTCATGTTCGGAGCCTTCTTCCTCCAATGCGATGGGCTCGGGGGTCGGAGCCA
This sequence comes from Ptyas mucosa, assembly GCA_012654045.1. Lineage (NCBI taxonomy): Eukaryota > Metazoa > Chordata > Lepidosauria > Squamata > Colubridae > Ptyas > Ptyas mucosa. The sequence goes on from WNWU01013032.1 coordinate 358,177, forward strand.
CAACAAAACCTGAGATATATTTACTAGGTATTCGCCCAGAGGGGTTGAGCAAGAAAAAATGGTATCTCACTCTACATATTTTAGTCGCAGCTAGAATAGTGTTCACCCAACAGTGGAAAGAAAAAGAGATACCGGCTAGTCCCCAAATTATAAATAAAAGTATTAGAGTGCGCTGAAGCGGACAGAATGACATATAGGTTGAAAGAAAAAGAGGATTCTGAATTTTTTCAAAGCTGGGACAGTTGGTATCAGTGGTTGACTAAAAGGATTGAGATGAAGTGAGGGCCTAAGTCAATATAAGGAGAGATATATTTATTTAGTTTGAAAGATAATTGTATGAAAATCATATTTGGGGATTATTTACTTTATTCTGTGTTGTGGGCATAATTATTTATTAATGAGGGCAGGAATATTACCTGATGGGATAGACGTGTTTGTATGTTTAGTGTTATAATGGGGGGAGGGAGGGAGGGGAATGTATGGTTTTCGTTTTTATGTATAATCAATGTTTTTGTCTTATGTTGATTTTAATTTGAAAAACTTAATAAAATTCATTTACAAAAAAAAGAAATTGCCCGCCTCGCTGGGTAGCCGGAAATTCTGACCGGGAGCGCGAAGCTCCACTAAGGCTCCTCAAACTTACAAGCGGCACGCCAGTTTCATAGGCGCGAAGAAACACACAAGGAAGGGGAGCGCGAAGCTCCACCAAGGGCTCCTCAAACTCCAATATCCGCTCTGAGGGGGCTGGAGTAAAACGACACCAGGAAGGGAAGCGTGAAGCACTGACAGGGCTGACGTTGTGGCAAACAATCTTCGCGCCAAAAGTCGTTAGCAGCATGCAAATCCCCGATGCAGCAGATCTAGCCTTTGCTAGAGTCGGGACCAGACATGTTCGTTCTTAAACAAATGAAAGATTTCATCAGAGACTATTTGTTTGGAAAATGTGATTTATTTAAGACAACGTCAGGACCTGACAGTTTGATTTGTGCAAACTTATCAGGAGGAAGTATAACAGTACAAATCAAAGGCAAAGGTGCTTTTGTCAGTTGCCACGAATATTGTTTTGGAGGGTCCCCTTTGTGGTCCTCTTGGAACGCCTTGGAACAACCGTCTATTCTTCTTCCATTTCATCCTCGTCTTCATCATTGTCACTAGCGTCAACATCGGCGACTTGCGAAGACAGAACATCAGGTTGAGAAGAACTAGTGGATGGAACATTTGCCTGTGAATCTTGAGCATCAGGCTGCGAGACATCAGCAGCAGCATCTCTAGAAAAATAAACTCCAGGATCATTGGAATGAATCCTGGACCAGTCAGCATCTTCTTCAAAAGTAGCGGATTGGGAAATCACTATTACATGTGTGGAGTCTACAAATTTGCTCAATTTTGAATTATCATCAATACCCATAAATCTCATCCTCTTTGCTGCTGAACCTCCTTTCTTTCTTTGAGCTAGGGGAATGCTCACCATAGCATATGAACCAAAAATATGAAGGTTTTTGAGATCGGGCTTGTACCCATACAACATGAAGAAAGGAGTCTGATATATTACACTAATACAAGTATGGTTGACAATTTTTTTTTTAAATCTAATTTTTATTTCGCCCTTCTCCCGAAGGACTCAGGGCAGTGCACAGCCAAAAATAAAACAAACACATATATAAAATTTAAAAACAATTTAAAAACATATTAAATAATTTGGCCCCGACATCATTAAAAAACAAAAGCAACACATTAAAATTAATGTTTAGGCCAGCCGAGCTTGTTGAAACAATAACGTCTTGAGGGCACGGCAAAAGGTGCGTAGGTCAGGGATCATCCTTATCTCCAGGGGCAATTCATTCCAGAGGGCGGGTGCCCCCACAGAGAAGGCTCTCCCCCTGGGGGTTGCCAGTCGACATTGTTTGACCGAAGGCACCCTGAGGAGTCCCTCTCTGTTGGAGCGTACTGGCCAGTGGGAGGCTATCGGTAGCAGAAGGCGAACTCGTAAGTACCCAGGTCCTAAGTCATGGAGGGCTCTAAAGATGGTAACCAACACCTTGAATTGCACCCAGAAGACCACCGGGAGCCAGTGCAGCTCGTGCAGGAGAGGTGTTACATGGGAGCGCCGTGTCGCTCCCATAATCACCCGCGCGGCCGCATTCTAGACCAGTTGGAGCCTCCGGATGCTCTTCAAGGGGAGCCTCATGTAGAGAGCATTACAGTAGTCCAGACAGGAGGTGACAAGGGCATGAGTGACCGTACGCAAGGAGTCCCGATCCAGAAAGGAACGCAACTAGTGAATCAGGCGAACCTGATAAAAAGCCCCCCTGGCCACAGCCATCACATGATCTTCTAGAGACAGCTGTACATCCAGGAGGACACCCAAGTTGCAAGCCCTCTCTGAGGGGGCCGGAATCTCACCCCCAATAGTGATGGAACCAGCTGGCTATAACGGGACGCCGGAAACCACAGCCACTCGGTCCTGGAGGGGTTGAGTCTGAGCCTGTTTCTCCCCATCCAGATCTGCACAGCCTCCAGGCACCGGGACATCCCGTTAAGGGCATCATTGGGGTGGTCCGGGGTAGAGATGTACGGCTGAGTATCATCAGCGTACTGATGTAACTTCACCCCAAAACCACGGATAATCTCACCCAGCAGCTTCACATAAATGTTGAACAGGAGGGGGGAGAGGACTGACCCTTGAAGCACCCCACAAACAAGGCACCTCGAGGTCGACCTCTGCCCCCAACACAGACTGCGTGCGGTCAGAGAGGAAGGAGGAGAACCACCGCAACACGGTGCCCCCTACTCCTAACCCCTCCAACCAGCGCAGCATGATACCATGGTCGACGGTATCAAAAGCCGCTGAGAGATCTAATAGGACCAGGATAGAACAACAACCCCTATTCCGAGCCCTCCAGAGATCATCCACCAACACGACAAATGCCGTTTCCGTGCTGTACCCAGGCCGGAAGCCGGACTGGCGCGGGTCCAGATAGACAGCTTCATCCAGGTACCCGGGAAGCTGTCGCGCCACCACACTCTCAACAACCTTCTGGATACAAGAGGCAAGGGAGGCCTAGCAGTACCAAACTGGGAGTTATATTACAAAGCGTCCGGTATAATTTGGATTAAAGATTGGATAAAATTGGAAAATAAGAGAACATTATACCTAGAAGGATTTGACCTTATAAGAGGATGGCATGCTTTTCTTTGGGACGGACCCGACAAAAAACACATGTATTTTCAAAGACATATTATCAGGGCTTCACTGTATAAAATCTGGCTGGGAATAAGAAAGAGATACTATACATCAATACCGAGATGGTGGTCCCCGATGGAAGCATTAATATTCCCGAATACTTTAGAAATAGACAAAATGATGAAATATCAAGATTTGTTAAACGATGAGGGTGAACTTCTTCCAAGACAACAACTCCAGGAGACTAACAAAAATATGGATTGGTGGCACTATACTCAAATCCAATCAAGATATAACAAAGACAAACTACAATATGGAATAGCCATTGACTCAAACGATTTGGACAAAATTCTTTTAGGGACGGACCAAAAATTAATAACTAAACTATATAATTTTCTACTGAGAGACGTGCTCCTAGAAGAAACAGTTAAACACAATATGATAATATGGGCCAGAGATATAGGACACAATATTCAACTTACAGATTGGGAGAAACTATGGAAACAAAACATTAGAATGACGAAAGCCACGTCCTATAAAGAAAATCTAATAAAAATGTTCTACAGATGGCACTTACCACCGGCCCGACTAGCCAAAATTTACCCAAACACATCTGCATTGTGCTGGAAATGCAAAAAACAAAAAGGATCGTATTTTCATATGTGGTGGAAATGTAGCAAAGCACAACTTTATTGGCAAGAAATCAAAACCATAATAGAAGAAATAACAAACTTGCAAATACCAAATAAACCAGAGTTCTTCTTATTCGGAATGATGACAACACAATATAATAAAGAAATAAAATACCTCAGTACCCATATTCTCACAGCAGCGCGAATCATATATGCCCAAAATTGGAAGACGGACCTGATCCCGAGCAGAGAAAAAATCATTTCCAAAATAAATGAATGTGCCGAAATGGACAAGCTAACCTTAGAACTCCAGGACAAAGAAGAAAGCGAATTCTACCAAGTATGGCACAAATGGTACCAATGGCTGGAAAGCAAAATAACAATAAACTAAAACACGACAAATAGGGTTACATAAAGTAGAGAGATATAGAACAAAAAGAGTATCATAATATCAATATTTACAATTTTGAGGTGAAACACATGACAATCGACCATGTAATTTGAAAAAAAAAAAAGATATGATCTGTAGATGACTGACAACAAATATGTATATGTATATGTAGTACGAGTGGTGTAGGTGGAGGGAATAGTTGTATTTTTGTTGTTTATGTCTATATGTTATTGTTTTTGTTTTGTTTTGTATGTCTTAATGTTTAATAAAAAAAAAAAAAAAAAAAAAAAAAACAACCTTCTGTGGGGGTGTTATCTCAGTGTCTGGCAAACCAACGCTGTGTAAACAACATCTACACAAGGTCCTAATCTCATCAGGAATGTAAAGACAGGATGTCTGGCAGAGACCCTATCTCAAATATGCAAGACCCGGCACGTAGCATTGTTTGTCACAGGAAGAGCAGGAGAGAGAAACGAGGGGTTCACGTGAATTTCATGAGTCTTCTGTAACCAATCAGTACAAGTAAACGTTGATTAATGTTTTGCCATGGTAGCTGTAAAATGACAATAAAAGGGAGCCTTTTGGATGGCGTCAGGGTGCCTTCCCCAAGGTGCCTTCCCACCGAAGGGCCTTCCCCAAGGTGCCTTCCCACCGAAGGGCCTTCCCGTGAACCATCATCCTGCCTACGCGTCTTTCTTCATCGAAACAACCTTCGCCACGAAGGGAAGGTTGGAGACCGGACGATAATTAACCAAAACAGCCGGATCCAGAGCAGGCTTCTTGAGGAGGGGCCTCACCACCGCCTCTTTCAAGGCAAGTGGCAAGACACCCTCACCCAAGGAAGCGTTGATAATCCCCTGGAGCCAGCCTCGCGTAACCTCCCAGGAGGCCAGTACCAGACAGGAGGGACACGGGTCCAATAAACATGTGGTCGCGTTCAGCCGCCCGAGTATCCTGTCCACGTCCTCGGGAGCAACAGGATCGAACTCCTCCCAAATGACATTCTCAAGACCAGCTTCCATCATCCCATCTGTACCTACCCAGTCAGAGACCAGGCCTTCCCAAATCTGAGTGATTTTATCATGCAGATACTGAACAAAATCCTCAGCATGGCCCTGCAAGGGATCCTCCCGCGCTCCCGGATGGAGGAGGGAGCGGGTCACCCTAAACAGAGTGGCTGGGCGATTATCTGCCGATGCGATAAGAGCGGAAAAATAGTTAAATTTTGCCGCTTTTATCACCACTAGGTAAGTCTTAATATGAGCTCTTACCCGTGTTTGGTCGGATTCGGAACAGCTAGACCTCCAACTGCTCTCTAGGCGTCTTTTCCGGTGCTTCATCTCCCTCAGGTCCTCAGAGAACCAAGGAGCCAGGTAGACTCGGCGACGGGTCAGAGGCCGCAAAGGCACGACTCGGTCCAAAGCGCCAGCGGCTGCCCTATCCCAGGCAGCCACCAGCTCCTCGGCCGAGTCATGAGTCAGAGCCTCAGGAAATGGCCCAAGCTCCATCTGGAACCTATCAGGATCCATCAGGCGCCTGGGGCGGAACCATCTGGTCTGTTCCGCCTCCCTGCGTAAGCCTAAGAAGGGAATGATCTGACCATGACAAGGGCTCAATGGCTATCGCCCCTATCTCAAGTTCATTCGTCCACTGACCAGAGACAAAAATCAAGTCCAGAGTGTGTCCTCCCGTGTGAGTGTGTTCATGAATTAGCTGGGTCAGGTCCATGGCCGTCATGGAAGCCATGAACTCCCGAGCCACCTCAGACGTCTCGCCGACAGATGGCAGGTTGAAGTCCCCCATGACCATAAGCCTGGGGGTCTCCACCGCCACCTCGGCAATCACGCTGAGTAGCTCGGGCAGGGCAGCCGACACGTGGCAGGGAGCCAGGTACGTAATCAGCAAGCCCATCTGCCTCCCATGCCCCCACTTCACCAGGAGAGACTCACATCTGGCTATCTGAGGTACAGTGGCCTCCCTAGGAGCGAGACCCTCCTTTACAAGAACCACCGCCCCACACCCCTCCCCTGGGCCCTCAGCTGATGGAATGCATAGAAACCCGGTGGGCACATCTCAATGAGGGGAACCCCCCTCCTGGCCCAACCAGGTCTCCGTAATACCTACCAGGTCTGCACCCCCCTCCTGAACCAAATCACAGATGAGGGGGGCTTTATTTACCACGGACCTGGCATTGCACAACATCAACCGGAGGCCCTGGGCCTGAGGATCTGAACAACCCGGGAGGCGAGAAGAGCATTGGGGGCTGGAGCACGCAATTGTTCGCAAGTAGCGAGTGTGCCCTCCCCTAACATATGGCCCCCTGCTCCCGCCATATCTGCCCCTCCCACTCACAGTACTGATGGAAACACCCTCCCCTCTATAGGAACTAGCCTCCCTGGCCCCCCTCGACACCTGTGGGTTGCCCTCCAAACCTACCCCGGTCATACATACTGCATTCTCCCTCCCACCCCTTAAAAAACGAATTAAAAACGAATACAAAGAACTTTTAAAATCCCCAACGCCTTCGTGCCACCTCTCGGGATCCCAGGACCCATCCTTGAGGTACTTTTTGGATACCCTTATACCTACCCCAAAGCATGTTTGTTTGAAGTTGGTCTAATCTCAATTTGGTAAAATATCTCCTTATGACGGGAAACAAAGGCACAGTTAAATATTTTTCTATTTTTTTAAAAAAAAATATTTAAACAACCTTTATTAAATACAAAAAGATAAAATATCACATCAACCACATACATTGTAAAATATGAAATAAAGATAAAAGAACAGCAAGAAAGAGGAAAAAAGGGAAAGAAATAAAAGAATGGAACACAAAAAAGAAAAAAGAAAAGAAAAAAACCACACAATATAACAATACAAACTACAGTATGTATGTATGTATGTATGTATATATGTATGTATGTATGTATGTATGTATACGTTATTGACGGTGTCTATTTGTTAATTTTGTTATCATACAAACTTTGTTTTTGATTTATCCATTCATGCCATTTGTTCCATACCATATAATATTTCGAGTCTACCTTGTCCTTTAATTCCAGTGTTAACCTGTTCATTTCAACACAATTGTAGATTTTTTGAATTACTAATTGTTCTGTTGAAATTTGGTCCATTTTCCAAAGCTGAGTGAATGCCAGTCTGGCTGCCGTAATTATATGCAGTATTAAATATTTTATTTCTTTCCTAATATTTTCCCTAATCATACCCAATAAAAAAAGTTCTGGCTTGAATTCTATTTCTTCTGCCATTATTTCCATTAACCAAATTTTTATTTTTTCCCAATACTTTTTTGTTTTTGGGCAAAGCCACCAGACGTGGAAGAAAGTCCCCTGTACCTATTTACATTTCCAGCAAATTGGGCTGAGGTTGGGATACATCTTCGCCAATCTAGAAGAGGCCAAGTACCAGCTGTACCACATTTTGTACTGGTTTTCTTTATAAGCTACAGACCTTGTCATAATCTGGTTGGTTTCCCACACCCTTTCCCAATCTTCCAACTGTATATTATTTCCAACATTTCTCGCCCAGGCTATCATTTCTCCTTTTACTATGTCCTCTGCCAAATCAAATTCTAATAAATATTTGTAGATTTTTGAGATTAATTTTTCTTCTTTGGATTCAAATAATTTATCTAATTGATTGGGGTTTAATTCTATTCCTCCATCCTCTTGATCTTTTTTATACCTAGTTTGTATCTGCAAATAAGGCCACCAGTCCATTTCAATACCTTGATCTCTAAGCTCTTGTCACGTTTTTAATATTCCCCGGGTGTCTAATAATTCCTTATATCTTATTATTTTCTGTGCTATCAATGTGTTGGGGTGCATTATCGCCTCCATTGTGGATATCCAACTGGGAACTTTCATGTAGTGTTTGTTTTTGATTTCTTGCCAAGTGCCAATTAATGAACCTCTTTGTCAGGTTTCGATGTAATCTCAAATAAAATTCATTCTCAAACACAAAGTCTTTGATGAATCTCTCCTTTATTGAAGAATTTACGATCCGACCTGAACTCATATGCAGCCAAAACTGATTCTCTGAAACCAACCCCTCCCCTTCTGCCTCTCAAAATCTCAATGCCCATTGGCCATCTTCCAAATCAGTCTCTTCTGCCAACTACTTCAGATCACAGGAAGGTCCCCCTCCCTTCACCACCTGGGTAACCCTATCTATTAAGGGGGAGAAGAACACTAGATCAAATGTCAAGCTACTAAAACTTCAAACTGATTCTGCTAGCTCTTTTTTTTTCCTTTTCTCTTTGATCTTCATGGCAGCAATGAAAATAGAACAAGTTAGATCGCTGACATCCGGCCCCTCTCCCTTCATTTCTCAAAGGCGGCCTGCCGGGGGAAAAAAACAACAAGTTAAGCATCGTTATCCCATCCGAGGGTGTGCCCCCCCCTCCCGGCTTTCCCGGGTGATCTGCATGGAATTTGGCTATA
>WNWU01013040.1:1416-25883 GCA_012654045.1 Ptyas mucosa
CAACGTCCCAGTGGTCCGGCGTTCGGATCGTCCATCCGACGTCCTTCTGGTTGCTAGAATGCCACAGCCGTCGTTCCGGTGTTTCCGTTGCAACCGAGTGGGTCATCGAGCAGCGGATTGTCTCCTTCCAGTTCCTCGTACCCAATCCAAACCACAGGCGGCAAGAATGGGGATTGTTCCGAAAGGAGCAGGACGTGTCGTGACCTCAGACCGAACCCAAGCTGTCCAAGGGTCCACAGACCAACAGGAAGTCCGGAAGGAGCAAAAGTACAACTCGGCGTCGTCTGCGAGTAAGTTTCCTGTAGTGTCGGGAGATAGTGATGATGAGGACCCGGAAGATCCTATGGTGAGCGAGTCTGTATGTCCTTTTGTGATACCTATGGTTCTTCGTAATCGTAAGTGTCCGACTGGCCTACAGTATGGGGCTTTGGTGGATACGGGCTGTACCCGCTGTCTTATTCGCAAAACGGTGGCAACTGCTTTGGGGGTGCAAGTAAGACCATTACAGAACCCGGTGAAATTCGAGCAAATGGATGGGTCCTTGCTGGGGGGGGCTCCGGCCACACAGGTTACCGAAACAATGTTCCTGGAGATTGGGGACCATCAAGAAACCATCCAATTTATTGTTGTGGACCATATGATAGAGCCCGTTATACTAGGTCTTACCTGGTTAGACAAGTGTCAGCCACAAATTTGGTGGGAGGATGGGTTTCGGAAACTCCGAATCCCGCTGAGGTCAGCAGCACAGAACTCAGGCCATATAGGAGGTGCTTCCCAACCAGCAGAGGCCAGGGAGGAGAGTTATAGGTCGATGGAAGGGTCAACACAACAATTGTATCCGGCTGTCTATCACGATCTCGCAGCAGTGTTTGACAAGGAGGAATGCGAAGCATTGCCGCCCCATAGACCCACCGATTGCGCCATCGAGTTACTGCCTGGGGCCACGTTCCCTAAACCTCGTATGTATTCCATGACCCAACCAGAATTAGCGGAGTTGCGACAGTATATAGATAAAAATTTAAAACAAGGGTTCATCACGGCCAGTAGGGCGAAGATGGCGGCACCTGTGTTTTTCCGTGAGAAAAAAGACGGAGGGCTACGCCTTTGTGTGGATTTTCGTGGCTTGAACGCCATCAGTGTGGAGCCAATATACCCGATTCCGCTAATGAAAGATCTACTGGCTGCACTGTCTACTGGGCGGATCTTCACTAAACTTGATTTGCGTGAAGCTTATTACCGTGTGCGAATAAAACCGGGGACGAATGGAAGACTACGTTCAACTGTCCCCTGGGCAGTTACCAATACAGAGTTATGCCGTTCGGTCTGCAAGGCGCCCCTGCGGTGTTTATGCAACTCATCAATGAGGTATTACACGAACATTTATACCGAGGCGTTCTTGTCTATCTTGGTGATATCTTAATTTATACACGGAATATAACAGAACATACGGCGTTGGTTCGGCAGGTGCTAGAGAAATTGCTAGCGGCAAAGCTGTTCGTGAAGTTCTCTAAGTGTGAGTTCCATAAAACAAAAATAGACTATTTGGGGTACCGGATATCGGCGGAGGGGGTAGAGATGGACCCAAATAAAGTGAAGACGATCGTCAAATGGCAACCCCCCAAAACCAGGAAACAACTTCAAAGTTTTTTAGGCTTCGCTAATTTTTATCGTCAATTTGTTCCAGCCTTTGCTTCCATTGCATTACCGTTGACAGACTTGTTGCGCACCAAGTCCGTCGGAGGGAGGGCCAAGCCCACACAAAAATTGCCTTGGACTGCCTCATGCCAAACGGCTTTTGAACAGCTTAAGCATCTTTTTGTTCAGGAGCCAATCCTACAACATCCTGACTTAACACAGGCATTTGTAGTACAGGTGGACGCTAGCGATGTAGCGGTAGGAGCAATATTGCTACAGAAAGACCAACAAGGTCAGATGCGCCCGTGTGCCTACACATCTAAGAAATTCAGTGCGACAGAACGAAGCTGGGCAATCTGGGAGAAAGAAGCCTACGCGGTACAGTGAGCTCTCACAACATGGCGTCATCTCTTGGAAGGAGCAGCAAAGCTGTTTGAAGTTTGGACAGACCATAAAAACCTCGAGGTTCTGCAGACACCACGGCGTCTGTCTCCTAAACAACTGAGATGGGCGCAGTATTTCCGGAGGTTTCGATTTCAACTACGACACATCCCAGCAGGCAGAAACTTCTTGGCTGATGCCCTTTCATGGATGCCGCAGTACCATAGTCAACGGGAGGAGGTGGTGGAGCCTTTAATCCCAGCCACTACAACGCTTGTTACAGGGGCGGTGGCTGCATTGCATACGGAATCGCCATTCCTACATGAACTACAAACGGCGCTTCAACAAGATACGTGGCTGGCACAAAACCGGGCGGCACTGACTTTACGAGATGGTTTAGCCTGGTTTGGTGATAGGATGTACATTCCACCAACGCTGAGGTCAACAGTGTTGCGACGGTGCCACGATGAGAAAGTAGCAGGCCATTTCGGGTTTCTAAAAACCCTTCATTTAGTGAGACGCCAATTTTGGTGGCCTAAAATGCAGAAAGAGATAGAGCAGTACGTAAGGAAATGTTCTGTCTGTGCATCCGCCAAACCGTGGTCTGGGAAACCTATAGGACTCTTACAACCTGTAGCAGATCCGAGCCGACCCTGGGAGGAACTGGCAATGGACTTTATTGTGGACCTCCCTTCCAGTAATGGATATACCGTAATATGGACAGTCGTGGACTTGTTCTCCAAGCAAGCACATTTTGTTCCTTGCCGGGGTCTTCCGTCCGCTCGCCGGTTAGTCGACATGTTCGTGAAACACATCTATCGGTTACACGGAGTTCCAAAGCGCATCATATCGGATCGGGGAGTTCAATTCATGGCGAAATTCTGGAGACGGTTTCTTCAGTGTATAGGATCTATGCAAGGTTTGAGTTCGGCATTTCATCCCAGCACGAACGGGGCAGTAGAAAGAGCTAATGCCGCCGTAGAGAGATTTTTATGTTGTTACGTGAGTTATCAACAGACAGACTGGGCGGCTCTTATCCCATTCGCCGAAGTAGCGTATAACAACATCTGTCATCGGAGCACTGGACTGTCACCTTTCCAGATAGTGTATGGCCAGCAGTTCTATGCCATACCGGAAGTCGAGCCGCCATCGTCAAACCCCACCACACCCCAGGAGTGGGCTAGAAGAATCCAACAAACATGGCAAACCGTAAAGGAGACACTTAGACGAGCGGCTAAGGAATACAAAACATATATAGAAAGGAAACGAACGAACCCCAAACCGTTTGCAATCGGGAACCGGGTTTTCCTATCCACCAAATATCTACGTCTACACCTACCTAGTAGAAAGCTTGGTCCGAAATACATAGGCCCGTTTCCAATTACACAGGTTATCAATCCAGTGACAGTCAAGTTACACTTACCCAGGCTACTTGGTCGGATACATCCCGTATTCCATTGCAGTCTTTTAAAACCCGTGTCCGTAGACAGAGTAGGGTCCAGCCCTATCCCTCCAGGACCTAGCCATGCTGACTACTACGAGATTGATAAAATATTGGATTCTCGAATCCGTAGAGGAAGGCTTCAATATTTAGTACGATGGAAGGGCTACCCGCTAGCTCAAGCTTCATGGGTGGTTGCGTCGGATGTACAGGCCGAGCGCCTAGTTCGACGTTACCACCGTCACCACCCAGGGAGGCCAGGCCCGTAATATCTAACCTTACTTGTAAATTAATCTGTTTGTTTTGCCTCTTCCAGAGTGGGTCCTGGTGAAAGAGGAGCCGACTGTCGAGCCGCGAACAGGCTCGCCATCACTTACCGGGGGGGACGGAGATTAGAAGAGGCAGAACGCAGCCAGAGCTGTCGGACTTACAGTTACAGCGACACTCATAGCGGCACTTCACAGCAGGAGGCAGCTACAAACAAAGCCAGTAGCAGCGGAGACAACGGCAGGGAGGCGTGGCTGTTAACGTTTTCCTAAATGTGCTTCTGTGACGTGAACAGAGGCGCGGTACTGCCAAACAGCTGTGGAGGGAGGGGAATGTCCTGAGGTTCTTTTATTTGCCGGATGTTAGGTTTGCTTTATGCCAAGTTCCTATATATAGCGCCACCTGGCTGCCTCCTGTAGCGCTGACTTTATTAATTTTTCCGGCTTGTTCGTTACTTTGCCTTGTTGCTTCTGTGTTCCAGTAAAGAGTTCTGGCTACTCCTTCTCAAAGTGTGGAGTCGTTTTTCGCAGCAAGCTCGGGCGGGATGACAGGCCGAGAGCTGCCTCTGTCCATTTCCTAGGAAAGTAAAATCCTTAGCTCCATAGATTTAGAGAAAAGTATTTTTACTAAGAACGAACCGAAAGCAAGAAATTTCAGGCAAGCTTTGAGGCAAAGTGCGTGAAAACAGCAACTTGAAACAAACTACAGCCCAACCGCCTTGTAGCTAGACAACTGCATACAAAGCTAGCAAAGCTAGCAGAAATGACCTTGGAGAGAGATAAACAAAATCCAGGCCGTAATTGCAAAGCTGACATGCACAAACCATATTGCTCTTCATACTCTGGAGAATGTAATTGGAGTTGGATTTTCCTTAATATAAAACTAGGAAAGTGGGAAAGACTTCTTTGTGATATGCTGCAAAAACTAGGAGTTTCTCTCTCTCTCTTCCATTTTAGTGAAGAAGGAAGAGTTTTCTTGCAGACATTTCATTACACCAAACTAAGTAATATCATCAGTTTTAGTCCTAGGTCCGTGATGGCAAACCTATGGCACGGGTGCCACAGGTGGCACGCGGAGCCATATCGGTGGGCACGCGAGCTCAGCTCTGGCACACATGCGTACACCAGCCAGCTGATTTTCAGGCCTTCTGGGCCCACCAGAAGTCAGAAAACACACTGTTTCCGGCCTCCGGAGGGCCTCTGGGTGGGTAGGGAAGGCCGTTTTTGCCCTCCCCAGGCTCCTAGAAAGGCTCTGGAGCCTGGGGGAGAGCAAAAAACGGGCTCACCGTGCCATCGCGTGCCAAAAGCCGGAGGGGGGGCAGGGCACATAGAATTATGGATGTGGGCACGTGTGCGTGTGACCCCACCGCGCTCCCCCCCGCTTTTGGCATGCGATGGCAAAAAGGTTAGCCATCACTGTCCTAGGTAATTGGGTAATGAAACATCTGCAAGAAAACAACCAAGCTCAGAGAGAACCAAGGACCCCTCATTTCAACCCTGAGCTACATATATTCTCCTTTATTGGAACTAAATAATTCCACATAGAGTGGTGGGATTCAAATTTTGTAACAACGGGTTCTGTGGGTGTGGCTTGGTGGTCATGTGACTGGGTGGTCATGTGACTGGGTGGGCATGGTCAACTCAACCTTGCCCGGCCCCTCCCCTCCCAGCCACTCCTTGTCACGCCAGGCTATAGTACTATAGATGTACTTTCATGGGCCACTGAAAGGAGGAAATGGTTCACATGCTTTGCCCAAGAGTGTGATAAGCAGGTCACAAAACAGGCTTTTGAGGGGCTGCCACAAAGAGGGGGGGGCATCTGCCATCCCTCTCAGGCCACACAAAGGACCCCCGGACAGCAGCGCAAGCTGCCAAGAGCCCTGGGCAGCAGAGGGAAAGCACCCAGCCTGGCCCTCAAGCTCCCAGGGCACTGGGACCCCACAGCTCAGCCCCGGAGGCCCACTCCCTCTCCATGCAAGGAGACCCGGCTTTGTGACCAAAGCATCCTCAGTGATAGGATGGGAAACTACCAGGAGAGGTCAGGAGGAGGTGATAGATATTAGAGGATTTAGCCCAATAATACCTCAGAGTCTGTATATATTTGTAATGATATTTATTGTTTATTATCTCACAGGAGGAACAGAAGAGAAAGCAAGAAGTCAGGGTGTGCAACAGTATTTATACCAAGGAGGAGTGGCTAAAGGTAAGTGGGGTGATGATGTGGGCAATGGGGTGGAGATTAATCATTTCTATATACAGCAGTAAATCTTAGGCATTTATACATATGACAAAACCCCCTCTAAATGCCTAAGGTGAATATATACATAGTCTGTTTCTTAAACATGAATGTTGTTTATTAGGTAGGGGTTTAGTAAGTATATCCGCTATTTGGTCTTTTGTTTCGCAGTGAACAGCCTTGAGGAATCCAACATTAGAAAGTTGTCATACATGTTTATACTTAATATCAATGTGTCTAGATCTTTGCCCAATGGCATCAGATTTGGAAATTTCTATTGCTTTTTTGTTATCTTCATACACAGTAATAGGGTAAGATGGTTCAGTCCAGATATTTGTTAGTAGGTCATCAAACCATATAAGATTGTTTGAGGCTTTAGACAGACATACAAATTCAGCCTCTGTTGTAGAAGTTGAAACTAGGTTCTGCTTACCAGTATACCAATGTACAGGGCACCCATTTAGAAACAAAACATACCCGGATGTACTTTTTCTGGTCTTTACATCTCCTGCCCAATCAGCATCAGCATAACATGAAAATACTGGTTTATCAGAAGTGTTTGGTTCCAATTTTAAATATGCATTAGAGCTATGTTTCAAATATCTAAGTATTTTCTTTACTGCTTCCCAATGATAAATTGTGGGGTTATTGACGTACCTGGAGAGAAGATTCACAGGCAGTGCGATGTCTGGTCTAGTCCAATTTGATATATATAATAAAGACCCAATTGTTGACCTATACAGTTTATTATTTGCAAAAGGTTTGCTTTCGATGTGCATATTTTTAACAAAATCAGGTTGCATGGGAGTGTCACTGTCCTTTGCATCACTTATGTTACATTTATTGATTAACTCTAGTATTTTTTCTTCTTGAGAGAGATGAAACCCTTTTTTGGTTTGTGTGATGTGGACCCCTAAGTATTTATTTATTTTCCCTAGAGACTTCAGAGAAAAATGCTTATTTAATTCTCGGGCAAATAGATCACATTTATGTTTTTCATTACCAATATACAAAATATCGTCCACATACACGAGGACATATTCCATCGAGTCCCCTTCTTTTCTAATGAAGAAGCACATATCTGCGTGTGTGGCGGAGAAACCTATAGATTTGAGAATTTTGGATAGGCATTCATACCATTGTTTGCCAGATTGTTTTAATCCATATAGGCTTTTATTTAGGAGCCAAGTACCACCTTCTTTGGGATCTATACCTATGGGAGCTTTAACGTATACCTCCTTGTCTAATTTGGCATGCAAATAGGCTGTTTGTACATCAAATTGATAAATGTCTAATTTTAGAATTGAAGCTATTACTAATGCGCATTTCACACTTGCCCTGACAGTAGGTGAATACGTTTCCGTGTAATCTTTGGGGTATTTTGGGGCGAAACCCTGAGCTACCAACCTTGCTTTATATAATGTCTTGCCATCTTCCAGGGTTTTGATTTTATATACCCATTTAGTCCCTATTGGATATTTATCACTGGGTACTTCAGAGGGAGTATATACACCTAGGTTTTTGAGACTACTCATCTCATTGTTCATAGCCGATTCCCACTTTGTTCTTTCGTCATATGGTAGTCTCAATATTTCATCATATGTATTGGGAGTGGTATTTTCCGAGTGTATGGTCATGATGTAGTCTTTGAATCTGTTGGGTTTCTTGTTCCTGCTTTCTCTGATTGGTCTATTTGGTGGTGTGAAAGAATCGTGCAGATATCTTGCCTCTTTTTCAGTTAGTGTATCTAATTTTAATGTTGGGTGATTATCTTTCCATTCTTTGATGTTGATTTCTTGGTGTTTGGGTTTAACTATTGGGTGCTTTGTATTCCTTTGGTTGTCTGTTTTGTGTTGTCTGCCTGTTGATTTTAGTGTGTGAATGATTTCGTTCAGATGTATCTTCGACCAATTAGAATGTTCTTGAAATACAGCGGATCTGGAGATTATGAAATTGCCTTGATTGTCAATGAACCTATACCCTTTGGTGCCTGGTTCGTACCCCATAAATTTAAGTCTTCTGGATACCTTGTCTCCTTTTCTCCTTAATTGTTTTGGGATATGCACGTCAGCGGTTACTCCGAATATGTGTAGGTGTGATATGTTGGGTTTCTTTTTATACATTAATTCATAGGGTGTTGAGTTTATGGCGCTGGACCATAGCCTATTGATTGTATAATTAGAGTACAAGAGGGCCTCTGACCAGAATGATTTTCCTAATTCTGCATCCTCTAAGATGCACCTCATCATGGTCTGTAGCGTTTCATTTTTGCGTTCTACAACGCCATTTTGGAATGGCGAAAAGGGGGAGAATGTGTAATGTACGATACCGTGCTCTTTGAGCCATTCTGAAAAATCTTGGGAGAGGAATTCTGAGCCTCTATCGGTCATAATTTGTTTTATCCTAATGTCATGTTGTACTTCTGTTCTTTTATAGAATTCCTTAAATTTTTGAGGTACTTCACTTTTATGTTTAATTGTATATACAAATCCATAGCGACTGTAATCTACTATAGTTAGAAAAAATCTCCTTTTATACTTTATGGAGGGTCTGAATGGTCCCACTAGGTCCATATGGACCAGTTGAAAAATAGAGTCAGTAGTGTGTACTGATTTTTTGGGTCTTGGTTTTGTTTTCAATTTAGAACACTTACAAATTGAACACTCTAAATAATTTTCACAATTCTTTAATTTTAAGCAATCAGTATATTGAGTCATTTTTTGAACAGTGGGGAAGCTAACATGTCCCAATTTTCTGTGCAAGAGGTGGGCACAGTTATCATGCATTAATTTACCTAGCTCAGGCTTGTTCCCTTGTGAGTCTGCAAAATTGTCTCCCTCTTCACCTTTTTCACCATCTCTATCATTGTCATTAGGTGGTTGTGTCTCTGTTATGAGTGAGTTGGTATTTACATGTGGGTAACTGGAATTGTCTGCCTTAAGGTATGGTAGGCCATTAATGATGGTAACTTCTCCTATATCTTTTCCATTTCTGGTCATGTGGACTTTCCCTGTTTGGATTACAATTTTTATATTTGTGTCTTGGCTCAATCGTATGGCTGCTAGTATATTATATGGGATTTCTAGTGTCAATAGAACCCCCTCTATCTCTCCAATTCTTGGCAGTTATATGTTCCCTTTCCCTGTTACTTTAACATTTGTCTGGACTTCCGGCGGTGACGTAGAGTCGTGGCAGCACAGGAGAGAAGCGCTCTCTTTCTGATGCCGGTTTTCTGAGCTTTTGGTGCCTTTTTTGGTGAAGACCGATCCTGGAGAGATCGGGAATAAGGAGGGGAAACTTCGGGGGAGGCGAGGAGAGGTGCGATCTCCCGCCGTACCGAGAAGATCCCTCATTCCAGGCTTGGAAGAAGCCAGCCGGTGCGACGAGCACAGCTGGCCCGGAGGCTTAACGAGCCGATTGAGATCATTGGGAGTGGAGGAGTGAGTACAGTGCGAGATTTCCGAGGGTGAGCAGACAGCAAGAGTCAAAAATCCGGGCGATTTGGCGCAAAACTGAGGAGGAAATATTTTTCCGGAGGGGTAGCACGAAAAGAGAAGAACTCAGAGCGTAAAGGTGGCGGCAACTGAAGAGGTGAGCAGAAAGGAAGAGGACGGAACATAGACCAGTGGAGAAAGAATAAAAGACACTAAAATAGCGAAAAACGAAGGCGAGGAGAAGTGGATTTAAATCACAGAGACTTAAAGAAAAACGGACAACCTTTGTATCCTCCCCTTTTTTTTCTTTGGTTGCCCTAACGGAAGGAGAGAGGTAGTGTGGCAGAATAAAAAAAAAAAGGCAGACTGTGACTGGGCAGATTGGAGATCACCATACTGAAACAGGGAAAGACTCCAACGTGAAAAAGAAGCAAGTTGGTTTTCCCCTTTGTTGAAAATATAACAAACAAGATTTACAGAACTCATAAAACATTGGAAACGTATTGTTCTTATAAAGCCCTCTTTTACTTAAATATAGATAACTGTGATTGATACTTATTAGAATTGATTAAGAATTACAGCGATACTTGTTTAGCAATAATAAAATAGCATATAAAATAATATATAGTAAGCTAGAATATTTGAGAACTACATAATCATAGTGACTTAGAAGAAATTATTGGGAAGTAATTAAATTTAATTAAATTTGAACAAAAAAAATTTTTTTATTTGTGATTTTAGATAAATTAAGTATTACAATTATTAACTATTAAGTATTAAGAATTGATTAAGTTTGTGATTATTTAAACTACATATTTATACATATCTATACATATTTATATCTATTTATTCCTATAATATTTATTTATATCAACGTATATTAGTATTATATTGTAATATTTATATTATACTTAAACTTATAGTACTGCTACATTTTTTTATGAAGATTTTATAGAGATAACTAACTGGTCAAAGGAAATTTACTTAAAGAAAAGAGAAAAAGATAATTTAAAATTTTGGATGGTGATTTGGGAGAAAGTTGATAAAATATTGGAGGAACAATAGAGAATTTTGAAAGAAATGACGAGCACCACTACAACAACGTTGAAAACGGGAAAGAAAACAACATCAATTTTAGCAGGAACATCGGCCTCCCCGGTGTCACAGAAAACATTGGAGGGAATGTTTGCATCAGAGAAGCAACCCAGCACACCTGGTATGCCAACGATGCAAGCTACATTAATGACAATCCAAGAAACAATGGTTAAACTACAAGAATGCATGACCAGAAATCATGAACAATCTAGAAAAGATATGGATGAGGTAAAGAGAGAAGTTAAGAACGACATTCAAAAGATTGATGAAAAAATGGACCTGATACAAGAAATTATTCAAAAAAATGATCAAAGAATAAAAGAAATAGAACAGAAGACTGAATTGACAGAAGGAAAGCTGGAAGCATTGGATACAAAAATGACGGGACTAAATAAGGAACTCGAGAATACAGTAGCGCAATTGGAAATGGAAAAAGCAGCATTTTTCCTACGTTTCCAAAATGTAGTGGAAGAGAGGGAGGAAGACCTGACGATGATAATGGCAGAGATGATAGCTGAGTCTCTCCAAAGAGAAAGGGAAGAAATAATAAATGAATTAGATGAAGTGTACCGGGTTCACACAAACTACGCCCGGCAACACAAACTCCCTCGGGAGGTACATATAAGATTTGTAAGAAGAAAGGTGAGGGATATTGTATATAAAATAACGAAGGATGAACCTATGTACTATAGGAATAAAGAAATAATAACTTTGAAACAAATCCCTAAAAGAATAAGAGACTTGCGGAAAGAGTACTGGTTCCTGGCCACGCTGCTAAATAGAAGATATATACCATTTAGATGGACGACGCCGGAAGGGATGTTAGTAACGTGGCAGGGAAGGAAAATAAAGGTGGATTCGCAGGACAAAGCGAGGGAATTATATGATCAAATGATAGGAAATGAGGAAACAAGTGATAGTAAAGAAGAAGGAGGAAGGAATATAAAAGGAAAGCAGAGACGGGAACGTGAAAGAACTCCACCACAAGGAGGAAAAGAAAAAGAAGGAGACACTCAGGAGGAAGGAGGAGTGCAAACAAGAGGCCAAAAAAAAGAACAAGAAGAAACAAAGAAGAAACAACAACAGGAAAGTCAGTAAGAAATGGAAAGAACATTAAAAATTTTGTCAGTGAATGTAAACGGACTCAACTCACCATCCAAACGACACCAAATTTTTAAAAAAACTCTGAAACAAAAATTGGATATAGTGTGCCTCCAGGAGGTACACGTAAGAAAACAAGACATAAAATATATACAAAATAAGAAATTAGGTAAAGCATATTCATCTTTGGCAGAAGAAAAAAAAAGAGGAGTAGTGCTATATATAAAGGAAGGAATAGATAGCAATATAAGATATATAGATACTGAAGGTAGAATAGTGATGATAGAGTTAAGACTTGATTTCAAAAATATATTATTGGTAGTAATATATGCACCAAACAGTAAACAATTAGAATTCTATAGAAAAGTGCATGAGAAAATTATGGATCAAAAAATGGAAAATGTATGTCTGATTGGAGATTTTAATGCTATTTTAGATGTGAGAAAAGATTATAAATGTACCCAGCAAAATAAAAATAAGAAAAATGTATTACCCAGGACTTTTACAGATATGGTGGAAGAGTTAAACATGATAGATAGTTGGAGGTTCCATAATCCTGAAACCAAGCAATTTACATATTACTCGAACCCGCACAAGTCCTGGTCTAGGTTAGACATGGTATGGGTATCCAGCATATTAATGAGGGAAATAGAAGCGGTGGAAATTCTACCAAACGAGTGGGCGGATCACAACCCATTAATGATGACGTGGAAGGGGCAGCAGAGAAAGAAAAATAGATGGACAATGAATACTCAGTTAATAAAAGAAAAAGAATATAAGAAATATATGGAAAAGGAACTAGAACTGTTTTATAAGGAGAATGTGAAACAACACACCTCCCTACAAAATTTATGGGACACTACCAAGGCATACGTAAGAGGCCTTACAATAGCATACAATGCAAAACGTAGGAAAGAGAGAGAAAAAGAATATAATAAATTATAAGAAGAAATTCAAAATTGGGAGAGTAAATTGCAAAGAAAACCAGGAGATGAACAAACAAGAGTAAAATGGATAGTGGCAAAACATAAGTTAAATATATTAGAACAAGGGCAATATGTAATGACTCTAAAATATATAAGGCAGAATTATTTCGAACACGCAAATAAACTGGGGAGGTGGTTGGCATACAGGCTGAGAAAGGAAAGAGAAAAAAGAACAATTCAGAAATTACAAGATGAGGAGGGGAGGTTCCAACAAAGTATAGAGAAGAAAAAGGAAATAACACTCCAATATTACAAAAAACTTTATGAGAAGGATATAGTAACAACGGAGGAAATTGAACATTACTTAAAAGGAAAGGGAGTACAAACATTAACGGAGGAAGAAAAAGAGTTATTAGACAGGGAGATTACGGCAGGTGAATTAAAAGAAACGCTGAAAAGACAGAAAAATAATAAAACTCCGGGGACTGATGGTCTACCAACGGAGTTCTATAAAACATTTGGAGAATTATTAAATGGAATATTATTAGAAGTATATAATGAAGCCCTGATGGAGGCAAAATTACCAAACACATGGAAAGAAGCGTACATCTCTCTAATACCGAAAGAGGGGGCAGATGCCACATTAATAAAAAATTATAGACCGATTTCTTTGTTGAACACCGATTACAAAATTTTTATGAGTATAATTGCTAATAGGCTGAAAAAAATACTACATAACAAAATACATCAGGACCAAAATGGTTTTTTACCCACAAGACAAATAAAAAATAATTTAAGGATGGTAATGGATGTTTTAGAATATTACGAGATGGATCCAGAGAGACAGGTGGCCCTGATCTTTCTGGATGCACAAAAAGCATTTGACCAAGTAAACTGGCAATTTATGAAACAACAAATTAAAAATATGAATTTTGGTGAGAAATTTACAAAAATGATAACATCAATATACCAGGACCAAAAAGCATGTATTTTGGTAAACGGGGACCCAACGAATTTTTTTGGAATAAATAAAGGAGTAAGGCAGGGATGCCCACTATCCCCCCTACTTTTTATCTTAACGTTGGAAAATTTGTTAATTAGAATTAGGGCAAATAAAGAAATACAAGGATTAAAGATTTAGAGAGAAGATTACAAGGTCCAAGCCTTTGCGGACGATCTTGTTTTCTTCATAGAAGATCCAATAGAAACAACCCCCAGATTAATAAAAGAAATTGAAACTTTTGGAAAAGTAGCAGGCCTAAAAATTAATAAAGAAAAAAGGAATATGATAATAAAAAATATGACAACAAAACAAGTAGAGAAATTAGTAAAAGATTCAGGATTACAGGTAGTCAAAAAAGTCAAATACTTAGGGATAAATTTGACAGCTAGAACAGTAACAATAAAACAGGATAATTATGAACCTTTAGTCCAGAAAATAAAAGAGGATTTGGATAAATGGGGGAAATTAAGACTATCCTTATTGGGGAGGATAGCAGTGATAAAATCAAATATACTTCCAAGACTCCTTTATTTATTCCAAACGATACCAATAAAATTAGACAAAAAATTCTTTGATAATTTGGATAAAATAACAACAAATTTTGTGTGGGAAGG
The DNA here is from genome assembly GCA_012654045.1 of Ptyas mucosa. NCBI lineage: Eukaryota > Metazoa > Chordata > Lepidosauria > Squamata > Colubridae > Ptyas > Ptyas mucosa. Next base: position 15,549 of record WNWU01013040.1, read on the forward strand.
GAAAAAATCAAGAATAAAATTGAACATATTACAAGATGACAGAATTAGGGGCGGATTTGGTTTCCCGGCATGGCAAAAATATTATAAGGCAGCAAGCTTGTTATGGATTAAGGAATGGATAACCCTGGAGAACCAAAGATTGTTAAATCTGGAAGGACATGATCTAATGAAGGGATGGCATGCTTTTATTTGGAATTCTGGAAATAAAATATATAAACATTTCAACAACCATACTATTAGAAAATCCTTAATTAATACATGGCAACAAATTCGACATAAACATTACATAAAAATTCCTGGTTGGTTATCAACAATAGAAGCAATTACTCACCCCAATATACTATCAAAACAAAAAATATTAAGATATAGAGAAGTATTGGATATGCAGGGGAAATTAAAAACTAGGGAAGAACTAAAAGAACAAGGAATAGCAATAGACTGGTGGCCCTACTCACAAATAAAAACAAGATATAGGAAGGATCAGGAGGAGGGAGGAATAGACTTAAAACAAAATCGATTAGACAAATTATTAGAATCTAAAGAAGGGAAATTAATTTCGAAAATATATAAATATCTACTCGAATATGATTTGGCAGAAGAATTGTTTAAAGGGCAGATGATAGCATGGGCGAGGAATATTGGCCACAGTATACAGCTGGAAGAATGGGAAAGAGCGTGGGAAAATAACTACAGCATGACAAAATCGGTGGCCTACAAAGAAAATCATTATAAGATGTGGTATCGATGGCATCTGGCCCCCGCAAGATTAGCGAAAATGTACCCAAACATAAAGCCGACATGTTGGAAATGTAAAGAAGCACAAGGAACTTATTATCACGCTTGGTGGCTCTGCCCAGAAATTAAGAAATATTGGAACAAGATAAAAACATGGATAATCGAAATAACAGGTTATGAAATTGAATTAGAACCCGAAATTTTTTTATTAGGCATGATTAAAAAGAATATTAGAAATGATATAAAATACTTAATACTCCACATAATTATGGCGGCAAGATTAGCATTAGCACAACTTTGGAAAATAGATCGAATGCCAACTGATCAGGAGTTAATACAAAAAATATACACATGCGCAGAAATGGACAAACTAACTTTAGAGTTACAGGATAAGGAGGACTCAAAATATTATACAATATGGAATAGATGGTATCAATGGATAAACCAGAGAAAGGGAAATGGGTAGAGACGGAATTTAGAAGAAATCAATATAATTAAAAACAGCACTGTCAGAGAAATAGAAAACGAAATATGCCACTGTATGTTGGCATTTATGTATATATGTATATATAATGGAAATTAGTTAGAAATTGTGTATTGTATATGTAAATTTGTCTCTTGATTAAGAGAAATTTGTATGTTTTAAATGGTTTTATAAATGAATAAAGTTTTGTTTTTAAAATTAAAAAAAAACATTTGTCTGATTAGCCACTTTAATCGTAAAATTCTCTTTGTTGAATGATGACAATAGGTTTACGTTGTATGTAGTGTGATTGGTTGCACCTGAATCAATTAGCCAAATAATTTCCCAATTGGTTTGGTCATTAGTGTGTTTTTGTCCTGTGGGCCCATAAAGTGAACCAGAGTGTCTTTCTCTAGAATTGTCCTTATAGTCTCTTTTATAATTAGGATTAGGAGAGTCTCTGTGCCTTAGTCTGCGCTCAGGAGAATGTTTGGGCCTGTATTCTGTTTTGTCTCTGCGTGGGTTATGTTCTTTGGTTCTATTGTAATGGTGGCAGTCCCTCTTATAATGGCTTCTGGAGCCACATATATAGCACTCAGGAGCATTACTGTATCTATCTGTGGAGGGTGGCCTTCTATCTGTTCTATGATCTCTGCAGGCTATGGAGCGGTCCTTTCTTAAATTGTCTTCAGTGATTAATTTATTTGTAAGACTTTCTATGGATAGGTGCTCAATACTCAGACTATCTAACTGTGATATGAAGCTGTCCCAGCTCTGATCCAAAGAATTAATTATTATGCTTTTCATACTTTCTTCAGTTATATGTTCTCCTCTTTGAATGAGCTCTGCCCTAGTGGCATTAAGTGTGAGAAGATGTTCACTCATTGATATCCCTGGTTTTAACTTGGCTGAATGAAATTCCCTGGAAATTCTAGTGGTAGTTGCCCTACTTCTGCTATAAAATAGATTAAACAGTTTATGTATTAGTTCTGGAACAGTCAAATAATTATCAGTGCTTGGGTAAATACAAGGTGACATGCTAGCAATCAGTAAATAGAAACCTCTGTGATGAATACAGTCTATTTCAAAAGTCCAAGGTTTTCTTGGTGGGTTGTTAATCAGAAATAGAATGTTCTCTTTTAAGAAAATAATTTGCAATTGTTGAAACCATTCTAATAAATTAGTTCCATCAATTTTTAGTCTAGGAAAGTCTGTTGGTAAAGTTCCAATGTTGTGTGCAAAGTTACTTACAGGTAGGCGCTGTCCATGGTTAACTATATGAGGAAACTCACAATATGGAGCTGGTATGATGTTTGGCAGTCTGTAGTGACTTGCTTCTATGTTCATTTCTTGTTTTGCAGGAGGTTGGATCTGCGCATGCTCAAACCTCATTTGAGCTTTGCTGCCGTCGTGGAAGGACCTCGCTGCTGGAGCTCCTGGGGGAAGGCCCCATTCACCTGGAAAGTGCCCTGGCTCCGGCTTTGGAGGTCTTGGAGGGTCGAAGAAGGCTTGGATCGCCGCTGGAGTCGCCCCAATGTTTCTCTGGATCGTTGCTGGGTCCGCGAAGTTCGCAGCCGTGGAACAAAGGTCCGGAAGGCCCGATGTTGCGTGCATCTCACCGATTGTGGGCAGACTGAGGATGCCACTCACCGCTGGATCTGGCTGCAGGACTGGTGGGTATTTAAACTGTTCTCTGGGAATTGGCGCGAACGTTGCTTGTGGCACGTAGTTGCCCCAGGGGGGTGGTATAGAGATTGATTTCTCGACGCCGGGGTGTATGCCTTTAGGATAGAATTTGATTTCGTCTTCCTGTGTTTCGTTTGTTGTTTCAATCCCTGTTGGGGCTATCGGGGGTGAGTTCAGGATTCTTAAGTTCGGGCCGAAGGTTTCAGTTAAAGTCTGTATGCCTTTTTCAGTGTTATATTTATCGTATGGCTTAGCGTGTGGGTCGTAGTCTTCCTCCCTATGGGGGTTCTCGTATTGCTCAGCACTTGTTCGCAAGTAGGCCTCTCTTCCCGCCTCAGAGTTTGAAATTGGTGTTCCCTTTTGTGATTGGTCGGCCATATTAGGTGGTGTTAGTGTCCAAGATGGCTGCTGCAAAAAAGGCGCGAAAGACATTTCTGCCTTTTCGGTGGGTGTTGGACAAATGGAGGTCTCTCTTACCAGGTTGTTGTTCAATTGTTCAGGTTCTGGTTCTGGATCTTTTGTTCTGGTCGCTGTTCCACAGTCTTTAATAAGATCTTGGAGTTTCATGATCAGGTCTTGTTCGCCCGGTGTATTTCTTATCATTTCTAGCAGGCTCTTTCTGAGATTGTCTTCTTTATTCGGGGTGGTTTCTGCGTGAGCTTTTGATTCATCGTTATGCTCACTTATTGATGAAGTTTCCTTCGGTATATTGCTTTCTGGTGTTAGTTGGGCTGCCATTTTCTGTGAGAAAGCCCTGGTGACTGCTCTTCTTTTCTTTGATTTTTGATGTTCGTTATTTTCAGACATGTCTGGATGCGTTGGGCTAAGAACCATCCTCTGCTACCATATTGATAGATATTAGAGGATTTAGCCCAATAATACCTCAGAGTCTGTATATATTTGTAATGATATTTATTGTTTATTATCTCACAGGAGGAACAGAAGAGAAAGCAAGAAGTCAGGGTGTGCAACAGTATTTATACCAAGGAGGAGTGGCTAAAGGTAAGTGGGGTGATGATGTGGGCAATGGGGTGGAGATTAATCATTTCTATATACAGCAGTAAATCTTAGGCATTTATACATATGACAGGAGGAGACAAGTGGATGGTGAAAGGGCAGCAGGGCTGCTTGTGGCCAAGTGCTAAGGCAAGACTTCCCTCAGAATCTGGCTCCCTCTCATTATAATCTCCTTCCTTCCTTCCTTCTTTCCCTTTTCTTCTTTTTGCTTCCCTCTTCATTTTCCTTTCTTCTTTCTTCCCCTTTCCTTGTTTTCCCTTCCTTGCTCTTTCCTTCTTTTTCTTTGTCTTTCCTGTCCCTTCTTGGATGATCAAACGCAAAAGGGGAAACATTTCTCAATGCCTCCTTGCCTTGTGATCAAATATCACTTTTGCTAGTAGTTTGTGGCCAAAGACTGAGAACAAACCAGGCTCAGTTTATCCCGTACTTGCATTTAGTGGGAGAGTCCACAGACAACAGCAAAACTGTCAAAATGTTGGCTGTGATAGTTGATCAGAGCTCCTCAGTTTTTTATGTACAACAGCTTCAGCATTTAGGAACAGAGGTAAATTAGTTGCTTTTCTATTAATACATAAACCTTAAAAGGGCTCTCCTGTAGGGAGCCTGCCATGGTCTAATTCTGACTGGAAATATAGCAAAGGAAAATATTTTCCCCACTCTGCTTTATCCTGTTTTCCCCACTGGAAATGGCTGCTTGCAACACACAAGGAGGGGATACTTTCCTAAGAGCTCACAATTCAAAAATACCAACGTTAACTTGGATTGCCAACAAAGTTCTGCCTGTGACGAAAACAGAACACAACATTGCTTTCTCCTTTGAACTGGGGCATCTCCAAGTTCCCCTTCCTTCCTTCCTTCCCCTCCTTTTCTTTCCTTCTTTTTAAAGCTGCCAAAGGCTCCCGACAGCCACTTCCCGTTTTGACCCCTCCCCCATCGTTGCTTCAACGTGGTTTTTAGCTCACATCTCCCAGACTCGTGTATGTTTGTGTGTGTGTGTGCCCCTTGCAGCCCGGCACTGTGAAAGAGGAAAAGATCAGGAGAGGCTGGGCTGAGAAAAACAAGCATTTCAAAAAGAGAGCTTTCGTTAGCTTGCAGGCTGCAATGAGTGAGACACCTCCCCCTGCCCCCCCCCCCCCGGCACACACACACACTCCAAGAAACTTCTGTGAAGGTAGGCTGCAAAGTGCAAACTAATGGAAGCTCTTTTTTTTTAATTGCTTGTTTTTCTCAGCCCCAAGCCTGTCCCAATGTTTTCCTCTCCATTGTCACAGTGCCAGGCTGCAAGGGGGGGAGACCTTATGCGCACACGCACACACACATGCACGGGTTGGAGAGCTGAGCTGAGAGTCACGCAGAGGTCCATCAGGCACAAAGGAAACGACAGGGGAAGGGGATCAAAATGGGACGCCTCTGCCCATTTAAAAAGAAAAAAACCTACGGAGCTTCCCTTTTTGTCCGCCCGTGCAATCTCCTACCGCTCATGGCAGCTGGCAGGCAGAAGCCCCTGCCCTGGGTCCAATGCCCTCTCCTTCCCACCTCTTCCTTCCTCCATGCACAGGTAGGGATGTGGCTTTCCCACGTGGGGGTGGGGCGGTCCCAGAGAAAGGCCAGCAAGTGGGGACAGGAGGCACCAATGCCACCCGCGGCCAGCCTTAGATCCACGCTGCCGCTTTGGCCCCACCCCCTGGGCGTGCACACAGCAGGCTCCAAGCGCGTGAGGGCTGGAGTCCTGGATGAAGGGCAGCGCTCAGCAAGTAGTCCCCAAGGACACCAGTTGACAGCCTCTCCGCGTCTTGTGCACACGCTCAGGAGGTGGGGCCAAGGTGGTGCTGCAGATCTAAGGCTGGGCCTGGGCAAGGAACCAGAGAGCAGCTGGGCCATGGGCATCACTCTAGGAGAGTGGCCAAGGCAAGATAAGGAGTGGCTGGGGGGGGGGCCGGGTGGGGTTGGGGCCAGCTAGTGGTGCTATCAACCGGTTCACCGAACTAGGCAAAAAGTTAACAAGGTCCAAACTGGCTGGAGCCCACACCCACCTTTGTGTGGGAGGCAGCTAAGGGAGGAAGACTCACTAGGCAGAGATTAGCTGGGCTGCAGGGGCCACGGTCGAGGCAAGCGAGGGAACCAGAAAACAACAGCAGCTATGCCACAGGCGTGACTGTAGGCATCGGTCAAGGTGGGCGGGGCAAGATAAGGAGAGGTGGGGCGGGGCCAGCCAGCAATTTAACAACTGGTTCAGCCGAAGTGGTGCGAACCGGTTGAATCCCACCACTGTCCACATAGAAACAACTTTGAAAAGAGCAAATCAATCTGAGCTGAAAGATTTGATTAAATGCATATTAGATCAAAATTTCAAGTTCTAATCTGATAGTTTCCCTTAATGTGAGCCTTTTTTTTCCAATTCAAGTTTTTTTATTTTATATTGTTTATACAAATCAATGCGTGAATGGTGTGATACCTGTGTTGTGGTCCGGCGGTGGCCAGCAGAGCTGGCAGCAGAGTCAAACAGTGAGGAGGTTGGAGAGGAACATGGGCCAGTCCTGGGGGCTGAGGAAAGCTCGGACGAGGGCTCTGCATTCGAGGCAGAGAGGGAGATAGACAGCAGCGAGGCAGAGAAACAGCTGGAACCCATTCCCAGTGTGCACCTGCACAGAGCTGCCAGAAGACAAGAACAACTCAGAAAGCAGGGTCGACTTGGGAGTAAAGCCACACCTTGGAGATGATTGGCCCCTCCCATAGGAAACAAAAGAGGAGCAAATGGGGAGGGGGCTTTTGCAGGAAACAATTCGTTCATTCGGTAGTTTCAAGAGTGAAAAGTTCTGTATGTGACTCTAAGAGACTCTGTGCCAAGTTTTGCCTTACTCTGCGGTTGGAAACAAGTTACGTGGCAGCTTGCCAAGAGAGCTAAGGTGTGTTGAGAAATACTCCTTTGAAAAACTGTTTGGACAAACCTTGCTGACTGAATGAAAGTAATTCATAGTCGTGTAAATAAAAGAGGTTTTGCCGGGACCAATTCCTGCTTCCTGCTTTTTAAGGGAGCCTAGGTCAGAACAACCTGGGTATCATACATCTCAATACAAATAAACATAATATTATTACTCCTAGTAATTACATTTCATTTTCATTATTTCATATTGTTTACACATATCTTTTACTATCGCCCTTCAGCTCTAAACCTTTTTGTTCTTTCATATATCTTAACATATTAATATATATATACTATTATTCCCCTCTTATTTCTACTCTATTTTAACTTTTTTCTTTCCCATATCGCTATAATATTCAAAGACGTGTTTTTTAAATTTATATTTCCCTTAATTAACTCTTCACATCAATTTATATCAAAATTTCATCCTTCATTCTTTCATTATTCAATGTCTCAGTATACACTTCTAGTACCAATCACAATCATTTATATATTTAAAGTACATCTATTCATGTTCTTTCCTATCCTTCAATCCATATAATTCTACTGTTACTACACGTTTACATTAAAATATATTCTTTCATTAGCTAATCGTCCACTGTTTAATTCTAGTATTTCACTGCTAGTCATATTTTTATTCATGTTTAATAATACTGTCATTCAAATTCTAATTTTCCAATTGTTGCTTCTTATTCCCCTATCTCACTTTTCATATCTGTTTATTAAAATATTATCCTAATATTTATCACACTACATATAAAATAATTATCCAACCTATATAATTCTAATTCTATCCCCACCCCCTATCCGTCATCTCTTGCCTGCTTCTGAACTTTTGATCTTATTTTCTTTTTGGCTTGCCACCCATATTCTTCTTTTAAATCTTTTACTCCATCTACTTCTATATTCTGACTATGCAATCTAACTTTTTCTCCCCTCTTTACCCTTTCCCACTGTCTAGTTTCAGAACTATCTGCTTCAGGCCCCATCTCTTTTCCCCAGTTCTCTTCCTGCTTTTCCCATTCCCCTTTTAAGTCTTTTACAGTATTTTCCTCCTGTCTTAGTTCCTTAATCACTATTAATTTTAGTAATAGCTCCTCCTTGTTATCTTCTTCTTGCTGGTTTCTCAGTTCTGCTTTCCCCTCCATTCCTTCTGTTGGCTCAATTCTTTCTTCATCGTCCTGGTCTTTGCCCATTATCCCTTGTATTATATATTCCAGTTTTTGGTCTATGCGATCAAATATTTCCTTAATGCTTTGAAACAGCTCCATTCCATTTAGCTTCCCCTCGCTTCCGTCTTGCATTGTGTCTGTATTTAATAGGTCTCCTTTTTGGCCAGTTGTCCAAGAATCATTGATTCAAAGCAAAACTTCCAAATCACAATTTCAAATGACGTATCAATAATCAGTCCAATTATTTGAATACACCAGGGGATTATCCATGCCTCTTCAAGTTACTTTTATATATTCAGTAATATTCAGGGGTCTCTTAACTGGAGTTCTTATTTAATATTCAAATCTCTAGTGGTCTTAGAGTAGATACATGTCCAACAAATATTTTCAGTCTTTTTAAATGATTATTTCCAAGTTTGCATAGTTCCCCTTTCATCAGCAGGTGGTGCTCTCTCTTCAGTCTGCTTCAGCCTCTCTGTAATGTTGTTGACAAGTCCGATTTCAATTATTTTAAATTGTAAATCCAGTAAGTAAGCAATATTAATAAAGAAGAATTTGGGACTATAATTCCAGCATTTTTAGAAAATCCTCTTACTACCATGTTTTTTAACTTTGAGAATCCAAATTTCTATTTATTTTAAAAAGTTATTTCTTCTTCTTCTTAAATCCTCCAGTATTTTTTCCAAGTGCTTGTTTGTTGCTTCAACAAATAGTTCTAAATATGCTTTCCCCTTGGATTTCCTGGGGTAAAATTTCAACAAAAAGTATTCTCTCACCTAGGAGAAGGGGTGTGGCCAACGTCATGACAGTACAATGTTTTTCTCGTTCCTGAGAAAACAATGATATCTAGATTGTTTGGGGGTCTTTATTGACCAGAAACTGTCTCGGAGGGATGGTGAGCAAGAAAGGCACAGACTGGCTAACGCAGGGAAAATGCAATTCCCTGGCTAGTCAGAAGTAGCCTTTCAACCGGACGATCAAGAAAGCAGCCATTGAAGCTGCAGCAAAGTCGGGATGGCTACAACGAAAGCGGAGAAGAAATGGATTCATCTGGGTGAGAAGTTAGTATGTTTTTCTTTTTTTGGCAATTTGAAATCTTAGTTTTATAAACCTCGAAAAGCACTTTGAAGGAAGTGAAGGGCAAAAAGATAAGAGTGGAGAGTGGGGCGTGGGGCGTGTGTCAGCTCTCCACCTTCAGCTGATTAGCGGCGAAGAAAGTGTATTGGCCCAAGCGGAAGAAATGAATTAAAAGAAGTAATAAAATTGATGGGGAAAACAAGAAAATAAGAATAAGAAGCCAGATTGAGTGTTTGTAAATTTTGGATTTATGGATTTATACTAAAAAATGAGACTGAGTGGAAATTATTGAAGGAACTTTAAAAGTGTCTATATTTTTTCTTCTTCTCTCCCTTTTATCCGAGTGAAAATGAAAAAGACATTGTTTCAAATAAACTGACTGAGAAGACTAGCCTTGAGACTGTAGCTTGGGCTGATAAGAAACAGCTGTGTTTAGCAAAGAATTGTGTATTGAGACTGTTACTTCTAACAGAAACATAAAAGAGTGAATTCTTTGAAACTTTTGAAATAAAAATAAGAACAAGACAATTGAAGTAAAATAACAGGGTTTTTTGGGGGGGGAACCTCTTTTTTCTATTGGGGCAGTCTTGGCCTTTACTTTTTCTTTAATTTTAGTGAATATAGTTCTTTTTTCTTTACTGCTTTTTGTTGCTTGTTTTTTTTATTTTTTTCCCTCTCCTGGGATCCAGGACTGTATTACTATTGGAATATTGTTGGTGATCCATTTCTTGTTGTTATTTTTTTCCCCCTTTTCTTTTCCTTTTGATCTATTGGCATTGCCTGGATTAAATTTTTGTACTCTTTTTTCTCTTCACCATTTCTATTTTGTTGCTTTTTTTGGTGGCTGATTGGTTTTTTGAGTGTTGGAATTTTGTGGATACATAAAAAATTGGATTAAGGTGAGAAGAACCTGAAGAATCAGAAGCTTTTGGGTTTGATTTTTTGGGATTGTTTTTTTCTTTTTACCTTTCTTTTTGGTCTTTCTTTTTTCTTTTTCTTTTTTTCTCTTGGGCTTTATTTTAACTTCTTCCTTTTGGTTGAAGGCGAGAGGTATTTTGGGGTGTGATGGAGTTTCTTGGTTTTTCTTGATTTTTATTTTTAACCAATTCACCCAGCGGGGTGGAGTAGGTACTTTGGATTACAAATTAAACTACCATTTGGATTACAAAATTTGTTGTCCATAGTGAATAATGATAATAATAATAATAATAATAGTAATAATAATAATAATAATAATAATAATAATAATAATAATAATAATA
>WNWU01013040.1:30885-46880 GCA_012654045.1 Ptyas mucosa
GTATAAATTGGTTAAAATGAGTAATAATAGGTTTGATTATGTAATACTGGAGGGTTCTACTAAGTGCTTCAATTGTAAATGGATTTTAATTGTGTAAAACTGGAAGGATGAAGAAGAAAGAAGATTTGCTTTCCTTTTACTTAATTGTTTTATGACTGTGTGAAATGTGAGAGGGAGTTAAATTTATAGATAGTTATTTTATGTGTTTTTATTAAGCTTCTTGTATTCTATATCCTGTATTTGCTCTGGGAAGTCCAGGGTGCTCTGGCTGGGGAGGGATAGGGCGGGAAAGGGAGGGCATTGTATTTTTTAGGTTAACTTGATTTATGTATTATGATATGTTGGGGGATGGGGAGGGGAAAGGGGGAAAAATTTGTATTTGTAAAACTTTTTCAATAAAAAAAAATACTACAAGAAACTTTATGAACAAGAGATTTATTTATTTATTTATTTATTTTATTGAATTCCTATACCGTCCTTCTCCCGAAGGACTCAGGGCGGTGTACAGCCAAAAATAAAACCATGACAATATAAAAATTAAAAGCAATTTAAAACAATTAAATAAATTGGCCAAAAAACTCTAATAAAACAACCCATTAAAATAGTAAAATGTTATTATTATTTAGGCCAGCCCTGCTTGTTGGAATAATAATGTTTTTAGGGCACGACGAAAGGTACGAAGGTCGGGAATCCTACGAATCTCCAGGGGCAGCTCATTCCAGAGGGTAGGGGCCCCCACAGAGAATGCTTTCCCCCTGGGGGTCGTCAGCCAACATTGCCTAGCCGACGGCACCCGGAGGAGCCCCTCTCTGTGGGAGCGTACCGGTCGATGGGAGGCTATCGGTTGCAGAAGGCGGCCTCATAAATACCCAGGTCCCAAGCCATGGAGCGCTTTAAAGGAGGCAACCAACACCTTGAATCGCACCCGGAAGACCACCGGGAGCCAGTGCAGCTTGTGCAGGAGCGGTGTTACATGGGAGCGTCGAGTCGCTCCCATAATTACCCGCGCGGCTGCATTCTGGACCAGTTGGAGACTCCGTGTGCTCTTCAAGGGGAGTCCCATGTAGAGAGCGTTGCAATAGTCCAGACAGGAGGTGACAAGGGCGAGAGTGACTGTGCGTAGGGAGTCCCGGTCCAAAAAGGGACGCAACTGGTAAATCAAGCGAACCTGATAAAAAGCCTCCCTGGCCACAGCCGTCTTCTAAAGACAGGTGCGAGTCCAGAAGGACACCCAAGTTGCAAACCCTCTCTGAGGGGGTCAAGATCTCACCCCCAATAGGCAATGATGGAGTCAACTGACTATGATGGGACGCCAGAAACCACAGCCACTCGGTCTTGGAGGGGTTGAGTCTGAGCTTGTTCCTCCCCATCCAGATCTGTACGGCTTCCAGGCACCGGGTCATCACTTCAAGGGCATCATTGGGGTGGCCTGGGGTGGAAATGTACAGCTGAGTATCATCAGCGTACTGATGGAAATCCACCCCGAAGCCACGGATGATCTCGCCCAGCAGCTTCACATAAATATTGAAGAGGAGGGGCGAGAGGACCAACCTCTGTGGCACCCCACAAACTAGGCGCCTTGGGGTCGACCTCTGCCCCCCTGCCAACACAGACTGCGTACAGCTGGAGAGGAAGGAGGCGAACCACCGTAGAATGGTGCCCCCCACTCCTAACCCCTCCAGCCGGCGCAGCATGATACCATGGTTGATGGTATCAAAAGCCGCCGAGAAATCTTACAGGACCAGGACAGAGGAACAACCCCTGTCCTGAGCCCTTCAGAGATCATCAACCAATGGGACCAATGCTGTTTCCCTGCTATACCCAGGCCTGAAACCCGACTGGAACGGATCTAGACAGTACGCTTCATCCAGGTGCTGGGGAAGCTGTCGTGCCACCACACTCTCAACAACCTTCGCCACAAAACGAAGGTTGGAGACAGGATGATAATTTGATAAAACAGCTGGGTCCAGGGAAGGCTTCTTGAGGAGGGGCCTCACCACCGCCTCTTTCAAAGCGGCGGGAAAGAAACCCTCACTCAAAGAAGTGTTAATAATCCCCTGGAGCCAGCCTCGTGTAACCTCTCGGGAAGCCAGCACCAACCAGGAGGGACACGGGTCCAACAAACATGTGGTCGCATTCAGCCTACCCAGGACCCTGTCCACGTCCTCAGGAGTCACAAGGTCAAACTCCTCCCAGCTAACACTCTCAAGACCCACCTCCATCACCCCATCTGAACCCATTCAGTTGTTCAGATATTGCACAAAATCCTCAGCCCTACCCTGCAAGGGGTCTTCCCGCACTCCCAAATAGAGTAGGGAACGGGTCACCCTAAACAGGGCGGCTGGGTGATTATCTGCAGACGCAATCAGAGCGGAAAAATAATTAAATTTTGCCACTTTGATCGCCACTAGGTAGGTTTTAATATGAGACCTCACCAGTGTTCGGTCAGATTCGGAATGGCTGGCCCTCCAACCGCTCTCCAGGTGTCTTTTCCGGCGCTTCAACTCTCTCAGCTCCTCGGAAAACCAAGGAGCCAATTGAGATCGGCGCCGAGTCAGAGGCCGCAAAGGCACGACATGGTCCAAAGCCCCAGCGGCCACCCTATCCCAGGCAGCCACTAGTTCTTCAGTTGAGTCATGAGCCAGAGCCTCAGGGAATGGCCCAAGCTCCGTCTGGAACCTATCCGGGTCCATCAGGCGCCTGGGATGGAAACATCTAACCGGTTCCGTCTCCCTGCAGCAAGGGGTAGCGGTTCGAAGATCCAGTCGAAGGAGTGAATGATAGGACCATGACAAGGGCTCCATAACTAAATCCCCTATTTCTAGATCATTCTGCCACTGACCAGAGACAAAAATCAGATCCAGAGTGTGTCCCCCCATGTGAGTAGGGCCTTGTACTAACTGGGTCAGGTCCAAGGCCATCATGGAAGCCATGAACTCCTGGGCCGCCATTGACGTGTCACTGACCGATGGCAGGTTGAAATCCCCCACGACCATTAGCCTGGGGGTATCAACCGCCACCCCGGCTATCACATCAGGCAGCTCGGACAGGGCCGCTGCCACGTAGCAGGGAGCCAGGTACGTGATCAGCAGGCCCACCTGCACCCCACGGCCCCACTTCACAAGGAAGGACTCACATCCAGCTATCTGAGGAACAGTGGTCTCCCTCGGACATAGATCTTCGTTAATAACAACCGCTACCCCCCCGCCCCTACCCTGGGCCCTCGGCTGATGGAATGCCCGGAAACCTGGTGGGCACATTTCTACAAGGGGCACCCCCCCTTCCGGGTCCAACCAGGTCTCCATGATACCCACCAGGTCCGCTCCCACATCCTGAATAAGATCATAGATGAGGGGGGCTTTATTTACCACAGACCTGGCATTACACAGCATCAGCCAGAGGTCCAGGCCCTGAGGATCTGAGCAACCTGGGGAACGAGAAAGGCATTGGGGACCGGAGTGTGCAATCGCTCGGAGATAGCGAGTGCGCACTCCCAAAACATGATATGGCCCCCTGCTACCCCCATATCTGCCCCTCCCACCTACAGTACTAATTGAACAGCCCTCCCTAGATCGAGCTCCAGCCCCCTCCCTCATATCTGACCCTGTATCCCTAGTGCCACACCCCCTCACAGGGCCCAACCTTGACCCTGGTGGATTTCCCCCCAAACCCACCCCGGTCATCCCTGAACCCTTTAAAATTTTGATTAAAAACCCATTTAAAAAGCCCCTCAATCTCTTCTTTGATAACATCAGAAGAGAAGATTAAGCAATATTTAGAAAAGTCTGATCTACCAAAAATACCAGAAGAGTATAAGGAAGCTTTAGAGGGAAGGGTAATGATGATGGAGGTGATAGAAGGAATCAAAAAACAAAAAAATGGTAAAACACCAGGTCCAGATGGATTACCAGCAAAACTGTATAAAACATTTCAAGATGTACTCAGTAATATATTGCTGGAAGTATTTAATGACCTTCTAGTGAATGCAAAAATACCTGACTCATGGAGGGAGGCATATATTACGCTTATACCAAAGGATGATACAGACTTACAACAAATTAAAAACTATAGACCGATATATTTGTTAAACATGGATTACAAAAAATTTGCATCAATAATGGTGAATAGATTGAAGAGGTTGTTAAATGAATTTGTATATGTAGACCAAAATGGTTTTTTACCAAAGAGGCAAATTAGAGATAATATGAGAATGATCTTGAATGTTTTAAAATATTATGAGGCACATCCAGAAAAACAAATGGCATTGATGTTTTTAGATGCGCAAAAAGCTTTTGATAATGTGAATTGGAAATTTATGATGAAACAACTACAGATTATGGAGTTTGGTGAAAGATTCATAAAGATGATTGAGACAATTTATAGTAAACAATTTGCAAAGGTAATAATAAATGGAGATATGACAGAGAAAGTTAATATTATGTAAGGAACAAGACAAGGATGTCCTCTATCCCCATTGTTATTTGTGTTGACCCTAGAGGTGTTAACTAGAAATATAAGACAAAATAGAGAGATAAGGGGGACACAAATTAAAAAATAAGAGTATAAATTACAAGCATTTGTGGACGATTTAGTGTTTATATTAGAGGAACCATTAGAAGTAGGTCCTAAATTAATAGAACAAACAGAGAGATATGGAGAAGTGGCAGGATTGAAAATTAATAAAGATAAAACAAAGATATTGGTGAAAAATATTACAGAGAAACAGAAAAGAGAATTAATGGAGAAACTAGATATCCAGATTACTAAAAAAGTAAGGGATTTGGGAATACAATTAACAGCAAAGTGTGCAACGATTAAAGAAGATAATTATTATAAACTGAAAAATCAGATAGAAACAGACTTGGAAAAATGTGGAAAACTGCAATTATCACTAATGGGAAGAATAGCAGTAATTAAGATGAATATATTACCTAGGCTGCTGTTCTTATTTCAGACAATACCAATGAAAGTGGAAAAGAAATACTTTGAAAATTTGAATAAAATGATATTGAAATTTATATGGCAGGGGGGAAAAGCGAGGATTAGCATGAAAATGTTACAGGATGCAAGATTAAGAGGGGGTTTTGGGTTACCAAATTGAGAATTATAATTATAACAAAACAAGAATTAGAGGAACTAGGGATTGAAATGGAGTGGTAAACTCAGTTGCAAATACAAGCGAGATATGGGAAAGATGCAAAATTATATGGTTTTTATTTGGAAATGACAATATTGGATGAGATACTCACAGGAACTGAGAAAAAAATGATCAGAAGACTGTATAGTTACTTATTGGAAGTGAAGTTGGAAGAAGAACAAGTGAAAGGAACAATGATAGCATGGGCAAAAAATTTTGGCTATACGATTGAGCTAGATAAATGGCAACAACTATGGGAAAGAAATTATAAATTAACAATGGCCACAGCATACAAAGAGAATTTATATAAAATGTTTTATAGATGGCACATGTCACCAGAGAGATTGGCAAAAATGTTCAAAGATAAATCAGCTAAATGTTGGAAATGTCATCAGATACCGGGATCATATTATCATATGTGGTGGACATGTCCAGAAGCGAGAAAATATTGGGCAAGACTTAGAATATGGCTAGAGAAGATGACACAGCAACATATTGATTTAAAACCAGAATTGTTTCTGTTGGGTATTTTTTCAGAAAAGTATAGTAAAGAACATATATATTTAATAATACATATCATAACGGCGGCAAGAATGATATTTGCACAAAAGTGGAAAGCAGAAAACACTCCTACAAAGGGAGAGGTAATTAAGAAAATATTGGAATGTGCAGAAATGAATAGGTTGACATTGGCAATTAAAGGGAAAACAGAATAGGAGTATTACAACATTTGGGGGAAATTTTATCAATGGATAGAAAGTGAGTATAGATAATAAACAGGATAAAGACAAGAACTTTGAGATGAATATGTTGTAGTATATTAAAATTAAATGAAAGAAGGAAAGATAAATATTGCTTAGCGCATTGTAAGCCGCCCTGAGTCTCTGGAGAAGGGCAGCATATAAATCAAATTTATGTATATGTATATGTATATGTATATGTATATGTATATGTATATGTATATGTATATGTATATATAAATAAATAATGGTAAACTTTAAAGATGATAGCACAAATGTTATACCCAGATGATACCTGGATTGATTAAAAAATGTACAGGAACACTAGAGGAATAATAGTAAAGTAAAAAATGAAATTGGAAATGAAGACGTATGTAAATAGAAATCGGGTCTGCTCGAATACCATCTCAGATTGAATTAAAAAAGGAAACAACAAAGGAATGGAAAAGAGGGGAGGAGTAGAGAGGGGAAAGTAGGGGAGTTGGGAGGTGAGAAGAAGAGAAAAGAAGAATGGGAAAAGGAGAGGAAGAAGGAAGGGGAAAGAAGAGCAGGATAGAAGGTAAGAAGGGGAGGAAGAAGAGAGGAGAGGGGAAAGAGGAAAGGAAGTAGGAAAGGAAAGGAGAGGAGGAATGAGGAAAGAAGAAAGGAGGAGAAAGAAGGGAAGGGAAAAAGGAAAGGTTGTAGTAAAACAAAAGAAAGAAATGGTAAAAGAGCAGACCCGAACAAATAATTAATTAATTACCTAATGGAAGTTAAAGAAGAAGATGAATGAACAATGTATAAGGATGGATAAAAGACTGTACATTTAAACATGTTGATGAAAAATAAAAATAAAACACTTTTTTCAAAAAAAAAAAGTATTCTCACCCCCAGTTCACACACCATTCACTTTCTCCACACCTGCACTGTCTTAGGTGTTCAGACTATCCCCAGCTTCATGGCAGACATTTTTGCTGCCGCTGTTCATCTTCAGATGAGGGGGCTTTCCTAGTCAGGGAGGAGAGATGCAGCTCTCCTCGACCTGCCAGGTGGTCCCCCGTTACTTCACCACCCTTCCAGGGTGGCTATGGCTCCAATTGGGGCCCTCTGTGGAATGGGGCCATGGAGCTCACGGTCATCGCTTCTGATAGCGCCAGAAGTACAGCTGGAAGTCCAATGTGAGCCTTTCTGATGGTGCATTTAAAAATAACTATATTGATATTCCAAGAAAATAAAAAAGTACTTCTGGCTCACATAATGTTCCATATCTTTAGATTATATTATTTTAATGCTACTAATTACTACCAGATAGCTCAAATTTGCTGCAGGTCATGGAAGCAGAATATATATTAGAGTTCATACATTGATCTGCTTTATATATAATCGTCATAAATGTTACTGTCATTTCTGGCACCGGTTTACTTGTGGCTAGTTTTTAAAGCAGTCATCATCCATTTTATACAGGCCAACGTAACAGCAAAGCATTTATTACAAAATCATTGGCTATGAAGATTATTTTTAAACTATAGAGTTGGAAAACATAATGTGGAGATTTTAAGGGAAACTATTGAACATGTCATTGCTGATCTGCACCAGAGCATCGCGCAGTATTCAGGCACTCATTTATAATATATAAACGATGCAATTTCTTTTTTTTCTTGGTTGAATTACAAAGATCTCTGGAGAGAGAAAGGGTGGAGCTGACATTGCAACGGCACAATGGAAGATCCTGGGGCTCCAGGATCGCTGTCGATATCCCCACCGCTGGATGGTTCTTTGGAGGGCACATTCTGTCGATTCCAGGGATACCGCAAAGTCCCTGGTTGATCCAAGAGAAGCCCTTTTTCCGGCGGTGGGGTGGCAGCCATTGTAGCTGCTGAAGTTGTGACAGCTCCAGAACGGAAGAAATCGGAAGGAAGTGTGTCAACTTGGTGAGAGACTTTCTAACATAATTTATATGAGAGAACACCCTGAGTTTAAAAGAAATATTAAATTGAAGACAGAAGAAAAGTAAACAGTGGAATTAAAGTTGAGTCTAAGGTAGTTTTTTTTTTACTTTCAACTTACTTGCATTTGTGGATGTCTATACACTTTTTGCTTTTTAACCTGGACTGGACTGGATTGGACTGCAGAATTCCAATTTACTTATTTAATTTTTAAACTTTTAGTGCCCTTTTTAATACAAATTCTCTCTGATTCTATTTTTCTTTTTTTTTTTCTCATTGGCTATTTTTGTTTTATTGTGCATTGAATATAGCAGGGGAAAGGGAAGAGAATAAGTAACACTGCCATCTAGGGGATTGGAAATTTTGTTTCTTTTTCTTTGGCTTAAGAAGTAACAACTGTGTTACAATTCAAGGACTCTGAGCCTATTCATAGATAAGATAGTGGGGAGAACATCAAAAGGACATTAAAACTGTTTGCAGGATTGTTTATTCAGGTGTTCTTCTGGGAACTATCAGAGGCAAGAGCCTGAGATTGAATAAGAAGAAATTTGCAGTGACTCTGAAAGAGAATTGTAAATACTATTTGGGACCTAATAAAAGAATTCTTGGATTTCATACAGAAGTTATTTTTATTTGGACAGAAAGTCTTCTTTCTCTCTCTCTCTCTCTCTCTTTTATGTGGTAGTTTCTTCACCTTTCCCCTGTGTAAGTATTTTTAATTGGACGGTGAGTTGATGGAGGATCTTTAATTTTTCTTTTTTAATTTTTAACTTTTCTATACATATATAGAACTTTCTAGTGCTTCTCTTTTTTCTTTTTTTTTCTTTTGGTTTTCTTTTTGCCTTTTTCCTCTCTTTTTTGGAGTGGAGATTGCCAAGGTGGTCAATATTTTTTATTGAATTGAATTGGATTAAGGCATACAAAAGCCTGAAGATTGTTTCTTTGCTTTTTGTTGCTTTTGTTGCTTTTTTTCTTTTCTCTTATCTTATTGATATTTGGGGTAATACTTGCCCCATCCATAAATGGATTAAGGTATAGAAGAACCTGAAGAATTTTTTATTTGTTTAAACCTTTTGCAACTACTTCACAGAATGAGTAGAAAAGCAACAGCTGTTGGCTCTTCCACATCGACGCCCTCTTCATCACCATCTGGAGGACAGCGATCAATACAGACGATGCTACAACAGGATAAAGAGAAGGAGCATGAGAAGGAAAAAGAGACGACACTACAGATGATCTGGCAAGGAATCCAAAATATACAAACAAGAGTAGAGAATATTGAACAAAGAACAGAGAAAACAGATGAGAAAGTGGAGAACATACAGCAAATGATGATGAAATACGAAGATAGACTACAAAAAATTGAAGAAAAGGAAGAGCAAAGAGATAAAAAAATCAGAGACATTGACACTAGACTGGATGAGGTTGAACGAGATAAGAGTGGATTAGTGGGATGGGAGATGGACAGATCAGAATTTTATCTCAGATTTCAAAATATAGAAGAAGAAAAGGGAGAAAACCTGGCAGAAAAAATGATAGAAATTTTAGCAGAAGCATTAGAAATTACTAAAGAAAAGATGATGGATGGCATAGACGAAATATTTCAAGTCTATACAAGGTATGCAATGCAAAACAAGTTACCACAAGAAGTCCATATAAGATTTACTAAGAAATCGATTAAAACACAAATATTGCAGATTGCAAGAGAAAAAACACTGAAGTACAAGGAGAAAGAAATTGTGGTTCTGAAGCAAATACCGAAAAGAGTGAGGGAAATGAGGAGAGAATATCAATTCCTGACTAAAATACTACTTCAAAAAGCTGTGAATTACAGATGGCTGATACCAGAAGGATTAGTGCTTATTTATTTATTTATTTATTTATTTATTTTTAGATTTCTATACCGCCCTTCTCCCTGGGGACTCAGGGCGGTGTACAGCCAAGTAAAAACACATAATATAAACAATTAAAAACCAATTAAAAAGAATATCTAAATTTGGCCCAGAAATTTAAAAAACACCCCGCTTTAAAATCATTTAAAAGGCTTCGCTTAGGCCAGCCCGGCTTGTTGGAAGAAAAATGTTTTAAGGCCCCGGCGGAAGGCACGGAGGTCATGGATTTTTCTTATCTCAGGGGGAAGCTGATTCCAGAGGGTAGGAGCTCCCACAGAGAAGGCCCTCCCCCTGGGGGTCACCAGCCTACATTGCTTGGCTGATGGCACCCCGAGGAGACCCTCTCTGTGGGAGCGCACGGGTCGATGGGAGGTTGTCGGTGGCAGAAGGCGGTCTCGTAGATAACTGGGCCCTATGCCATGGAGCGCTTTAAAGGTGGTAACCAACACCTTGAAGCGCACCCAGAAGACCACTGGGAGCCAGTGCAGCTCGCGCAGGAGCGGTGTTACGTGGGAGCGCCATGTAGCCCCCGTAATTACCTGCGCGGCCGCATTCTGGACCAGTTGGAGCCTCCGGGTGCTCCTCAGGGGGAGCCCCATGTAGAGAGCATTACAGTAGTCCAGGCGAGAGGTGACGAGGGCGTGAGTGACCGTGCACACGGAATCCCGATCAAGAAAGGGCCGCAACTGGCGAATCAGGCGTACCTGATAAAAGGTCCCCCTGGCCACAGCTGTCAGATGTTCCTCTAAGGACAGCTGCGTATCCAGGAGGACTCCCAGATTGCGCGCCCTCTCCACGGGGGCCAAAGACTCGCCCCCTATAGTCAGCGATGGCGTCAGCTGGCTATATCGGGAAACCGGGAACCACAGCCACTCAGTCTTGGAGGGGTTGAACTTGAGCTTGTTCCTCCCCATCCAGATCCGTACAGCTTCCAGGCACTGGGACATCACTTCAAGGGCATCGTTGGAGTGGTCTGGGGTGGAGATGTACAGCTGGGTGTCGTCAGCGTACTGATGATATCTCACCCCAAAACCACGGATGATCTCACCCAGCGGCTTCACATAAATGTTGAACAGAAGGGGCGAGAGGACCGACCCTTGTGGCACTCCACAAATGAGAGGCCTCGAGGTCGACCTCTGCCCCCCTGTCAACACAAACTGCGACCGGTCGGAGAGAAAGGAGGAGAACCATCGTAAAACGGTGCCCCCCATCCCCAACTCTTCCAACCGGTGCAGCATGATACCATGGTCGATGGTATCAAAAGCCGCTGAGAGATCTAATAGGACCAGAACAGAGGAACAACCACTGTCCCGGGCCCTCCAGAGATCATCAACCAACGCGACCAATGCCATTTCTGTGCTGTGACCAGGCCTGAAACCCGACTGGAACGGATCCAGATAGGAAGTTTCCTCCAGGAATTGTGGGAACTGTCGTGCAACCACACTCTCAACAACCTTCGCCACAAAGCGAAGGTTGGAGACAGGACGATAGTTAGCCAATATTGCCGGGTCCAGGGAGGGCTTCTTGAGGAGAGGCCTCACCACCGCCTCCTTCAAGGCGGCGGGGAAGTATCCCTCACTCAACGAAGCGTTAATAATTCCCTGGAGCCAGCCTCGTGTAACCTCCTGGGAAGCCAATACTAACCAGGAGGGACACGGGTCCAATAAACATGTGGTCGCATTAAGTCTCCCCAAAATCCTGTCCACGTCATCCAGAGTCACAAGGTCAAACTCCTCCCAGATAAAAGCAATGTTGCCATTGCTTACATGGCAACAGCAAAAATATAGAATAGATTCAATTGATAAAGCTAAAGCATTTTATGCAGAATTTCTCAGAGAGAAAGAAATGGAGACAAGAAAAGCCAAACCACTGATTGAACTCCAAGAGGAAGACTTAGCAATGATTGAAAAAGCAGAAGGAGCAGTAGGGGGCATTGTGGAATATAAAGAACAACATGAACCGAGATCTACTAGAGCAATAAACCCTTCATATAAAATATGAATATGGAAGAGAAAAAATTGATTACAATAAATATAAATGGACTCAATTTAGCCATTAAAAGAAGAAAGGTATTCCATAAATTAGAGAAATTAAAGTTTGATATAATCTTTTTAAGAAGTGCATATTAAAAAGCAACATGAACAGTTATTGGTACAGCCAAAATTAGGGAAAATTTTTACTTCATTTACACAATGTAAGAAAAGAGGAGTTGTCTTATACATTAGAAACACAATTTCAGCAGAGCAAATATATGCAGATGATGAGGGAAGAACTTTGATGGTGGAAATAATAGACAATAATATGAAAATACTTTTAATAGCAATATATGCTCCAAATAACAATCAAGAATACTTCTACAGAAAACTACATATGAAAATAATTGAATTGGACTATGATAATATTTGCATGATGTGAAATTTTAATGGCATAGTGGACGAGAAATTAGACTACAATACACACAAGGCAATAAAGCACAGTAGAAAGACCTTTCCGAAATCCTTTTTCAAAATGATAGAGGAAACAAATTTAAAAGATGCATGGAGAGAAAGAAATGGAAAAAATAGACAATATACTTTTTATTCCGACAGACATTCATCATGGTCTAGATTAGATATGATATGGACAACAATGGAATGGACTTCTAATATAGAAGAAACTGAAATAGAAGCAAATACCTGGGCAGATCACAACCCAGTGACAGTGAAATGGAAAGGATAAGATCTAGATAGACTCTAAATAACACAGTATTAAAAGAAAAGGACTTTGTACAGAAAATGGAGAAAGAATTGGCTTTCTTTTTAAAAGAAAATAGAAAAGATGACACATTGATGCAAAATCTTTGGAATACAATGAAAGCTTATACCAGAGGTCTGATAATAGACTATACAAGGAAAAGAAATTTAAAGAAAAGACAAGCCTATAAACACTAGAGGATGATTACAAGAAACTCAAAAAGGAACTTCAGAAATCTCCACAAAAGAAGGATATCAAAATAAAAATGGATACAACTAAACATAAAATGGGATTAATAGAAAAAGAAGACTTAGTACAAAAAATCAGAAGTGCTAAACAGAACTATTTTGAAGATGCTAACAAACCAGGTAGATGGTTAGCATATAAATTGAAAAGAGAGAGAGAATCAAGAAAAATAACACAACTAATAGATGACCAAGGACAAATTAGATTTGGGAATAAAGAGAAGAAAGAAATTATACAAGATTATTATAGAAAACTGTATGAAATGAACAAGAAAATATAGAGGAGGAAAATGTCAAACGATACTTGCAAAAGGCGAATTTACCCCAGATTCGTAAAGACATTGAAATAATGTTAGAAGGAAATATAACAATGATGGAACTAACTGAAGCACTTAAAAAACAAAAGAATGGGAAGGCACCAGGCCCAGATGGACTGCCAGTGGAATATTACAAGACTTTACAGGAATCGTTGAGTCTCCCATTGTTAGAAGTTATGAATGAAGCTATGTTAAAGAGGAAAATACCCAAGTCATGGTCAGAAGCATACATTACACTTGTTCCAAAAGAGGATACTGACCCACAACAAATCAAAAGTTATAGGCCTATATCCCTGCTAAATTCAGATTATAAAATTTTTGCTTCAATATTGGCAGAAAGGCTTAAAAGATATTTAAATAACTTCATACATTCTGACCAAACGGGTTTCTGCCAAAAAGACAGATTAGAGACAATATGAGGATAATTCTGGACACTTTGGAATATTATGAGGCACATCCTGAAAAGCAAATGGCTTTGATATTTCTAGATGCACAGAAAGCCTTTGATAATGTCAACTGGCGATTTATGTTACTTCAATTGGAGCAGATGGGCTTTGGTAGAAAATTCATTCAAGCAATAGAAGCCATATACTATAAACAAACAGCAAAAGTAATGATAAATGGAGAACTGACAGTCTATCGAGATAAAAAAAGGAACGAGACAAGGCTGCCCACTGTCTCCTCTGTTGTTTGTATTAACATTAGAAGTGCTAAATAGAAATATTAGAGAAGAAAAAGATATAAAAGGAATGAAAATTCAAAAGGAAGAATATAAATTGCAAGCGTTCGCAGATGACCTGGTTTTTATTCTTGAAGATCCTTTAGAGTCAATAATTACATTGATAGACAATTTGGAAAAGTAGCAGGTTTGAAAATTAATAAAGATAAAACGAAGATCTTGACAAAAAATATGTTAATAAAACAAAAAGAAGATTTGGCGGAAATATCAACGATGCAGGTCACAAATAAGGTTAAATACTTGGGGATATATTTGACAGCAAGATGTAGCACACTTAAAGAGAATAACTATAATAAACTCAAACAACAGATTGGGACAGACTTGGCAAAATGGGAAAACTTACAATTATCATTGATAGGGAGAATATCAACAATTAAAATGAATATACTACCTAGAAAAGACTATTTTGAAGATTTGAACAAAATAATGTTAAAATATATTTGGCAGGGTAAAAAGGTGAGGATAAAATTGAAACTGTTGCAAGATGCCAGAATAAGAGGAGGTTTTGGTTTGCCTAACTGGGAACTTTATTATCAAGCGACAAGTTTGATGCGGATTAAAGAATGGATAACGCTAATACTAGATTATTGACTTTAGAAGGACATGACTTATTGTTGGGATGGCACGCTTTTTTATGGTACAAGGGAACAAAAACACAGGGGTACTTTAGAAGACATTATATACGAGAGGCTTTGTTACTAAACTGGGAGAAGATTAAAAAACAACACTATTTAAAAATTCCAGTCTGGTTATCGACGATTGAAGCATTTTCATACTCAGTAATATTTAGAAGAGAACAAATTGTTAGATATAGTGAATTATTGAATGAAAAGGATGAACTTAAATTGAAGCAAGAATTGGAGGAACAAGGTTTAAAGATGAACTGGTTTTCTTATATGCAAATACATTCTAGATATGACAAAGATTGTAAGACAGAAGGTTTTTATAATAATTTGACTAACTTAGATAAAATTTTAACAGGTTCTGATGACTATGTAATTAAAAAACTGTATGGTTATTTATTAAAGGTAAAGTTGGAAGAAGAAGTTAAAGAAACAATGATTGCATGGGGGGAAATTTTGGTTATGGAATTGATTTAGAGAAATGGAAAAAATTGTGGTTGCAAAATTACA
Organism: Ptyas mucosa; assembly: GCA_012654045.1. NCBI lineage: Eukaryota > Metazoa > Chordata > Lepidosauria > Squamata > Colubridae > Ptyas > Ptyas mucosa. The sequence continues at coordinate 45,747 of WNWU01013040.1, forward strand.
AAATGACAATGTCAACAGCATGTAAGGAAAATTTGTATAAGATGTTTTACAGGTGGCATCTACCCCCGACGAGAATAGCCAGAATGTTCAAGAACAAATCCGAAAATTGTTGGAAATGTCATCAGGCTCATATTACCATATGTGGTGGACATGTGTAGAAGCTAAAAGATACTGGACTAAAATCCACACATGATTGGAAAAAATGACAAAAAAACACATAGACTTTAAACCAGAGATTTTTTTTTTAATAAAAAGTTTTTATTGGTTAAAAATATACAATATTATAGTTTACAATATGTTGAATTTTCAATATCTTTATATAAAGATATTTCAGTTATTATTTTCTTTTTTTAATTTCTCACACAACAGACATTATTATCTTAAATCGAAACAAACAACCAGGTTATATAAAAATTATATAAACAAAAAAAAAGTGTTATACAAAATACAATAAAAGAAGAGAGAGAAAAAAAAATGTCAATTAAAAAAACCTTAAACAATAGATTCCCCTCCTTTCTTCATTTCCTAGTTCTGGCTCTTAAAACCATGGTCTGGCCTCCCCCCCTCCTGGGCCGCAGCAGCTCCGTCCGCCTCCGCTCCTTGATCATCTAATACTTCCCCCTCTTCGGCTCCTGTATCTTCTCCACCTAGGAAGGATTTATGTTGGTCAAGAAAAGCCTTAGCTTCCGTTACATTATTAATTTTCTTCTTACTGTCCTCCCAAAAAATCATCAAACCCTCCGGAATCAACCACCTAAAACCTACTCCCTTGAGGTACAGCTTATTTGATAAAAAATAATATTTTCTTCTTGATTCTCGTACCTGTCTGGGAATCTGCTTCAGGATGGTGATCTCCTTGCCCCTGTACACCAGCGCCCCCAGTCTTTGTTTTCTCAATATCTCATCTCTCAGTTCCCTTCTCACAAATTTAATATGAATCTCTCTTGGTAAATTATGTAAAATTGCAAATTGTGAGTTTACTCTGTACACCAAGTCCACATCCCTTCCAATAGACTCCAAATCTCTTTCTAAAAATTCACCCAACATTTTAACCATCACTTCTCTCAAATTTTCCTGGTCAAGTTGTTCCACGTTTTGGAACCTGAGAAAATAAGACATCTTATCCAATTGTAA
>WNWU01013040.1:51880-77324 GCA_012654045.1 Ptyas mucosa
AATCAGAGTAATTTTTCAACTATCCACCAGTGGGCGCTCACAGGAGCAACGAGTCCGAAGTATAGAGTAGGTCAAACAGGAAGCCAGAGGAGAATGTTGTCTTCAATCATAAATAAAGAAGCAGGAAGTCAGACTGCCGCCATTGCCTACCGGGAAGAGAGGCCACCAGACCTCTCCAAGAAACTCTGCCACAGCCATCCTCCAAGGAAAAGTCAGCAAGGTAAGGGGTTTCACTCCATCTCCTTCCCCCTAGTTCTCTGCCACGGCACCTTTCCAGCTACAAGGGGGGGGGGACTCCAACCCCCCCCTCTCGCCTCCAGGATGCCTGCTCCAGCTCCAACCAGTCAGTTCAGTCCGTTGTGCCTTCTTAGCTAGCACCGGTCTCCTTAGGCGCTGTGGCGCCTCCGCGGCCTCGAAAAAAAGCCGCCGATCGCCTCCCACCCCCTCTGGAGCCTCGGGCGTGCCAGCATCGGCCTCCCGGCCCCTGGAAGTGAGGCAGGGGACCCCTGGCGAGCCGCCCTCAAACGGCAAACGCCCCAATAATGGGGCGCTTGGCCCAAAGGGCCTCCAGATGGGGGGGATCGGACTCTGGGGCCAGAGCTAGCCCGATCAGAGTCTGTCGCCAGCGGAACCGGAAGCGGAAGTCTAAACCAGAGATTTTTTTTATTAGGGACTGTGCCAGAAATATACAATAGAGAATTGAGATATTTGATTGTGAATGTTTTAACTGTGGCTAGAATTGTGTTTGCTAAAAACTGGAAAAATGAGAAAATACCAATGCAAGATGAAGTTATTAAGAAAATTGTGGAATGTGCTGAAATGAGTAAATTGACATTTGAAATTAGAGAACAAGAAGATAAACAATATTATAAGATATGGGATTTATTTTATCAATGGCTAGATAATAAAACATGGAAATGAAATATCAAACATGAAATGAATGTTATAAATATAATATTTGAGAATAATTTTTATGAAGCGATAAAGCCATAGTTAAATAAATGATAAATGAGGATATTTATTTGTTTGATAATATGAGAAATTAGATAATTAGTAAATTTTGAATATGGGGATGAAGCACAAAAGACTTGTAACCGACCGACACACTGTTTGCAATTGTAATGGATGATGGATTTATGTTTTATGCTTTGTTTAAAAATAAAAAAAAAGATATCTGGAGAGAAGGAGGGGGTGGTGGGGGAGTTACGTGAGGGAAGGCTGCCCCAACAACCCAACTGTCAACCCTGAAGTGAACCTGGCTGAGGCCACCTTTACGGCTTCAGGGTTGCCACAAGATTGGGGGGGGGGGGGAATAGATAGCTGGGGTTTTGTAGTCAAAACATAAAGTTTTCCTGTGGGAACCAAGGACGTTTCAGCAGGTGGCTGGAAAGAGGAGTAGAGTAACCAAGCAACTGGCCATCACCTCTATTGGACAATGTGACTGATGACTTGGGGGGAAAGGGAGAACTTTCATATTTTAATTAGGTGAAAACTGCGGGAACTTTCAGTCGGTTTTTACCAGTTGTGCCAATATGATGTATCCAATAAATTGTTCTTTGAGGAATATACCTGCCTCGGAGTTATGCTTTCAACAGGTGCATTACTTGGAACGCTGACATTAAACTGACTTTGCATAACTCTTCGATCTGACCACAGCTGCTCTCCAGGGTCCTGAGCCCCGGCTTGTCACCTGATTTACCGAGCAAGCAGGAAAGACTCAGGGAAGACTGCAGAGATGGAAAAAAGAGAAGTGGAAGTCACAGATGCCGGTGCTGCCCCCTGGAGAGTTTACAGACCCCCACGGAAAGCCAGTGAGTGGCAGTGGCAGAAATTGCCTTTCAAGTGGAGACCCATCTGAAAATCTGTGTAGAATGGCCAACCACCGGGGATCTGTACCAGGCAGAGGAAGATGTCAGATGTCGGAGTTCAGTCCAGGGACTGGCAAGAGACTTCCCCGTGATCTCGACACAGGAGCCGATGGCCACCATTCCCCAGTGGAGGGCAAGAGGACCTTTGGAGCTGGACAAATCTGGGGACTGGAGATACCAGATAGCGTTTCACATCCAAACCTTGGAAGGCTTGCTGGAGAGATTTGACAGGATGAGCCTTGAAAGCCTGGGGGAAGCACATTGGGTTGAATGAGCCAGAGTGATCCTGAGCCAGCCAACCCTGACATTCCCTCCCCGATGGGATCAAGCCTTCGCCCCAGCAGCCAGCCCTCTGCTGGCTCCCTTGGCGCAGTCAAGCCCAGGGATGTGGCAAAGTCTGCCAAGGCATCATAGAGGGGCAAGCCCACCTGGTCACCCACATCACCAGCCGGGGTGGCAGGTGCCCCCCGCCTGGGCCTACTACCCCGGGCACGGCTGGGTCCAAGCGCAGTGGGCTCCTGCTGGGGTGCCACCACAGCCCCCTGCGCCCATCCCTCCACCCAGCCACTCCACCACCAATTAAGGCCACCTTCGATGGGGACCTGGATATGCTTGCATTCTTCCTGGACCATGGCCCCGACTACCCTACCAATCAAGCCATGGTCCGAGTGGTAACTGCAAACCTAGAAGGGGAAGCGGCTGAGTGGGTGACACGATGAAGATGCACCTGAGCTGGGAAACACTGACACCTTCCTACAGGAGCTGAGGGCTAGATTCGAAGATGGGTCCCAAGCCCAGCAAGCTGAAGTGGAGATACGCAAAATTAGGCAGAAAGGTCGCCCTGCCAAAGAGTATGTCAGGGAGTTCAGAAGAGTTGCTGGGAAGCTGAGGCACTGGCCAGAATGACTCCTGGTCTACTTCTTTAAGGAAGGCCTAGACCTAGAGCTGCTTCACACGTGTCTGTTGAGGGGTGGGTCCCAACAGCCCAAGAGCCCCTGCCCTTGGCCCACCACCAGCCAGGAATGAAGCGGGGTCTGGTTGTCTTGTCCCAGAGAACTGACCGGCCCTCAGTCATCATAAGGGAACCGCTGAATGGGCGTGGTGTCTGCAGGTGGTCTGTGGCCCACCGGCCTATTGCCTAATGTGTCATATCCTGGGTCCGGTCCAGCTGGCGTAAAGCGAGTGGGGGCCTCGCCTGGGAGGTGGGCACCACGAGTCAGTTGGGGTTCTGCAGCTCTCCTGCAGCCATCCCCAGAGCCTGGCCCCTGAAACTCAGCTGGGCCAAACATCTCCCTCAGTACATCCAAGGTCTGGCTCCCCAGTGCAGTGTGTCTGTTTTGGAAGACAATTTTCTTTTTTGCTTCTTAACTGCCACATATTTTAGCAGGGGACGTTGGGAGGGGGTTGTTGTTGGAGTGGTAGAAAATTAGTCATAGCAACATTCCGTATTCAAGGACTTTTGCCTGCATCTGATGGAGACTGCCTGAAGATTATCCATTTGAGTGTGAAGAGTTGATTGAACAATGTGATGAACTTGTGGGTGTGGGGCAGGGCTGTGAACTGTCAGGTGGGTGTGGAAAACCTGGAAGCTTTCAGATTTGGGTTTTCCCAGATGTGCCAACATGACATCTCTAATAAATTGGAACTTTGAGGAACCTGAGGCCTCAGAGCTTTATTTCATTGGGGGTATTCCTTGGAACCCTGACACAGTGGAGTAGCTTCATTCATCCTCCAATATGCGTCTCTCTCTCCACTGCGTGAAATGGCTCCTGGAGGGGGGGAGCGTAGGAGGAGCCTGCGGGTGGCTCTCGTATTCACCTGACCCCAAGGGCCCCGACCACCATTCTCCCACCACAACCCCTGGTCTTGGCGGTGGGTGGCCAGTCTCAGCCGTCTCACGAGCCCCATGTGCTGCACATTCCTTAGGTCTAACATCCGGACCCAGAGATAGAGTTGGCAGGTCTTCTGGGGTAGCAAGGTCCGCTGGCTCCACAGACTTGTCTACTAAATCTGTGGCTTCCAGCCCCAGCTGCATCCCCTCTGCCATGCTTCACGTAGAAGCTAGCACTGACCTGTCAGGTTCCGGAACGGTGTGGTAAAGGAAATTGCCAGACAACAGTGTAAAGTTGGTGGTAGTGTCTTTATCTTCTGCGCTCCAGCACTTTCTCACAATCACCCAGTGCAGTTACAGTGAAGTATTGTCAGCACTAGCCACCCTGTGCTCCCACCACCAATTTAAAGGCTCCCGCACCCCACCCCACGCCTCCACCCCCCAGCTCCTCCCCCAGCCAAGCAATTGCATCGTAGCCCCAGCTGCTCCGTGTCTGGATCCAGCAAGCCCTGATCTACCCTGGTTGTCCTAGGCAGAAGTCCTGCCCATCGCACAGGCGTGGGGCACAAACGCCAGCTGTTTCCTGTCTGCCTCTCAGCTGAGCGACGGTGGCAGCCCTGGAGGCTTCAGAGAAGATGGCGGCGGTGGCAGCAGTCCCGGAAGCAGCCGCGAAGAAGCACGCAGCCGGCAGCAGTCAGAGGGGCAGGATGAGGTTTTCCAGGCGCCGGGTATGTGGGGCTGCTGGCGCATCTCTCTGCCATCCACCATCCCCACCGGAATGGCAGTCCCGGCGCAGCGGGGCTGACACCTTCATGATCCCAGTAGTGCTAGAGGCGCGGAGGAGACAAAAGTGTATAGCATTGGTAGATACGGAATGCACTCGCTGCTTAATGAGCATGGGTGTTGCCACCAGTCTAGGAGTGAAGCTCCAGGAACTGTCCTGGCCCATCTGGTTCAAACAAATGGACGGTTCATTGTTGGGTGGCCAACCAGCCACGCAGGTTACAGAACAGGTGGTCTTGGAGATAGGCACCCACCGTGAGAGCCTGCGGCTTGTGGTAGTTCTGAAAATAACAGAGAAAGTGGTCCTCGGCTTAGCGTGGCTGGATAAATGGGGTCCAACGATTTGGTGAGGGGGGGTTGCTGAAATTTGCGGATAGGCCTTGGGCCCACCCCGCCATCACATGAGAAGCATCCTCAGGTCCCAGATGTGGGACGGGATGGGATGAGTACCATAGCGCAGTTGAAGACAACGGGGGAGCTAGGGTACCCTGAGGTGCATGCGGATTTAAAGGAGGTCTTCAGTGAGAGGGAGTGTGACATCTTACCTCCCCACCAACTGCCTGATTGTGGGATAGATATCCTCCCCAGGGCTGTATTGCCTAAGCCCAAGATGTATTCAATGACCCCACAAGAACTAACAGAGATGAGGGCTTATATCGAAAAGAACCTGAAAAGAGGGTTCATCCAGCCAGCTAGATCCAGGGTAGCTGCACCTGACCTTTTCAGGGAAAAGAAAGGCGGGGGCTTACGATTATGTGTCCATTTCCAGGCGATCAATGCCATGTGCGTAGAACACCTGTACCCCCTCCCGCTAATGAAGGACATGCTGGCCCGTTTGGCCGAGGGCCGGATCTTCACTAAACTAGACCTCTGGGAGGCGTATTATAGAGTGAGGATCAAGGCCAGGGACAAGTGGAAAACCACCTTTAATTGCCCCTTAGGAAGTTACCAGTTTAGGGTTATGTCCTTTGGCCTACAGGGGGTTCCCGCTGTGTTCATGTAGCTCATCAATGATATACTTGAATAGAGTATATCTATATACTATATAGATGATATACTCATTTACACCAAGACTATGCAAGAACACATTACTCTAGTTCGTCAGGTCCTCAAAAAGCTGTTAGCCTCTTACTTGTACGTGAAACACTCCGAGTGTGAGTTCCACAAGACCCAGTTAGACTACCTAAGGTTCCGTATCTCACCAAAAGGGGTAGAGATGGATCCCGCAAAGGTTAAAGCGGTGTTGGACTGGCAGGCACCCAAAACACAAAAACAACTACAAAGTTTTTTGGGTTTCGCCAACTTTTACCGCCAGTTCATCCCGTCTTTTGCCCAAGTGGCTCTGCCGCTTACTGACCTCCTGAAAATGAGGCACCTCACCAGGAGGCCACATCCTGGTTACAATCAAGTGCCAGCAAGCATTCGAGCACCTAAAGACTCTATTTGCGAAGGAGCCACTTCTTTAAAACCCAGAGCCATCTAGACCTTTCATGGTTCAGGCTGATGCCAGTGATGTGGCAGTAGCTGCAGTCATTTTACAGACAAACGGGGAGGGGACACTTCAACTGTGTGCCTATACGTCACGGAAATTGACAGACACTGAACAGAATTGGCCAATATGGGAAAAAGAGGCTTTTGCAGTTCAGTGGGCCTTGTTAACATGGCGACATCTACTGGAGGGAGGGGGGGTTACCCTTTGAGGTCTGGACCATAAGAACCTGGAGGCCCACCAAACTCCATGGTGGCTGTCGCTGAAACAAGTAAGATGGGCACTGTATTTCAGGAGGTTTAACCTCAGGCTGAAGTACATACCAGTGGGGAAAAACTTTCTGGTGGATGCTCTGCCCAGGAAGCCGCAGTATGATAGTGCTAGGGAAGAGATAGTGCAGGCTATCATCCCAATAGAGTGGCCCCAAGTACTTGCATCCCAACAGAAACCACCAGCCCCCAAACGAATAATAGAAAAGACATACCACAGGCTATCCAGACTGCACTCCCAACAGACCAATGGTATAAGGAGAACTGATCCCTGCTTACACAGTGGGATGGATTTGCTTGGAAGAGCCCTAAACTGTATGTGCCCCAGGCTGTCTGATTGGAGGTGCTCCGTAGCTGCCATGATGATCGCTTGGCCGGCCATTTCGGGTTTCTTAAAACCTTGCATCTAACTAACCGACAGTTCTGGTGGCCCCATATGAAAAAAGATATAGAGGAGAATGTGAGGAGCTGTGTTATGTGTACTACCATGAAGACTCACCCCGGAAAGCCTTCTGGCCTGTTACAAACAGTAGCAGCCCCAGTGCGCCCATGGGAACAGATAGCCATGGATTTTATCATGGATCTACCAGAAAGCCAGGACCATATGGTAATCTGGACCATGATAGACCTATTTTCAAAGCAGTCCTATTCTCGGCCAGGCTAAGCCAAGCCAGTGCGGCTACCCAAATGGGAAAAAACCAGGATCCAATCTTGCTGGTTTGATGCAGGTTTTATTTCCGCTACAAGACGGATCTCAGTCCACGCCGAGCCACAGTGGGGTAAAGTCAGCACTGAGAGCTTCCGCGCCTTTTAAAACAGCCCAAACTGCCCCCCCCCCCCCATCAAGCAGGCATCTGGCATCTGAAGCCCTCCCCCTCTAAACTGTTTGGGAGCGTTGTTTAAATGGCCCGCACGGCTCTCTCTATTGCGCCAGCTGCCGTGACGTCATCTGCCGCCACCCAAAAGTTGGACCATGATCATGGCCCTGCTGTCGCCATCTGGCCATCCACCCACAATCCCGTGCTCCGTCGGCCGTCCGCCCACCATCCCGTGCTCCGTCACTATCCCGTGCCCTGCAGGTCTTTGTGTGCTTTGGCCTCTGCTTCTCCCGCTTCCCCCCAGGTTCATGTGTCAAGCCTTGGACTGGGGCTCAACACCCATTTCATAGCCTGTTCCGGCCTCCCCTCTATCAGAAAGCTGGCCAAATTATTTATCACCCATATATATCGCCTCCATGGCATTCCTCAGAGGGTGATATCCGATCGGGGGATACAATTTACCACCAGATTCTGGCGGGAGTTCTTGACCAAGGTGGGGTCCTCACAGGGCTTGAGTTCAGCATTCCACCCTGCAACCAATGGAGCTTCTGAGAGAGCAAACACGATGGTGGAACGTTATTTACGCTGCTATGTTAAACATCAGCAAACGGATTGGGCTGATTCAGTCCCATTTGCCGAAGTAGCGTATAATAACACAGTACACAGCAGTACGGGGTTTACCCCCTTCCAGGTGGCTACTAGCCGGGAGTTTGTCCCGATACTCGAGTATCCTCAGGTGAGCCCAGAGGATGTGGGAGTCAAAGGGTGGGTGGAACAAATGCAGCATGTGTGGCGGGTGGTAAAAGAGGCATTATGACAGACAGCCGTGGAATATAAACAGCAAGCAGACAAAAGATGGAAGTTACAACCCCCTTTTCGTTAGAACAGCAAGTCTACCTTTCCATGAAATACTAGAAATTGAACATGCCCTGTAAGAAACTCGGTCCTAAATACATCGGCCCATTTCCGATCGTATGGGTGATTAATCCTGTTACGGTACAACTCCGTCTACCCCGGCTACTGCCTACTGGGTAAAACCAGTAGTCTTCAATTGCAGCCTGCTACGTCCGACCCAGACGGCTCAAATCAGGGGACCCCCTGTTAAGCCACCGCCTCCTGTCATGGTGGGGGGGACCCAACACCACAAGGTGAAAGAGATACTAGACACCCAATGGCATAGGGGAAGACTCCAATATCTAGTATTGTGGAAGGGATATCCTCTCTCAGAGGCCTCATGGGTACCTAGCAACTGTTGAGCGTCAAACAACACTCGACACTTTGCTGTCAACCCCGAGACGTGGATGTCGCTTCTACTGGACAGGGGAGGGGTTTACGGGCATTGGGCATCACTGGTGTGGGTGTTGGGGTTAGTTGCGGCATATAGGAGGTCTACGAGCACGATTGGTGATGGGCGAATACTGTGGGTCGCGTGGGAGTAGCAACGGCGCTATGGGAGAAGAAAGCGGCAGCAGGGATGCAGCTGGCGAGAATGGAGCCGGCACAGCGAGTGACGTCATCGCGGCGTGCCCGGACTACAATGGCAGGAGATTCGAGAAGGACTGTTCGGCTAGCTACAATCCAGAAGACACGCCCTCAATTAAGCCTTTATAAGCAGTAGCGGGCGTGGTGCTCAGTAGCTGCATCTTTAGTTTGTTTCCGACATTCCGGTTTCCGTGAAAGAGCTGTTGTCACAAATAAACCAAGTTGTTCACTTGCCATCCGGAGTGAAGCCTTGTGTGTTGTGCTCGCAAGCCGACAGGAAGCCAAGAGCAACGATGTAAGGGCCGCTCGGCTGGTCGCCGGGTTTCACCGCCGGTACCCAGGGAAACCAGGGCGGCTAACCTGCAAGACCACTCACCGTAATCTTTGTGTTCCAGGTGCTGTCACCATGGTAGGGGGGACACATGTCAGCTCCGGTGCACCCGGTGGCCTGGCCTGTGAAGTTTCTGAAAGATGCCCTAATTAATTCATGAGCCACGAGCCAAACTTCAAACTTCAGCTTACCTCACTTCCTGAAGGCAACCTGCCACAAAGCAAAAGCAATTTGAGTACAGATATAGAGTTTAGGGATGCGATCCCCCCACCCAGCTTGTTTGGATTTTCCGTGTGAAATTTGGCTATAAGGCGATCAGCCTGGATGTTTCGACTCTTTACCCAAGATGGCTCTGATAAGGGGTAACCCTTCCACTTGATTAAATATTGAAGTTGTCTCCTGTGCCACCTCGAATTGAGTATTCCCTGCACCTCATAATGGGTCTGGCTCCCTATGACCACGAGGTCTGAAGGCTCACGGGGTAGTGGCCTCAGGGTCGATCCGACCACAGGTTTTACGAGGCTACTATGGAATACCAGGTGTATCTTCCCTAGCAATCAGGGCAATTTCAATTGCACCGTGACTGGGTTGATTATCTTTACTATGGGGAATGGTCGCATAAATTTTGGCCCCAGTTTCTTGCTAGGGAGTTTTAACCTCAAATATTTTGTAGAGAGGTAAACTTTCTCCCCCAATTGAAATGGCCTTTGGGGAGCTCGGTGTTTGTCTGCCTGTTTCTTATAGGTTTGTGCCGCTTTAGCTAGTGCTTTTTCGACATTCTCCCAGGTTGCTTTCAGTGTCGCCATCCAATCAGTCAAGCTGACTGAGGAGGGGGGCTCCCTTGGGTACTCAGGCATTGGGACAAAGTCCATGCCACTCACTACCTTGAACGGGGTTAGTCCCGTGCTACTGTGAACAGCATTATTGTACGCGACCTCAGCGAAAGACAGGAGGTCTGCCCAATTGGACTGCTGATAGTTCACGTAGCACCTCAGGTACTGCTCTACCATGGCGTTCAGCCTCTCTGCCCCCTCCCCCCCATTGGTGCTCAGATGAAAGGCCGAGCTAAGGCCCTGGGACGACCCAATGGACCATAGGAACTCCCTCCAGAACTTAGCCGTGAACTGGACCCCTCTGTCTGAGATAATTCTTGGTACTCCATGCAGGCAGTAGATGTGTTTCAGGAAGAGTTTGGCCAACTGGTGGGCTGAGGGTAGTCGGCTGCAGGGTATGAAGTGCGCCTGTTTGGAAAATAGGTCTATTACAGTCCAGATCACCGTGCTTCCCCCACTTTTCGGCAACTCCACTATAAAGTACATTGCAATCTCCTCCCATGGTCTCGTTGGCTCTGCTACTGATTGTAGCAGTCCGGGGGGGTTTCCTAGTCATTTCCTCATTGTGGCGCAGATGGTGCAACTTTTCACATAACTGTCCACATCTTTCTTTATGCTGGGCCACCAGAACTGCCTCTGTGCTAAGTGTAAAGTCTTTAGGAATCCGAAGCAGCCTGCTGGTTTAACGTTGTGGCTCCTCTGGAGAATCTGGGTGCGTAGGGATTCTGGGATGTAAAGCTTCATCCCCTTCCATGCGAGGTCATCTCTTTTTGTCAGGATGTGTTGATTGTCTCAGAACCAGGGGTCTGCCAGCAGTTCAGTTTTGAGTTTTGCTGTTAGATCGCCTGTTGGTTGGTCGTGCTGGTCACGGTGTTGTTTGGTGGTTACTTGGGCCACTATTTGGGTAGGGGGAACGATGGCATCCACTACCTGCTCCTGCTCACATTTGTACTGGGGCATGCGGGAGAGGGTTAGAAAGTTCCTCCCCCCGGAATGTACTTTAGCATGAAGTCGAAATAGTTGAAGTATTGAGCCCAATGGACTTGTTTGGGCGATAGTTTTCACGGGGTCCTGAGGGCCTCCAGGTTTTTGTGGTCAGTCGAGACTTCAAATGGTTTCTGGCCCCCTTCCAGCAGATGTCGCCAGGTTAGCAGTGCCCATCTCACCGCAAACGCCTCTTTTTCCCATGCTGCCCATCGTCTCTCTGTGTCTGTGAGCTTGTGGGAGGTGTAGGTGCAGGGTTGTAGATTTCCTTGACTATTTCTTTGGAGTAGCACTGCTCCAACTGCCACATCGGTGGCATCTGCTTGGATGACGGAGGGTTGTTCGGGGTCAGGATGCTTCAGCACCGGTTCCTTTGAAAACATTTCTTTTAGTGTCTCGAATGCCTCTTGGCAGGTTAGGTCCCACTGTAGAGGTTGTCCCGGGCAGGGTTTCGTTCCTGGGCTCCCTGTCTTTAGGACGTCCATCATGGGTTTGGCGCTCTTTGCAAAGGAGGAGATGAATTTCCTGTAGAAGTTCGTGAACCCTAGGAAGCTTTGTAGCTGTCTACGGGTGCAAGGGGTTTGCCAGCCTAGGACAGCTTGCACTTTGGCTGGATCCATACACAATCTCATAGTTCCATCTTTTTTTTTTTTTTTGAAGAGGACTAGGGCTGCGACCCGTGGCTTGGCTGGCTCGATGAACCCCCTTGCTAGGTTTTTGTCTGTATTTGCGTATTTCTTGCATTTCCCGGGGCGTCATGGCATACAGTTTGGGCTTGGGTAGTTTTGCCCTGGGGATGATTTTGATGGCACAATCTGCCTCATGGTGGGGAGGCAGGACGTCTCACTCGGCCTCGCTGATATTCCCTTGGGATCTGTTCGGTCTCTGGGGTTTTGTCGAATGTGGCTGCCAGTTGTTCTGGTGGGCTCTTTTGGAGGGTTCCCTGTGTGGGTGGTGTTTCTGCTTGCTGGTGTGGAGGGGGTTTTGGCCCCCTTGCTATTCTCAGTCTGCATGTACCCCCTTGCCACTAGATGGTCGGTCCCCACTTGTCTAGCCAGGAGAGTCCCAGTATCACTGCATCTGTCATTTTGGGGGCTATTACGAATCGAATTACTTCCCAGTGATCTGCTAGCTCTAGCCTCACTGGTTCTGTCAGGTGGGTGGCATAGGCTCCCCCCAATAGGGACCCATCAACCTTTTCAAACCAGATCGGGTGGGCCAGTCGTTTTGCTCTGATCCCTAGTTTCAGGATCGTGGTTAGGTTGATCAAGCATCTAGTGCAGCCTGAGTCTATTAGGGCTTGAAAAGACCCCTGGGTCCCTGTTTTTGGGGCTGTGAGGCATATTGGGAAAACAAAAGGGTGAACTGGTCCCCTCACTATTGGGTTGTTTTCGCCCTCGTCCTCGCTGTCATAGGATTCTGGAGACTGGTCATCATTGCCTGGGGTTCCCCCCCTTTGGCTGGGTGGGGAGGGACCTCTGCAGCCTGGAGGGCCTTCTGGGACATGTTGGTGGCCCGTTTGGGGCCTCACTCCATTTGTGCCCTGGGTGGTGGCTCTGGCCTAGGCTTCGGGGCTGGGGTCATGCACGCAGATGCCATGTGGCCCTTCCCCCCACATCTGTAGCACTTCAGCAGACTTTGAGGGAGGGCTGGCTTCGGGGTCTGCCATGGTGCTGTGCTGTGGCAATCCACCATTGACTTTTATTGCTACTCGGAACCACTCAGAGAGCTGGTTCGGGATGTCCCAGTAAGCGGTTACCTGGGCAATTTCCTTGTCCAGGCTTGTTCTGAAAAAATGCACCAACAGCCACTCTGGTAAAGGAGGTAGCTTCCCAATGACTCTCCTAAATTCGTGGATGTGCTCTTTAATGGGACAGCCCCTCTGCTTTAGATAGCTGAACTCATCTTCCACATACGGGTCCTCCTCTGCCTCCTGGAATCTGGCCTCTAGCAGTCATAGGAAGCCATCTGTGTCTTGCAGTTGGGGGGCTCTCCTCTTGTGGAGGGCTGCTAGCCATTCCCTTGCTTCCCACTCTAGCCCCTCTGCGATGGTATTCACCATGGCTCTGGGGGATGGGTAGAGGTATCCATAACGTTCTAGGTGGATCTCAGCTGAGTCAAGGAATAGAGCTAGCTGGTCTGAGTCCCCATCAAACTTTCTCCTGAACCGGGGCGTTTCGTTCAGCACTGCTCCTCCCTCCCCCTGTTGGCCTCTGTATGCTTGTGTTTGATGTGGCTGGACATCTTCCTCAGCTCTAGTTCTGAGGGAGGGAGTTGTCTGCCCTGGGCAGCCTGCCTGCTGTGTGGAAAAGGCACTGGTTGCAGCCTCCTTCTGATGGGTGGAGAAGGGGGGCTGTGTTCTTGTCTGCTTCTCCTCACTTCAAAGGGATCCACTGCTCCTCCCTTCTCTTTTGGCCTGCATGATGGCCCTTCATCGCAAAGGGTGGCCTGGTCAAATTCCTCCCTCAGCTGCTCTCTGGAACTCCCCAGGGGCTCCATCAGGGGTTTTGGGAGCCTGGCTTGTTTTCAGTCCAGCATCCACTCAACTCTTCCTAGCTCACTCAGGGGCTTCCCCTTTTTCTGGGCATTGGGGTGGGGGAACTTGACCTCAGCTGCTTTAGGGATTAACTCCCACCAATACTCATCTCTTCTTGCTTCTGCTGCTGGAGCAGGAATCTCAGCTTTGATGTCTGAGGGAGGCTGCACTCTGGCTGCAATCAGGCTCTCTTCAGATAGCCCATCCTCTACCATGGTTGCCTGATTTTCCCTCCAGGCACCCCAGATATCGGGGAGTCATTGGAGAGTCGAAGATTCAGGAAACCTGGTGCTCTTGATAGATTTTAAAAGGAGTTCTGACTGTCTTTGAAATTTCCAAAAGATGCCCTAATAAATTCATGAGCCACGAGCCAAACTTCAAAAGAAATACAGTCATTTATTAGGAGCACCATTCTGGCAATACTCCGATGCAGTCAGAACTGACCTCACATAGATTTACAGCCCCCCATGACCCTGTCTCCCCCCTCCTCCCTGGCCATGTCATAAATCACATTCTCCAATTGACCACATTGGCGGGCTGTGAAACCCACACCCCTCCTGTTTCCTCCAGTAACCTAGGACACAATCTATAGAAAGGCATTTGTGGAATGTAGTTACAGTTAGGGCAATCAAGCAGCTCCGTCAGTTCTCCCCCCCTCCTGCTTATGGCAACTTGAAAGCTTTGCAAGTTGACATGGGGCTGCCATTCCGGCAGGGACCATGATGGGGAACACAGAACAGAGAACGGCTGGTCCACCGGGGGGGATACGGACCGCGACCTCCCAGGACGGCTGCAAGTGGTCTCCTATGCAGATAGCCGGCAAGGACTGCATATTCAGCCGGCATCAGGCAGCGAACAGTGAATGTGCGTGAAAACAGATGAGATGCGGACTGCCGCGATCACAGCTGAGCCGCGGAGAAGCGGAGCAGCAGCAGCACACCCAGCTGGGAGGTGGGTGCACTGGGCTTTCAGGTCATGGGGCTGGGACCGCATGTGTAGGTGGGGCAGTGTGAGAGGCTTGAAAAGGTGGCGGGGAGCACAGAGCAGTATCTCTAACAATATATCAATTTGCTTAATCGTGGTGGTCAGTAAGTGCCAGTGTGGATAAAAAGGATTCTAACCATCTTGTGTGTTCGGCGTCCTGATTTCCTGTCACTAGGAAGTCGGTCAAACTGTTTATTACACATATATATCGACTCCATGGAATCCCTAGGAGAATAATATCTGACTGGGAGGTCCAATTTACCGCCTGGTTCTGGCATCGGTTTATAGCAATGATAGGGTCATCCCAGGGCCTTAGCTCAGTGTTCCATCCTGTGACCAACAGAACTGCAGAAAGAACGAATGAAATGGTGGAATGCTACTTACGGTGTTACGTTAAATATCAGCAGACCGATTGGGCTGACCTACTCCCCTTCGCTGAAGTGGCATATAATAACGTCCTGCACAGCAGTACAGGGTTTACCCCTTTCCACGTAGCTACGGGGACAGGGGGGGAGTTTGTTCCGATTCCCGAATGTCCACAGGTGGCCACAGATGATATGAGTACGCAGAAGTGGATAGCCCGGATGCAGAAAGTATGGACAGTGGTGAGAAACGCGTTACGCCACTCAGCCACAAAATATAAAAATCAAGCAGAAAAAAAGCAGAGGGTACAAATGCCTTTCTATGTAGGTCAGAGAGTATACCTCTCCACCAAATATCTCAGATTGACTATGTCATTTAAGAAACTTGGCCCTAAATACATTTTAACCTTTTCCCATTGTGAAGGTTATTAATCTCATCATGGTGCAGCTGAAACTTCCCCGGTTGTTGGGGAAAACGCATCGAGTCTTCCACTGCAGCTTACTCCAGACGGTCTGGCCATCTCAAATCAGAGAAGTTCCCACACAGCCACCTCCACCTGTCACTGTGGGCAGAGAACGGTATTATGAAGTAAAAGTCATCCTAGACACCCGATGGCATAGGGGACAGTTACAGTACCTTATCCTATGGAAGGGATATCCCATTGGAAGCCTCGTGGGGTCCCAGTACAGATGTCCAGGCACCTCAACTAGTTACCAAGTTCCACCACAAGCATCCAGCTAAACTGGGGGAAAGGGCTCTCAATCTGCCCATTGACAAAAGCCTTTATCTTCGAGATGCTGTCTCTGTGGTACAGGGGCCGTATGTCAGCTCCGGCATGCCCGGCGGCCTGGAGCTGCCATTCTGACAGGGGGAGCTATGGAGGGAGCATGTTCGGCTGCCTGGGAGCGCACTCACCAGCTGGGTGTCAGCATCGGCAGCGTGGCCATTTACACTGAAGGGACCGGGCCACTGGCATTATCGGAATGTAGAGCAGCTAATGGCATTGCAGGTCGACACGAGAGAGCCGGAAAGCCCTCCAGCAGAGAGACGAAACCAGAGCAGCTAACAGCTCTGCACTGCGTTATGGAGGAGCAGGAAAGCTCCCCAGCTGAGAGACGGATGCTTTAATCTCCAAGAACCATGTGGTGTTGTGCATACGTGCATAAGAGAGGGTGGGGTGGCGGGAACAGTTAAAAGGTGGTGGGGAGCACCGGATGTTAGCTCTGACAATTTTATTCATTGCTTTATTGGCCAGTTTGTGCCGGAGGAGATAAAACCTGCTTTGCAAACCTGCTTCGTGTTTGGCTGTTTTTCATTCCCTTCGGAACCTGACACCCTGTCCTTTCCTCTGTTCTTTCTATTTTCTCCTCTACTTCCTGGATTTCATATTCATTATTCAGTGTCATTTGCTCATAATTTTCTGGTCTCACAACTACGTCATGTATCAATTCCTTTATCTCCCTATGATTCCTTGTCATCATTTCCTGCGTACCTTGGAGCAACAATAAAATTTCTTTTAATAATACACTTATTTCCCCCATTGTACCATTTTGCCTTATTTTAATGAATTAAAAAGTTACTCAGTAGTCTATCAAGATCCCAATGTCCCAATTATTCATCACACTAGGAAAGCCAATATTAGAGCAGTTCACAAAATCACTCCATTAGATAGTCCATTAGCAACCTTCACTTAGTTTCAAAACAAATCCAAGCTGTTTCCCACTCTCACACTATCCAGTATATTTGTAATCCTCAAGGTTCTAAGAGTTGAATGTTTTCAGTCTGTCTCCAAACACCAAATATAATCAATTTGCATGTATTGTTTAGTGTATTCCAGCTAATTTGTAGACTTAACAACTTTCACACCTTCTTCCACTTTTTTCAGCTCTATGATGTCTTCTCTGGCCAGTAGGTGTCACTGTTACTCTTTTTCTCCGCTTTTGCTGCGAATAAAATATCTCCAAAAATATTTTTCAATAATTTTCCAAAGTCCTTCAAATTAAGGTGGCAATAGAAGTATAATCGAATATTTTGAAATGATTTAAATTGCTAAAAACTAGCCAATCCAGTCTATCCTTTATCTTTAAGGTTGCTTCTGTCTGTATTTTCTTTTCTTTCTTTTCCAAATCAGACAATAGCTCCAGGTCTTAGTCATTGCTATCCACCTCAATTGAGTCCCACTTTCCAAAGGGGATGTTTTTTAGGGGAAATTCCATGGCAAAAGTTAGAAAGTTCTTACCCAGACCGAGCACACTGTTGCAGGATCTTTCCTTTCTTCTCTTCCGTTTCAGCTGTCACGGCTCAGCCATAATGGCTGTCTTCTCTTCCATTGGTTAAAGGGGCTTTCTTCGGGTCAAATGAGGAGACTGCGCTCTCCTCGTGACCACTGAAGCATCCCCTCTGTCTTTGTCACCCCTACAGGAAAACTTTCGGCCCTGCAGAGCCTCCTGGCTGGAAGAATTCAGTGGGAATTCACGGAGCTACTGCTCGTCTGCACCACTTCACCGTGATGTCGGCTGGATTCTCCTCGGAACATTCATATTTTAATTAGGTGAAAACTGCGGGAACTTTCAGAGTTGGTTTTCACCAGTTGTGCCAATATGATGTATCCAATAAATTGTTCTTTGAGGAATATACCTGCCTTGGAGTTCTACTTTCAACGGGTGCATTACTTGGTACGCTGACACCAGCATCCTTACCACGCACGCTTGGAAAAGGGAATTCCCTTTCAAGAAGGGCCAGCCTCCCTTGTGCAAGCCTCGTGCAAGGCTGCTGCCCTGCCTCCTTCTCTTTCTTGCTCTCCAGAGATCTGTCAAGGCAGAAGTTTGACTCTGCACCTCCTTGCACAGCAGCGTCACCCTCTGCCTCCTGCTTTGCCAGGAGGGGGCATCGGACAGGGAAACACTCAGATATCTGGGATTGGGAGAAGAATGTCTCCTTCGGCGTGCTGTGTGCATGCACACACACCCACCATTCCAAGATTGAAGACTTTTAACCACATCTGAGCTGGCAAGCTGCCAATCATGTCTGGGCTTGGGGAGAAGGACCTCTCCTTCCTCTGTGGATAAAAGTCCCCAAACTTGGAATGCAGTGTGTGTGTGTGTGTGCATGTACGCACTTGGCTGCCAGCAGATTGGGGAGGCAAGGAGCTTGTGGGGCATCAAGTTGTCCCCATGTTGAGTTAGACAGTGCAACTTGTTCCATTGTGAGTCAGCAGGGTCAAGCTGGCTGCACCTACCTGGCCACGCCTACCTGGCCGTACCGAGTCAGCCATGCCGAGTGAGTGGCGTCTAACCAGCCACGTCAAGCTGGCTATGCCCACCTAGTCGTGGCGACCCCAGCCACACCTACTCAGCTACACCCATCTGGCCACTGTGAGTCATCATAGACCCCCAGCCAATGGCCCATCTTTAAAGATATACATTCTGACTTTCGGTTTGGTGTCACGGCGACATGGTCAGAGATCCATGGGGCTCCGTGAATCTCAGCCGATTCCTCTCCGATAGGAGGTCCTAAGGGGCCAAAGTCACCCTGGAGGGGTGACGAAGAAAGGAGGGATTCCTTGTCAATTGGGATCGGAAGCGGCGGCTCTCCCATTGGATCCACGGTGTCCGACCAACCGATGAAGAGAGACAGCCATTATGGCTGGAACGAAGGTGGGGCAAATGGAGAACAAATGAGCTGGAGCGATGTGTGAACAGAGGATTGGAATTGGGTGAACTGATTTTCAACTTCTGTTGTGACCTAGGCTTACTGAGTCATTACAAGACACAATTAGTCCCAAATAAACCTATTTTATTGTAACAGTTGAGAATTACGTTCATTATCAGCTGAGTCCCAATTAGTTGCAAAACAAGTCCTTCAGAAGAAGTCCTTCAGGATAATCACCAACCTTTATCTTCTTTGACACCCTGCCAAAGGCCTTACTTGGTAAAGCCCCACAAAGTTCAGAAACAAACAAGAGATGCCGACTGGAAACAGAGTTAGCAACGTTGGTTTCCTGCAAAAGGCCCAAGTGCTTTTGTTTCTCTTTTAAGCCTTATGGGAGGGGCCAATCATCTCCAGGCCTTACTCCCGAGTCGTCCCTTTTGTTTTAACTGTTCTTGCCTTCTGGCAGCTCTGCGCATGCGCACACTAGGAACAGGGTCCTCCTGTTCCTCTGCCTCTCTGATATCTGACTCTGGAGGCTCTGGAGTCCGTGCATAACTCCCAGATGGCCCTGGCCCCATCTCTGCCTCCGACGTAGAGCCCTCGTCCGGGCCTTCCCCAGACTCCGGGACTGGCCCATGTTCCTCCCCAGCCTCCTCACTGTCCGACTCTGCTGCCAGCTCCACAGGCTGCTGGCAGACCACAACAACTTCCTTATTAGAGACCCACTTAAATAAAAGAATTTTTCTCCAAATTCTTCAAAGTCTCCAAAGCGCAGAAAGTGGCTAATTATTACAGGGAGATAAATTACAGACCCAAAAGAGAAATAAAATTTTAACAGAAGAATATGAAGTTTTAAAATATAGAGCAAATGAACTGG
Source organism: Ptyas mucosa (assembly GCA_012654045.1). Taxonomy (NCBI): domain Eukaryota; kingdom Metazoa; phylum Chordata; class Lepidosauria; order Squamata; family Colubridae; genus Ptyas; species Ptyas mucosa. Next base: position 70,980 of record WNWU01013040.1, read on the forward strand.
AATTTGTGGTGTTGTGAAAAGTGATTTTAATCTGCTGGAAATATTGTCTGACTGTTGGAAGAAATTGTATAAAGAAAAATGGGTTTTTTTTCTCTTTTTATTGAACTCTGACAATCAGCTGTTAGCCTTGTCTTGGTACTGAAAATTAGAGTTGGCACACCATCTACTGGCCAAAGGAGATACTATATTGTTAAAGGACGCTGAAAAAGAAAAAAAAAGTCAGAGTTGATAAAAAGGAAAGGAAAGTTATAAGAAGAGATAAGAAGAGAAACAAAGTGAAAGGCAAACAACATCTGGAAGGCCGTCTTTTTGTTTTTCCTTTTTTTTAAATTTTAAAAACAAAACTTTATTCATTTATAAAACCATTTAAAACATACAAATTTCTCTTAATCAAGAGACAAATTTACATATACAATACACAATTTCTAACTAATTTCCATTATATATACATATATACATATATGCCAACATACCGTGGCATATTTCGTTTTCTATTTCTCTGACAGTGCTGTTTTTAATTATATTGATTTCTTCTAAATTCCGTCTCTACCCATTTCCCTTTCTTTGGTTTATCCATTGATACCATCTATTCCATATTGTATAATATTTTGAGTCCTCCTTATCCTGTAACTCTAAAGTTAGTTTGTCCATTTCTGCGCATGTGTATATTTTTTGTATTAACTCCTGATCAGTTGGCATTCGATCTATTTTCCAAAGTTGTGCTAATGCTAATCTTGCCGCCGTAATTATGTGGAGTATTAAATATTTTATATCATTTCTAATATTCTTTTTAATCATGCCTAATAAAAAAAATTCGGGTTCTAATTCAATTTCATAATCTGTTATTTCGATTATCCATGTTTTTATCTTGTTCCAATATTTCTTAATTTCTGGGCAGAGCCACCAAGCATGATAATAAGTTCCTTGTGCTTCTTTACATTTCCAACATGTCGGGTTTATGTTTGGGTACATGCCGGGAAACCAAATCCGCCTCTAATTCTGTCATCTTGTAATATGTTCAATTTTATTCTTGATTTTTTTCCCTTCCCACACAAAATTTGTTGTTATTTTATCCAAATTATCAAAGAATTTTTTGTCTAATTTTATTGGTATCGTTTGGAATAAATAAAGGAGTCTTGGAAGTATATTTGATTTTATCACTGCTATCCTCCCCAATAAGGATAGTCTTAATTTCCCCCATTTATCCAAATCCTCTTTTATTTCTGGACTAAAGGTTCATAATTATCCTGTTTTATTGTTACTGTTCTAGCTGTCAGATTTATCCCTAAGTATTTGACTTTTTTGACTACCTGTAATCCTGAATCTTTTACTAATTTCTCTACTTGTTTTGTTGTCATATTTTTTATTATCATATTCCTTTTTTCTTTATTAATTTTTCGGCCTGCTACTTTTCCAAAAGTTTCAATTTCTTTTATTAATTTGGGGGTTGTTTCTATTGGATCTTCTATGAAGAAAACAAGATCGTCCGCAAAGGCTTGGACCTTGTAATCTTCTCTCTTAATCTTTAATCCTTGTATTTCTTTATTTGCCCTAATTCTAATTAACAAATTTTCCAACGTTAAGATAAAAAGTAGGGGCGATAGTGGGCATCCCTGCCTTACTCCTTTATTTATTCCAAAAAAATTCGTTGGGTCCCCGTTTACCAAAATACATGCTTTTTGGTCCTGGTATATTGATGTTATCATTTTTGTAAATTTCTCACCAAAATTCATACTTTTAATTTGTTGTTTCATAAATTGCCAGTTTACTTGGTCAAACGCTTTTTGTGCATCCAGAAAGATCAGGGCCACCTGTCTCTCTGGATGCATCTCGTAATATTCTAAAACATCCATTACCATCCTTAAATTATTTTTTATTTGTCTTGTGGGTAAAAAACCATTTTGGTCCTGATGTATTTTGTTATGTAGTATTTTTTTCAGCCTATTAGCAATTATACTCATAAAAATTTTGTAATCGGTGTTCAACAAAGAAATTGGTCTATAATTTTTTATTAATGTGGCATCTGCCCCCTCTTTCGGTATTAGAGAGATGTACGCTTCTTTCCATGTGTTTGGTAATTTTGCCTCCATCAGGGCTTCATTATATACTTCTAATAATATTCCGTTTAATAATTCTCCAAATGTTTTATAGAACTCCGTTGGTAGACCATCGGTCCCCGGAGTTTTATTATTTTTCTGTCTTTTCAGCGCTTCTTTTAATTCACCTGCCGTAATCTCCCTGTCTAATAACTCTTTTTCTTCCTCCGTTAATGTTTGTACTCCCTTTCCTTTTAAGTAATGTTCAATTTCCTCCGTTGTTACTATATCCTTCTCATAAAGTTTTTTGTAATATTGGAGTGTTATTTCCTTTTTCTTCTCTATACTTTGTTGGATCCTCCCCTCCTCATCTTGTAATTTCTGAATTGTTCTTTTTTCTCTTTCCTTTCTCAGCCTGTATGCCAACCACCTCCCCGGTTTATTTGCGTGTTCGAAATAATTCTGCCTTATATATTTTAGAGTCATTACATATTGCCCTTGTTCTAATATATTTAACTTATGTTTTGCCATTATCCATTTTACTCTTGTTTGTTCATCTCCTGGTTTTCTTTGCAATTTACTCTCCCAATTTTGAATTTCTTCTTATAATTTATTATATTCTTTTTCTCTCTCTTTCCTACGTTTTGCATTGTATGCTATTGTAAGGCCTCTTACGTATGCCTTGGTAGTGTCCCATAAATTTTGTAGGGAGGTGTGTTGTTTCACATTCTCCTTATAAAACAGTTCTAGTTCCTTTTCCATATATTTCTTATATTCTTTTTCTTTTATTAACTGAGTATTCATTGTCCATCTATTTTTCTTTCTCTGCTGCCCCTTCCACGTCATCATTAATGGGTTGTGATCCGCTCACTCGTTTGGTAGAATTTCCACCGCTTCTATTTCCCTCATTAATATGCTGGATACCCATACCATGTCTAACCTAGACCAGGACTTGTGCGGGTTCGAGTAATATGTAAATTGCTTGGTTTCAGGATTATAGAACCTCCAACTATCTATCATGTTTAACTCTTCCACCATATCTGTAAAAGTCCTGGGAAATACATTTTTCTTATTTTTATTTTGCTGGGTACATTTATAATCTTTTCTCACATCTAAAATAGCATTAAAATCTCCAATCAGACATACATTTTCCATTTTTTGATCCATAATTTTCTCATGCACTTTTCTATAGAATTCTAATTGTTTACTGTTTGGTGCATATATTACTAGCAATAATATATTTTTGAAATCAAGTCTTAACTCTATCATCACTATTCTACCTTCAGTATCTATATATCTTATATTGCTATCTATTCCTTCCTTTATATATACCACTACTCCTCTTTTTTTTTCTTCTGCCAAAGATGAATATGCTTTACCTAATTTCTTATTTTGTATATATTTTATGTCTTGTTTGTCACTGCGTTCTTGTATTTCCCAGCTGAGCTGTCATTTTTGGTCTAATAGGCTTACTGTAGTTTTGCCAAGTTTTGTTATCAGTATTAAGTGCGCAAGCGTGCATTCCTTTCTAGCCTCCATTATCCTTCTTCTTACTCCTTTGTTCTCCTGCCAAGAGGTCAGGCAGGAACGCCGGCAAGATGTAGCCAATTAATTAGATAGTAAGAGTTATCTTTATTTTTTTACTTTACAATAAAATGAGTTTTCTCTTAGAAATTCTTCGGGTTTTATTTTCTTAATGTATACATTCGAGGAAAAGCCTCGGTCCAAACCTCTAAACCAGGGCGCGATTATCCCAGAGCCAGGATGGGATCAATCAACTCCCTGACACCTGGTAGCAGAGGATGGTTGAAAGTTATGGCTTTTTCCTTGTTTGTTACTTCTGATAAGACCTCTTAGGCTAGTTAGTTAGGATGATTAATTTTGCGACTGAGGACCGCTAATCTAATTATCTACTAACATGCCGAAGAAAAAAAAGAAAAAAGGAAAAATGCAACCCAGAGATTTCTCCACAACTGATTTATACTCTTCTGACCAAGAAGAGACAAAAAGGAGTTTTTCAAGTTTTCAGCCGCTTGCCTCTGCAACCAGACTAGGAGAAACAGCTGTGGGAGAAACTCAAACTGATAAAATGCCCTTGCAGAGGCTTCAGGAACAACAATATGAAAGAAATGCTGCTTTTGAAGGCGATGAATGACTGAGGTCAGTAATATCTCCTAATCATGCATTTTCACAGATAATTCCTGTAGAAGCCCAAAGATTTGAAATGCTTGGCGCAAGACCAAAGTTTTCACAAACCGCAGAGCATTTTTCCTCCCACACACAGAGAGAAAAGATTTGTTATTCTCCTCAAAGCCCCGAGATTACTCAGCGTGAGATAGATATCAAGTTCTATCGGGAGCATATCAAATATTATGAAAATCAGCTATCCCAGTTTAAGATGGATTTGCTTATGCTTGAGCAAGATAAGAGAGACCCTCGTGACTTAAAAATCTCTAAAAGCGCCATTTTGGCTTCTTCTTCAGAGCCAAAGACACACCCCCTGGTGGATTCTGTGTCAGGCCAATTAAAACAGAGAGCAATGCACACATCACATGAAATCCTCCCTGATCAAATTACAAGTGCCACATATGCAGACCTGCCCAACACTATAGGTGCAGCACCATCTGCCGGCCAAAGTAATTTACAAGAGGAAGCTGAAAGGCAACACAGTTTGCATAAACATTTTGAATTGTTGCAGCAGACGTTAGCAAATGTGTCCTTGGCTCGTTTAAATATTCAGGCTGAAATGCCACAAGTGTTTCCACAGACCCGATCTTCTACACCCCCTGGTGGTGCTGGTGCCTCTTTAGATGGAACACAACAATACTTAAGGCAGCAAAGGCAAGCTCAAGCACAAATGGCAGCTGGAATGCAGCAGATTCCAATGCAACAGCCACAAATGCCTGCATTTGTGCCCCCAGCCATGGCACAACCAAGACCAGCTCCTGGTCCACCTCCAATGGCACAGCCAGCATATCAAATGCATGTTCCTCACCAGGTATTTTCTGTTGCTCCACTAACTGGTGAGTCCAAATTAAAAATGTCAGGATGCAATTATAAAGCCTGGGTCAGTGAGATTACACTATTGCTTCTCAGAGAAGGCACTCACTGCATGATTTTTAATCCTCCTGCACAGCCATGGACTCCTGCAATAAGAGACTTAGAGATTAGAGCTCGCACAACATTATTGATGTCCATGGATACTGAACTGCAGGTCACTTTTCCGCCTGATGCAACAGCCCAACAAATTTGGGCCCAATTGGAAAATTGCTACAGGCCCGTTTCAATTGAATCTTCGTGTTTGCTCATGTCTGAGCTCCACGGTTCGAGATTGAAACCTGGTGATCAAATTGGAGGACATTTGACCAAACTGAAAGGAATCAGAACAGAATTGAGAGAAAGAGGTCACAATATTGATGATATTCAAATGATCAGCATTATCATTAACTCATTGAACTATGAATGGAAAGATGCTGTTACAAAAATTAACCAAGTCCCTATTGCTCAACGCACAGTGGACAATGTATGTAGACTGTTAATTTAAGAGGAGGCATTCATGCTAGCCACGCCACATTTGAGGGAACCACTCGCATCAAGAGCTCCAGCGAGGCGTCACTTCCGAGGAAGGGCCTACGTTCCAAGGATGCCAAGATGCAACATCTGCAATCGTGTGGGACATGCCACCCGGGATTGTCCCCAACGAGCTCCAGCTCCCATCTCATACCAGCCCAGAGGAACAGATTCCAGAGGCAGAGGTGGAAGACAAGGTCGTCGTGGTCCAAGGCGTGATCCACAAGCTCCACTTGCTACACTGGCAATAACCAATGATCCACAACCTCATCCAGAGTACGATAGACGGCTTTTGTGGACTTTGGACAGTGGTGCAGCATTGCATGTTACCTACAGAAAGGAACTTTTCACAGAGATGCACGAGCCTGAACCTGAGCTACGAGAACTTTATTCTTTTTCCAATCATCCTTGTAAGGTCGTAGGAAAAGGAACTGTTTATGTTGAAGAGCTCGATACATTCATCCCTGATGTTTATTACATACCAACAGCAAATAGCAGTTTGCTTAGTCAAGCCCACTTATCTAGAGCTTTAAAGTTCCAGGTTCACCACCTTGAGAAAGCAAGTTACATAGTTAAAAATGGAGATATTGTTGCTGAAACCATGTTGATTGGTGGTGTTTATTACTTAAAGCCAAAGCCTAAATCGCAAGCACAGGCAAGTATACAAACTCCAAAGAAGGAGAGCTCAGGCCCAGAGAGAGATGCTCCAGAGAGAGATCCTGTTGCTACTCCAAAGGCT
>WNWU01013040.1:82324-98524 GCA_012654045.1 Ptyas mucosa
TTGCTGTCTGCTCACCCTCGGAAATCTCGCACTGTACTCACTCCTCCGCTCCCAATGATCTCAATCGGCTCGTTAAGCCTCCGGGTCAGCTGTGCTCGTCGCACCGGCTGGCTTCTTCCAAGCCTGGAATGAGGGCTCTTCTCGGTACGGCGAGAGATCGCACCTCTCCTCGCTTCCCCCGAAGTTTCCCCTCCTTATTCCCAATCTCTCCAGGATCGGTCTTCACCAAAAAAGGCACCAAAAGCTCAGAAAACCGGCATCAGAAAGAGAGCGCTTCTCTCCTGTGCCGCCACGACTCTACGTCACCGCCGGAAGTCGTCTTTTTGTTTTTCCTTTTCTATCTACTTGTCTTTTTTCAGCGCCTTAGGAATAACTGGTGAGCCTTTTGAAATCTTTTAAAGTAATGTGGATTATAAACAATAGGAATTGACCTTGAAACTGAACGCCTGATTCTGTGAATCATGGTGAAATTTGGTGGACCATTCTGGATTACAAATTCTATTTGATAGAATATTTTACGAGGCTAAGAAGAAAAATTAAACAAGACTTACTAATTTGAATAAACTAGAGGGAGCAAAACAGCAGACTTTGAGGATTACACACACTGTGGATTTTGAGGAACAGTTCAGGGACTGAGCAAATTCTTCTAACATTGACCTTTTGACGTTTTTGAACACTTGAGACATTGGGACTTGGATGGATTACTGAACAACTTTTAGCCCATTAAAATAAAGTAAAATGTTACAACAAGGAAGAACAAATATACCCCAAATGGAAATACTATTAATGCTTCAAGGTGTCAGCACTCCAAGCTACATTCACTCCAGTGCTGACATAAGACGGAGAAGAGGACGCTTGACTTTCACCTACTTATTTTCCTTGGAGATAATATCCCCTAGGAGATGGAATGGGAGGGGGGGACATTCCTGTGAGCTGAAGTAGTAGATATGGGGAGAGTGACTTGGAAGATGGCCAATGAGACGCAGAGAAGAGGCCAAAGGATAGGGAGGGCTTGGGGGCAGGAAATTAGTGTTGGCTACGACTGGAGCCGGGGACATATTGTTGTGCTCAATAAATGAAAGATTTCACCAAAGACTATTTGTTTGGAAATGCAATTTATTTGAGACGACATCGAAACCTGACAGATAGCCAACACTCCTTTCCAAGGCAAGCTGGCTGATCTCCAAACCTCCAGCTCCCTTCCAGATGTATGGAGTGAATGGAGAAGCAGTCTGGACGTCATGGCGGAAAGTAAACTGTCCGAAGAAAGTTTAATTCAGGCAACTTGAAAAGAGCCAGCTTTGACCCCAGCCAGCTTGGATGCTACGGAGCCTCAACCCCTCCCTCCTCCAGTGAAGCTGCAAGACAGCCAAGGTCAGATGATCGTGCCGCAAACCAAGAAGAGAAAAGATGAGTATTCGGGGATTTTGACAAAATCCGCAGAGGCTGAGTTTCCCTTCCCAAACGTTCAGGGGAAGGGGAAACCCCTAAGTGAATTGGGGAGGGCAGACTGGCTATGGGACTGGCAGCAGGCCAGGCACCAGAAAGCTTCAGGGAAGCCACTCGAGAGCCCCATAGATGAATTGAAGGAGAAATTTGACCGTGCCATCCTTTTGGAGGAGGGGCCATCATGCAGGCCAAAGGAGAGGGGGGAGCCAGCTGAGCCTGCTGAACTGAGACGCCATAGACTGAAGCACAGCCATCCCCCCATAGCAGAAGGAGAGGAAGCCCAAAAATGCATCCATGGGTTCCCCCCTTGCACAGCAAGCAGAGCAGCCTAGACAGGACATCACCTCCCTACCCTAGAAGGAGAGATGGAGAAGAGGACCAGTGGCACCGAGAGCAGGCCTACAGAGCCCCGCACTGGGAGGATAGAGCAGCGAGGGAGGACCCACCCTGTTTCAGAGGGAAGATTGATGGCGATCCAGAACAGCTAGCGCAATTCCTCGACACAGCTGAGATCTACATCGAGCGCTATGGACACCTCTATCCATTTCCCAGAGCCCTAGTTAGTGCCATCTCAGAAGGGTTGGAGGGAGAAGCAAGGAGGTGGTCAGCAGCCCTTTACAAGAACAGGGCCTCCCAACTGCAAGACGCAGATGGGTTCTTATAACTACTACGAACCCAGTTCGAGGAGGCAGAGGAGGACCCCTATGTGGAGGACGAGCTCAGGAACCTAATGCAGAAGGGGAGGCCCATCAGAGAGCATATCCGTGAATTCAGGAGAGTCATTGGGACCCTACCACCCTTACCGGAGTGACTACTGGTGTATTTCTTTAGAACAAGCCTAGATAAGCGAATCGCCCAAGTGACCGCTTATCGAGACATCCCGAACCGACTCTCCGAATGGTTCCGGGTAGCGATAAAAGTCGACAGAGCCTTGGATAGTACAGTGGTCTAAAGCCCTGTTATTAACATCAGCTGCCTGCAATTATTGCAGGTTTGAATCTCACCAAGGCTCAAGGTTGACTCAGCCTTCCATCCTTTCTAAGGTAGGTAAATTGAGGACCCAGTTTCTGGGGGCAATAAGCTGACTTTGTATAAAATATACAAAAGTATGAAGGCTATTGCTTAGCGCATTGTAAGCCACCCTGACTCTCCGAAGAAGGGCGGCATATAAATCAAATTAAAAAAAAAAAAAGCTCAACCACCCAATCCGATTTGAACAAGTTGATGGATCCCTAGTGGGGGGAACTTACGCCACACACTGCTGGAGCTAGCAGATCACTGGGAAACGATTCGGTTCATAATAGCCCCCAAAATGACAGATCCAGTCATACTGGGACTCTCTTGGCTAGACAAGTGGGGCCCAATCATCTGGTGGCAGGAGGGAACCCGCAGGCTGAGGATAGCAAAGGGCCCCCAACCCCTGCCGCTCCAACCAGGGGAGACGCCCCCCATGCAGGGGCCCCAATCCTTCCCACCTCAGCAAAGGAAGACGCCACCAACACAAAGGCCCCTCCCTGAGGGTACAGCAGAGCAACTGGCAGCCGCATCTGACAGCTCCCACGACACAGAACAGATCCCTGAGGAGTACCAAGACCTTGCAGAGGTGTTTAGCGAGGCCGAGTGTGACGTTCTACCCCCCCACCGCAAGCCCGATTGCGCCATCGAGATCATCCTTGGAGCGAAACTACCTAAACCTAAATTATATGCCATGACGCCCCGTGAAATGCAAGAAATGCGGAACTACATAGACAAGAACCTACAAAGGGGTTTCATTGAGCCAGCTAAACCACGGGTCGCGGCACCGGTCCTTTTCAAAGAGAAGAAAGACAGCTCTATGAACCTGTTTGTTGATTTTAGGGGTATCAACGCCATTTGCGTACACAACTTATATCCCCTTCCCCTCATGAAGGACATGCTAGCCCACCTGGCCAAAGGGAAAGTTTTCACCAAACTAGACCTCCGAGAAGCCTACTACCGAATACGCATCAGGGAAGGAGATGAGTGGAAAACAGCATTCAACTGCCCCCTAGGGAGTTTCCAATTTAAGGTGATGCCATTTGGACTGCAAGGAGCCCCGGCGGTGTTCATGCAGTTGATAAATGAAGTTCTACATCAGCACCTCTACAAAGGGGTCCTCGTCTACCTGGACGATATTCTCATTTACACGGAAACCATAGATGAACACATACCCATTGTCCGCCAAGTGCTGGAAAAACTGCTGAGGGCGAACCTGTATGACAAACTGTCAAAATGCGAGTTTCACAAATCACGGCTAGACTACTTAGGCTACCGAGTATCAAACGAGGGAATAGAGATGGACCCAGCCAAAGTACAATCAGTTCTACAATGGCAACCCCCTCGCACCCGCAGACAACTGCAGAGCTTCTTAGGGTTCGCGAACTTCTACAGACAATTCATCCCCTCGTTTGCAAGAATTGCCAAACCTCTGACAGACCTCCTAAAGACAGGGAGTCGGGCAACAAAACCCCACCCAGGACAACCCCTACAGTGGGACTTGACCTGCCAATGGGCATTCGAATCACTAAAAGAGATATTTGCAAAAGAACCGGTCTTAAAGCATCCTGACCCTGAACAGCCCTTCGTCATCCAGGCAGATGCCAGCGATGTGGCAGTGGGGGCTGTGCTACTCCAAAATAACAGCCAAGGTAATCTACAACCTTGTGCCTACACCTCCCGCAAGCTCACCGACACAGAGAGACAATGGGCGGCCTGGGAAAAGGAAGCGTTCGCGGTGAGATGGGCGCTGCTGACTTGGCAACACCTGCTAGAGGGAAGCCAGAGACCGTTTGAAGTTTGGACTGATCATAAGAATCTGGAGGCCCTCAGAACCCCACGGAAGTTATCACCCAGGCAAGTCCGGTGGGCTCAATACTTCAATCGTTTCAATTTCGAGCTCAAGCACATCCCAGGGGGGAAGAACTTTCTGGCCGATGCCCTCTCCCGGATGCCCCAATACAGCAGTGAGTGGGAGCAGGTAGTGAATGCCATCATCCCCTCTACCCAAGTAGTGGGTCAAGTAGTGACCAGATGGCAACATCGCGACCAGTAGGGACAACCTGCAAGTGACTTAACGACAAGACTCAAAACTGAAACATCAGCGGACCCCTGGTTTTGAGACAATCAACATCTCTTGACAAAAAGGGATGACCTAGGGACTTCCGTTGGGACAGCGACATCGCTAGACACTTCTTTTTGAAGTGCCAGCCCAGGGCTCCGTAGAACTGCAAAGAACAGCGACTATCAGCTGTCTTGCGGTTTGGAAACTTTCCCCCTGGTATGAGGGGGGAAGGTGAGTAGACAGGTGGGGTAGAGCTCCCTGAGAGTGCCAGATTTTACCCATAATCTGGCGCTCAAAGATGAGAGCTCCCCGTTAAGCCTGTCAGTACTCCGGACCCTGGATGCCTCTGCTTTGCAGAGCTAGATGTCGTTACCATCCCAGTAATTAACTTTAAACAACTACTTTCTGAATAAATCTGGCGGAGCACAAGCAGCATGAATGAAACAGCAAGTATTTTTTTTTCTTTCTAACTCCAAAGATTTACTCTCTTTAAAAGATTTTTTTTTTAAGCTGAAAGTGAAAGCAAGATGGCGTTTGAGTTTTAACGGGGCGTGAAGAAGTGAAAGTTAAAAGTAATTATTGATAAGCCCCTGTTTGAAATGTAAAACTCCTTTTTGAAAAGTGGATGAAACAAGAAAGGAATAATTGAAGCAGCAATACAAATTACTCTTTTTTTCTTCTTTTTCTTTTTTTTCCCGTCCTTCTGGAAGGGAAGGAAGAAGGGGGGCAGGATGGCTGGTCTTTTTGAAAGCAAAGAAAACAAAGGAGGGTTAATTAACCCTCAATGGTCTGACTTTGAGGAAGCTTTGAGCTCAATTACCTCTGCTTTATTGAAAAGAATTGATACTATATTTCAAGCTTTTCAAGCTGGAAACAATGAAACACATGGAAATACTGAGTTGCAATCTAGCAGTGGGGGATTGAACGAAGAGCTGGGAGATGGAAAAGTACAACAGATCACCGAGGAGAGAAAGATGGAGGCTGTGCAGAATAAGGAAGAAGTCTTGGAAGCTGATGAGATTTTGGTTACACAAATTTTTTCTTATAAAAACCAATCTGCATTTAAAGAGCTGTTTCCAAAAGAAGTTATATTTCTCCAAAAATTTTATATTATGCAATCCCAAAAATTGCAAAATTTTACTGGAGTTAAAAAAGGCAGAGGGTTCAAAGTTAAAAAGAAAGTTCATAAAAAGGAAAAGAAGAAAGATTGGAAAAATGGAAACTAACCCTGCTTGATGAGATGATGGTCCTTAAAAAGTATGGTTTAGTAGTTTAAAGATTTTGAACTTGTGGGAAAAAAACAGACAGCAGTTTAATGCCAGTTATCTAAGCGATGAGCGACGATGAGAAGGCAACCTACAGCGGTATTGGATTATTTTGAGAAGAATAAACAGATCACTGCAATGCTGGTGGGTTGGGCTGTAAAATATGCCCTGACTTGAATGATTTGGAATATTTTATTAAGGACTGCAAAAAATTTGGATTTAATGGCAATTGCAGAAGTTTTATTGAATATAGTAAATTGGAGTCTCCTGACTGATGGTAATAAATATAAGGCAAAAGGACTATGGACCTAGGGCAACTGCAGTTGATCTGGTGGTTTCCCTAACACGTTTGATGAATTTATTAATCTAATTTTTGACTGGATTTGATGGATATTATTTCAAATACAATTATAAAGTCACTCGGGGTTTTTTTTTATATAAAGAAGCAATTTTTATTTAGGTGGGTAGATGCAAATGAATGAAGATATTCTAAATGCTGTTGGAGGATGTGAAGACAAGAAGATTAGCAACCAGTTTAATCTAGTATGAAGAATTTAAACGTTTGATATAGTTAATAAATGATGTTTTTAGCTGATTTGTTAATATGTATTGATAAACTAATAAGAGGTTTGATTATTATTTTTTTAATTCAAAAAAAATTATTTTTTATTAAGTGCTTTAATTATAATTGGACCTTTATGGTTTAAAAGTGGAGGACGGAAGAGTTTATATAACATTTTATTTTAAATTTGGGGTTTTTGAATGAGGGTTTCTTTTTTTTTCTTTCTCTCTCTCTTTTGTTTTCAATGAAAAAAGTTATAAAATATCTTGTTAAATTGTATAGACCTAATAATTTGTTAAGCATTAAATAGCTAAATTGAGTAAAGATAGGTTTAATTAGGTAATCCTTAACTGTTTTATTAGCTGTTGTAATTATGAATGGATATTAATTTTGTTGAATTAGATGGAATAAGAAGAAAGAAGACTTGCTTTCCTTTTATCTATTTGTTTATTGATTATGATTATGATAAGTGTGAAATGGAGTTTTAGAGAATTTGAGCTGTATTCTATTTTATTTTGTATTTGCTCTGGGAAGTCGGGGGGGGCGGTTGGGGAGGGGGGAGAAAATGTATGTAAAACTTTTAAAACTTTTTCAATAAAAAAAAAAGGGATGACCTAGCATGGAAGGGGACAAAACTCTATGTCCCAGAGACCCTACGCACCCTGATCCTCAAGAGGAGCCACGACGTTAAACCAGCGGGACATTTCGGTTTCCTAAAGACTCTGCACTTAGTACAAAGACAGTTCTGGTGGCCCCACATGACAAAGGATGTAGACAGTTATGTAAAAGGTTGTACCATCTGTGCCACGATGAAGAAACGACCAGGAAGCCCTCCCGGACTGCTGCAGCCAGTAGCTGAACCGACAAGACCATGGGAGGAGATTGCAATGGATTTCATAGTAGAACTGCCGAGGAGTGGTGGAAACACAGTGATCTGGACTGTAATAGACTTATTCTCCAAACAGGCTCACTTTATACCCTGCAGCGGGCTACCCTCAGCCCGCCAGTTATCCAAACTGTTCCTGAAACACATCTACTGCCTGCATGGAGTCCCCAGAAGAATCATCTCCAACCGAGGGGTCCAGTTTACAGCAAAATTCTGGAGGGAGTTCCTACAATCTATAGGGTCGTCCCAAGGCCTCAGCTCAGCATTTCACCCGAGCACCAATGGGGGGGCGGAGAGACTGAATGCCATGATAGAGCAATAAGGTGCTACGTTGATTACCAACAGTCCAATTGGTCAGACCTCCTATCTTTTGTGGAGGTTGCGTATAATAATGCTGTCCACAGTAGTACGGGATTAACCCCGTTTAAAATAGTGAGTGGTATGGATTTCGTCCCCATGCCAGAGTACCCAAGGGAGCCCCCTTCCTCAGTCAGCTTGACCGATTGGATGGCAATATTGAGAGAAACCTGGGAGAACGTTAAGAGGGTGTTGGCCAAGGCGGCACAATCCTATAAGAAACAAGCAGACAAGCACCGAACTCCCCAAAGACCATTTCGAGTGGGAGAGAAGGTCTACCACTCCACCAAGTATTTGAGACTTAGACTCCCGAGCAGGAAATTGGGCCCGAAATTTATAGCACCATTCCCCATAGTAAAAGTAATCAACCTGGTTACAGTACAACTGCAGTTGCCTCAACTACTAGGGAAGATACATCCTGTTTTCCACAGTAGCCTCCTGAAGCCCGTGGTGGGGTCAACTTTAAGGCTGGCGCCACGTGACCCCCCCCCCAGGGCCCCTGGTCATTGGGGGCCACACTCATTATGAGGTACAGCGAATTCTCGATTCGAGGTGGCACAGGGGGCGCCTCCAATACTTAATTAAGTGGAAGGGTTACCCCTTGTCAGAGGCTTCCTGGGTAAAGAGCACAAACATCCAAGCTGACCGCCTTATAGCCAAATTCCATGCAGATCACCCGGACAAGGCGGGAGGGGGCGGGGCACACCTCCAGACGGGGTAACGGTACTTAACTTGCTGTTTGTCTTGCAACAGGCCTCCCTGGAAAAATGAAGGGGGAGGGGCCGGATGTCAGCACTCCAAGCTACATTCACTCCAGTGCTGACATAAGACGGAGAAGAGGACGCTTGACTTTCACCTACTTATTTTCCTTGGAGATAATATCCCCTAGGAGATGGGATGGGAGGGGGGACATTCCTGTGAGCTGAAGTAGTAGATATGGGGAGAGTGATTTGGAAGATGGCCAATGAGACGCAGAGAAGAGGCCAAAGGATAGGGAAGGTTTGGGGGCAGGAAATTAGTGTTGGCTACGACTGGAGCCGGGGACAGATTGTTGTGCTCAATAAATGAAAGATTTCATCAAAGACTATTTGTTTGGAAATGCAATTTATTTGAGACGACATCGAAACCTGACACAAGGTATCAAGGAAACTATGGTAAGGAACCATAGGGAGATGATGGAACTGATGCATGATACGGATCTGAGACCAGGAAATCTCCAGCAAATGATAATGGAAAATGAACAAAAAACACAGACAATAGAGGAGAATTCAGAAGGAGTAGAAGAAAAAGGGAGGAGAGAAATCAATAAATGACACAAGTGGATAACGATATAGAAGAGATAGTAAAAATAGAGCAGATAGATTTTTTTCAAGAGGCCAAAATGTAGAAGACATCAAAGAGAAAGATCTGTTAGCAGAGATGAAAGAGGTACTGATGGGTATTTTAGAGAGCAGGCAACAAGAGGCAGATAAAATATTTGGATTAAACATGAGTGATGTAGAGGGATACAAGATCCCAAGGAAGGAGCAAGGAGAATTTTTGAATGATCAAAAATTCACTAAGAGTTGAAATACTAAAAAGGGCAAGAGATGATAGATAGATACAGAATACACCTTAATATGGGATTTATTTTATTAAAGATTAGAAAATAGAGCTAGAAACTAAAAATTGGGAAAATGTTATTATGCATATGGTTACACGATATAAGTTACTATCATTACTATGTATAAGTAAATGTTAGAAGTTAAGACTACTATTATGTATGTTTAAAAAGTAAAGAATAAGAGATGATGGATAGCTATATAATACTTTTTAATATGGGAATTGTTGTATTAGGGGTTAGAAATAAGAGACAGAAAGTAGATATTGGGAAAACACTACTATGTATACTGCTACAAAATATAATACATTATAATTACAATGTACAGTATATGTAAATTTCAGAAGCTGAAAGAGTATGTATATCTAAATAATACTATTATTGCTACTAGTATTTTGTATAGAGCAAATTGACCCAGACAATGTACTGTTCACTAAGTATGTTGAAGAAATTTTTTTAAAAAAATATATACATCTATTTTATTTCACAGTATGTATGTATGTATGTGTGTGTATGTACCAATTCCCCAAAAGTAAGACCCTGTCTTATATTTTTTTGAACCCTGAAATAAGCACTTGGCCTTATTGCCATGCACTCAAAAGCCTGATTGGGCTTATTATCAGGGGATGCCTTATTTTGGAGAAAACAGGGTATATATATGTGTGATAGCTTTGGCTAATGGGAGATGGTGTCAAAGAATTTCTGGAAACCCACATGATTCACAGCCCTGACCTGCACAAACAGGCAGGTCTTTCAGTCACACAGAGAGATGAAAGAGGATTGATGAAGATCACTCACAGGAACATCATTTGTTCATCAGTTCAGAACTAATTCTATCATTGCTACCTGCAAATCACTGACTCAAGTGAACTACCTAATTAACTCATTTTTGGTTCTGTGCCCTAAGTACATCACTCTTTTAGTAGCCTTTAATAACCTCAATGGTAACAACATTGACATATAGGTAGTCCTTGTTTAGCAACCCCAATTGGGACTAGAAACTCAGTCATTAAGTGAAGTGATCACTAAGTGAAATCTTAACTATTCTTATGATCTTACTTCAGCTTTTCTTTGCTTTACAGACCTGTGAAGGTCATAAATGCGAGGATTGGTCATAAAGTTACTTTTTCATCACCATTGTAACTGTGAATGGTTGCTAAAAAAAGCAATCACTAAGGGAGGTCTATCTGTACTCTCACCCTGTAACCCTTCTATCAAACTGACTTTCTAATTACAGGTGAAACTCAAAAAATTAGAATATCATGCAAAAGTTCATTTATTTCAGTAATGCAACTTAAAAGGTGAAACTAATATATGAGATAGACTCATTACATACAAAGCGAGATAGTTCAAGCCTTGATTTGTCATAATTTTGATGATTATGGCTTACAGCTCATGAAAACCCCAAATTCACAATCTCAGAAAATTAGAATATTACATGAAATCAATAAAACAAGGATTGTACATAGAACAATATCAGACCTCTGAAAAGTATAAGCATGCATATGTACTCAGTACTTGGTTTGGGCCCCTTTTGCATCAATTACTGCCTCAATGCGGCGTGGCATGGATGCTATCAGCCTGTGGCACTGCTGAGGTGTTATGGAAGACCAGGATGCTTCAACAGCGGCCTTCAGCTCTTCTGCATTGTTCGGTCTCATGTCTCTCATCTTTCTCTTGGCAATGCCCCATAGATTCTCAATGGGGTTCAGGTCAGGCGAGTTTGCTGGCCAATCAAGCACAGTAATCCCATGGTCATTGAACCAGGTTTTGGTACTTTTGGCAGTGTGGACAGGTGCCAAGTCCTGCTGGAAAATGAAGTCAGCATCCCCATAAAGCTCGTCTGCGGAAGGAAGCATGAAGTGCTCCAAAATCTCCTGGTAGACAGCTGCGTTGACCCTGGACTTAATGAAGCACAGTGGACCAACACCAGCAGATGACATGGCTCCCCAAATCAACACAGACTGGGGAAACTTCACACTGGACTTCAAGCATCTTGCAGTGTGTGCCTCTCCATTCTTCCTCCAGACTCTGGGTCCTTGGTTTCCAAATGAGATGCAAAAGTTGCTCTCATCAGAAAAGAGGACTTTGGACCACTGAGCAACAGACCACTTCTTTTTGTCTTTAGCCCAGGTAAGACGCTTCTGACGTTGTTTGTTGTTCAGGAGCGGCTTGACAAGAGGAATACGACATTTGAAGCCCATGTCCAGGATCCGTCTGTGTGTGGTGGCTCTTGATTCACTGATTCCAGCCTCAGTCCACTCCTTGTGAAAGTCCCCAACACTTTTGAATGGCCTTTTCCTGACAATCCTCTCCAGGCTGCGGTCATCCCTGCTGCTTGTGCACCTTTTTCTTCCACACTTTTCCCTTCCACATAACTTTCTATTAATGTGCTTTGATACAGCACTTTGGGAACATCCAACTTCTTTTGCAATTACCTTTTGAGGCTTTCCCTCCTTATGGAGGGTGTCAATGATGGTTTTCTGCACAACTGTCAGGTCAGCAGTCTTTCCCATGATTGTGATTCCTACTGAACCAGACTGAGAGACCATTTAAAGGCTCAGGAACCCTTTGCAGGTGTTATGGCTTAATTAGCTGATTAGAGTGGGACACTTTGAGCCTAGAATATTGAACCTTTTCACAATATTCTAATTTTCTGAGATTGTGAATTTGGGGTTTTCATGAGCTGTAAGCCATAATCATCAAAATTATGACAAATCAAGGCTTGAACTATCTCGCTTTGCATGTAATGAGTCTATCTCATATATTAGTTTCACCTTTTAAGTTGCATTACTGAAATAAATGAACTTTTGCACGATATTCTAATTTTTCGAGTTTCACCTGTATATTCAGGACAGGAGTATAAATTATGGATGTGTTTCTGATCTGACTAAATCCTGAATTGTGTTAATTTGGGCAGATCTGGGAGATATGTGAATGGCAGCAGGGAATCCAGGTGTTATTTGGATATGTTATTTCAACACCCCATCCCTAAACTATTGTTACTGAAGAGCCCACCCCAAGTCATGCATTTTGAATAAAAGCTAGTATACTCAATCACAAAACTGGATCTACCCTTTCCTTCCTCTGTCTATTCTGTAGCTCTGCTTATATAAAAAGCTTGATCAGAACATATACTATTGTGCAGACATGTATACACTCTCTTTCTCTCATATACACAAAAGCACACACATGGGGTTTTCATAGTTATGAGATAGCCATGGGCTGAATTGGGAGAGAAAATTTACATCTTCACCCCTTTTTGCCTTTGATTAGAATGCCATCTAGTGTCCATCGATAACATTAGTTAGAGCAGAAAGTATATAAAGAAAATCAAGACTGTCTATCCATGCATTTGCCAGCCAAATAATTCTGAAAACTAAAAAGAATAGGACCTAGTTTGATGTGGGGAGAAAAGCCACAAAAACAAAAGAAGAAACTTTATTTGGCCAAGTGTGGTTAGAATTTGTCTCCAGTGCAGAAGCTCTCAATGTACATGCAAAGCAACAGAGTAATAATAACCATAATAATACCAATAAAAGGGGGCAGTAAAGATAAGAAGGATAATAATACTACAGCCACACAACTTACTTATACTTAGACATAAGACAGTATTGTGAGAATTACCGTACTTTTCGGAGTATAAGACACACTTTTTTCCCCCCAAAAAGAGGGTGGAAATGTTGGTGCATCTTATACACTGAATACAGCCATTTTTGGCCTCCCGAAGCCCCGCCCCACATGTCCCATTTTTTGCAAAAACAGGGCGTGCAGAGGCTTTGGGAGGCCTGCAGAGTGCTCCTGTGGGCTGGGGAAGGCAAAAATGTCCGTTTTTGAAAAAAATGGGCAAAAAACAGTCTCGTTTTTCACAAAAACGGGGCGCGTAGAGGCTTTGGGAGGACTGCAGAGTGTTCCTGGGGGCCGGGGAGGGCAAAACCTTTTTTTTCTTGCTTACCTCTTCAAAATCGTGGTGCATCTTTTACACTGGTGCGTTTTACAGTCCGAAAAATACAGTAGGTGTTCAGCAGAGTGATGGTACGAGGGAAAAACTGTCCCTGCGTCTAGTTGTTTTGGCATGCAATGCCCTATAGCAGCGTCCCAAGGGGAGGAGTTAAAACCGTTTATGTCCAGGATGTCAGGGGTCTGCAGATATCTACAATATACTGGTCTTGTATGGAAGGCAGGCTGGTTGCAATTGTTCTTTCTGCAGTCCTAACTATCCATTGGAGTTTGTACCTGTCCTGTTTGGTTGCTGGACCAAACCAGACAGTTATAGAAGTACAAATGACAGACTCAATAATTCCTCTGTAGAACCATATCAGCAGATCCTTGGGCAATCTGAGCTTTCTGAGTTGACGTAGGAAGAAAATTCTTTTTTGTGCCTTTTTAATGATGGTTCTAATGTTAGGTGTCCATTTCAAATCCTGGGAGATTATAAAACCCCAAAACATGAAGGACTCTACTCCTGATACTGTGCTGCCGAATATATGAAGAGGTGGTAGAATAAAAGGGCTCCTCCTAAAATCCACTCTCATCTCTACAGTTTTAAGCATGTTCAGCACCAGATTGTTCTGACTGCACCACAGGGCCAGTTGTTCAATCTCCCTTTACCATGACTTTTGTGACAGCCTTTAGGTTCCATGTACAGGTAATCCTCAATTTACAACAGTAATGGAGTCTGCCCATTTTGGTCATAAGGCAGGAGGATGTTAAATGAAACTTGTTAAGTGAAAGAGCCCTCATCCTGGATCACCCCAATGCATATGTTAAACGAATGCAGGGGTGAATGCAGGGGTTGTTAAGTGAACATGGGGTGCCTCAGGAATGCCTACCTTGGGCCTCCCAGGTCCTCCCCCACCCCCTGAGATACCCCCGTGCTTTGCTTCCGCCCCTTGGGGTCCCCACAGCCATCTCCACCCCTCACAATCCCTTGCTTGCCTTTGGAAGATCTGCAGAACTCAAGATGTGGGGAAAGGGAAGGAAAGTACTGTAGGCCTTTCTTACTGGGCCATGTGGGAAGTCTGTTTGAAACCTGACCTGGACTCAGCAAAGCAGCTCTTCCTCCTCTCTCTGCATCACCTCTTTAACTCATCACAGCATAATGAGGCAAAGTTTGTGCTTTGCAGTTTCTATACTACAAAGAGCCGAGGTGGTGCAGTGGTTAGAGTGCAGTACTGCAGCTACTTCAGCTGACTGCTAGTTCAGCAGATCAGCGGATCAAATCTCACCCGCTCCAGGTTGACTCAGCCTTCCATCCTTCCAAGGTGGGTAAAATGAGGACCCAGATTGTTGGGGGCAGTATGCTATTTAGTATACTATCTTTGGTGTAAGCCTCCCAGAGTCCTCGGAGAGTGGGTGGCATAG
Source organism: Ptyas mucosa (assembly GCA_012654045.1). Taxonomy (NCBI): domain Eukaryota; kingdom Metazoa; phylum Chordata; class Lepidosauria; order Squamata; family Colubridae; genus Ptyas; species Ptyas mucosa. Next base: position 96,887 of record WNWU01013040.1, read on the forward strand.
AAATATGACTAATAAATAAATAAACAAATAAATACTGCCTGGATGAAAAAGCACATTTTAAACCAGAGCTGGAGAAACAGGACTCTGCTGACACGGAGAACAGTCAATGAATGGTTAAGAGTTAGAGAGGCAATGCAGAGGGAGGGGGAAGAGCTGCTTTGCCAGTCCAGGTCAGGTTTCAAAAGACCCAGCGAGAAAGGCGTACAATACTTTCCTTCCCTTCCCCCACATCTTGAGTTCTGCAGATTTTCCAAAGGCAAGCAAGGGATTGTGAGGGGTGGAACATGAGGGAAAAGCAGGCCCAGTGCCTTTGGGGACCTGGCAGGGCAAGGATGCGGGGGTGGGTGGGTGTAGAGATAGGTGGGCGTGCTGCAGTGTCTCTGCAAAGTTATGAATTCTACAGAATCCACCTGGTAATTTGCAAGTGCTCATGACCAGGTAGCTTCTGTAGAATTCATAACTTTGAAACATGGTTGTATATGGCTTTTGGGAGGTCTGTTGTAACTTTGAACGGTCACTAAATGATCTGTCGCACCTTGAGGATTACCTGTATATGCAGATTCATCACCGTCTCAAATGAAACCAATGGCTGTTGTATCATCTGCAAACTTCAGTACTTTAACAGAGGAATCCCTAGAGTTGCAGACATTGGTATATAGAGAGAATAGCAATGGAGAGAGCACACAGCCCTGAGGCGACCCTCTACTAATTGCCTGGGTACTAGATGTGATTTCCCCTAGCTTCACCTGTTGCTTCCTATCTGTCAAAAAGCTAATAAACCACCTACAAATATGGACAGGCACAGCTAGCTGAATCAGTTTAGAGTGAAGAATTTCTGGAATGATGGTACTGAATGCCAAGCTGAAGTCTACAAAAAGGACCCTTGCATATATCCCCGAGGACTCAAGATGTTGCAAGATGTAGTGCAGTGCCATATTGACAGCATCATCCATTTGCTCAGTAGGCAATCTGCAAGCAGTCTAACAATGGATCCAGGATGATTTTCAGGTGGGCCAGCAATAACCTCTCAAAGGTCTTCATAACTACAGATGTCAGAGCAACCGGACTGTAATCATTTAGCTCCCTGATGGAGGGTTTCTTAGGAACCAGGATGATAGTAGAGATAGTAGAACATAACACATCTCCAGTGTCGAGCATCAGACAATCCCTCAAGTGTCAGATACCCCTCGACACACACGAAGGTCTGGAGGGGATAAACCTGGAATACGAGCCTAGACCCCAGCGAAGGAAACCAATCTATAAATGAAATGCAAACACGGTGGATGGGTATGGGGTGTGATAGCGTTTAGGTTTGCACGGTGGTGAAAGGTGATGGACGCATTGGGGAAAAGGGGTGGGGGCGAATATGTATCCCGATATTGACTTGCGCTGGCGACCCCGGAAGGGATAACATCCCGCCCACTTGAAGCCTGCCCACTTGAAGCTGAAAGGAATACGCTACGCGGGTACTTTAAATCTGTAACCAGAGCAGGAAAGGGGCGTCTGCATAGCATTCTATAAAACCAGGAAGTGAGCATGGGGGCGCGTCTTCGGCTTTGTTTTTGTCAAGTATTTGCAAGCCATTGGCACATGTGTCATTCAGACACTAGTGGAGGCAGAAAGTGTCTCCACCCCTTT
>WNWU01013040.1:98534-115159 GCA_012654045.1 Ptyas mucosa
GATTCTTCTATGCTCCTGGGTGTTTTCTACGATCCCAATTTCCACAGAATGGTAGCAGAGGGAATGGTAGCAGAATTCCACTCCAGGAGCTGCTGAAAAGGCAAGATGCCCTCCAAAATAACCTGTGAGAGAAGTTCCCCTGTTGTGACCAGAGGCCTTCATCGGAGGAGAACTTCACAGCAGCCCCAGTCTGGATCAAGGATGGAAAACATCGAAGGGGGTTTCCATCCAGCTACACCCTGGCGGCCAGAGGCCACCCAGATGCAGCAAGAGATCCCAGGGGCCGAGCCAGGCAATGCTGGAGAAGGCTTTTTCAGCACTGGTGAAGAGGGGGCAGAAGGCCAAGATGAAAGCCTGGACAGGCAAGTGGCCGAGATGTCAGAAGAGGAGTGCCGAGCAGTGCTGGCCTCCCTCCTGAGGACAAGGGCAGCAGCCAGAAAGAGGCCTGAGGAGGCAGCACCAGAGATGCCGGCCATTCGGGTAAGGACTCCCCTGCCTGATCTCTCCAAGATGGCGCCTGCCGCCAGAGAGACTCTCCCCTCACCCAGTTTCCCGCCAAACAAAATGGCGGCCAGGCCACTTCCGGAGGCAACTTCCTCCAAGATGGCGGCTCCCCTGGGCACTTTGCCAGAACCACGAGCCAGGCCATCCCCAGCTCTATAGCCCAGGCCTACCACGCCAGCCAGCCAGTTCAGCATTCCAGCAGCCCAGAAGACCCATTCGAGCCCACAAGCCCCTTGCCAAGCCGCGCCTGCCAAGGCAAACATCAAAGGGGTGATAGAGGCCCTGGTCCTTGCCCTGGAACTTATGGAGCAACCACCCACCGGCCCTCCTGAGGTCCCAGACCCAGCTGCCCACTTAAGAAGGGCCCCAAATCCAACCTCCCACCCCCGGAGGAACCCAGATGGGCCTGCAGCCTCCCACCCCCCACTGCAGAGGCGCTCACCATTCACTGAACGCTCCAAGGAGGCCCAGGCTGAGGCCTCCGCACCTTTCCGGTCCTGCTGGGATGATCCGGAGCTGCAATCCTGCTCCTCTGATGGAGAAGAGGAGATCCAGAGACATTTCCAGGCCTATCCAGCCCATAGACCTCATCGGATGAGCCTCCAGTCTCCAGAAAGATCTCCAGGCCTTCTCCCGACTCCTTCAAGGTTTCCCCGCATCACAGCTGATGTTCAGGCCTCTGCGGAAGATCCAGCCAGACCTGACTTCAGAGCTCAGAGGGGGAGATCAGAGCTCCAACAAGAAAAGGCTTTGGATCATTCTCCATTTCCTGCACGTGCTCAGTTGCTTCGAACTACAGAAGGACTACAAGAAGGAGCCAGACCTAAGCAATCGATCCCAGGCTTAGGGATCCCAATGCCTTTCACAACAGGCTCTTTTCAGGCATTTGAACAACTTCCCATGCAGTTTAATGGCAATAATTTTGTAACTTTGCCAAATAATTTTGAAAAAATTACATTTAAGTGGTCAGAATTTTAGAAAATGGTGTAAAGAGATTCAGATAATTCTCTTAAGAGAAAATACTCTGGACATGATCAAAAGACCACCCCCTTTACCTTGGAGCCCTGAAATTGAGTTTTTACATAAAAGAGCTTACACAACCCTGTTAAATTCTATAGACACAGCTCTGTATGCCAGTCTTTCAGACGGCCTCACAGCTCAAGAAGTTTGGACTGCCCTATATAATTTGTTCCACAGTGACAATATGGCTGCAACCAGCAGATTGTCAAGAATTTTCCACAATTATAAACTCAAACCTGGTGTCAAAATGGGGGAACATTTAGCAACGCTTAAAGCCATGAGGGATGAGCTTATACAGAGGGGGGAGCCTGTTTCTGAATCCACTTTAATTAGTGTGATGTTGAACTCCCTAGACAAATCCTGGAGTCCCTTTATTATTTCTCTAGAAGGGGTTTCTAGGGAACAAAGAAATATAGAATACTTTTCTGGCCGCTTTATTGAGGAAGATTTAAGGCGCAGAGATGAGGAACAACAAGAAATGAAGGAGGCATACCACAGGCCTAGTCCTCAGAGGAGGTGCCAGGAAAGCAGTGAAAGGATTAATACCCTTCCCACTTGTTTTGACTGTGGCATACAAGGTCACTTTAAAAGGGAGTGCCCTCGCTCTAGGGCCACCATGGCTGGACCTAAGCACAATAAACATAAAAGAGGCCGTGGAAGAGGGGGAGGTGGTCATAAAGGATACCAATTCTGTAGTGTCACTAGTGACAATCACACCTCCCAGGTAAAGGATGCTGAGGGGCTGTGGCTCCTTGATTCAGGTGCATCAACGCATATAGCCAACACAAAGCAACGATTTAAGGTTTTACACCCACTCAAGTCCTCAGTAAAAGTTGCCACTGGGGACAAGGCAGAGGTAAATGGGGAAGGCATGATCAATGTGCCTGGTATAGGAGATGTCACAGGGGCACTGTATGTTCCCTCAATCAAGAACAACCTGTTAAGTATCTTAAAATTGACTGAGGATAAAAATGTAACACTGGTTTTTGAGAAGGGTGGAGGTTATGTTTTCAAAAGTGGGGATGTTGTTGGTGATATTGTAAAAATCAACAATTTGCCTTATTTTTCCCCAAAAGCAAAGGTCAAAAGGCACAAGAAACCTAACAAGAAGGCTCAGGGAGCTAATGCCTAGATAGAGCACAAAGCTTCTGTGCCAGCCCCCAGGTTGTCCAAACTCAAGGACCCTGGACCTAAAACCAATGAAGCTTTTAAACCAGCTCCTAGGACATCCAAAGCCATTAAGGCTGAGCCCATTAAAGTCACAACTCCTCAGCCAACCCTGAGGAAGTCTAAGGTGACCATTAATCCAGTGCCTACTGTCATTACTGAACAGACCAAGGCTTGTAATAATAAGATACATAAGGTTGACAAGGTATGCATGGGTAAACCTTTACATTTGGATTGTACTCATATATTACACCGCAGGCTCGGCCATGCCAGCTTCCCGGTAATTAAGAAAATGCAAAATTTTTCTGATGGGCTTAAGATTAAGAATTGCAATACCTATTTGGAATGTGCCATCTGTAAGGCAGCAAAATCTAAAACTGCTGCTATACCTAAGGTCTCTTCCCGTCGTGCAAGGTACCCTTATCAGCTGGTACACATGGATTTGGTTGGTCCTTTTAGACCCTCCCTTGGCAGGGGGCGTTATTTTTTAACGGTAGTAGATGATTACTCTCGTTATGGCCATGTATTTATTTTAAAGGACAAAACTGAAGTCTTTACCAACTTCAAATATCTTTATAACCAGATCCAAACGCAACACAAGGTGTCCATCGCTCAGGTGCAGAGCGATAGGGGGACTGAGTTTACATCCAAGACTTTTGAAAAGTGGATGAAGGAGAGAGGTATCCTCCATTTTAAATCATCTCCTAGAACTCCTTCGGAAAATGGTATTTCTGAAAGGAGAAACGGTGTGCTGCAGAATGTCATGAACTGCCTACTTGCAGATGCTGACATGAGCCAAGTCTTTTGGGCAGAAGCGGTCAAAATGGCTAATTATCTAGTCAACAGGACGTGGAGTAGTGCCATTGACCAAACCCCATACTTCCTGGTCCATGGAAGGAAACCTAGCCTCTCACACCTGAGAATTTTTGGTTCCTATGCCTGGGTCCATATTCCCAAGCATCTCAGAAGAAAGGGGGGCAAGGCATCGAGGAGGCTCAGATTTATAGGTTATGCAACCGGCAGCAAGGCCTCTAGGTTCGTAGACAAAAATAACCGTGTCATTGTCTCTAGATCAGCTTCCTTTGAGGAGGGGTCAAATTGGTCAAAAATTCATTCCAATGAACCCGGTTATTCCCCCATTAGAAGCGACACTGAACAACCAGCACCACCTGAAGAGGATGAACCAACGAACTCCAAACAACAGACCAGCGAAGATCCAGATGGTGATGAATCCCTACCTGACTCTGACGATTCAGACAAGGAATCCCTGGGTGACTTCACACCTCCTGCCTCACCTAAACGACCATATCTTCGCAGTGCCTGGGACAGAGGCCCGCCCCATTTTGATTGGAAAGATACCTCCGGCAGCTCCAATTCTGACACCGATGCTCCGGATGACAATGGTGATGGTGAGTGGAAATTTCCCAGACGGTCAAAACGCTCCAATAAAGGGGTGCCACCCAAAAGGTTGGACATTGGCTGTGTTGCCTCGGTCAACAGCGTTACCACGGCCCCCAAAACGTACACAGATGTCCTCCAGCTTCCCGAGGAAGAACAGCGCAGGTGGAGGGTGGCAATGGAGCGGGAAATGGACAGTCTCAAAAAATTGAAAGTCTTCATCCCCATGGAAGTCCCCAAAGAGAGGAAAGCAATTGGCACCCATTGGGTCTACAAGGTCAAGCCAATGCCCAACAACAAACTCCTCTATAAGGGCCGGCTGGTAGCACAAGGCTACGCACAGCACTACTTGCAGGACTTTGATGAAACATACTCTCCCACTGTGAGAGCAGAAAGTGTGAGGGCTGCTTTGGTCACCGCAGCAGCACATGGGGATCACATTTTTCAATTCGATGTGCAAACTGCTTACTTACATGCACATCTGAAACAAGAAATTTACGTCAGAGGTGCCCCCGGATTCCAGCAGCAGGAAGGCCACACCTGGCTTCTGCAGAAAAGTTTGTATGGCCTAAAACAATCAGGCAGACTGTGGTACAAATGCCTGACCAAAACTCTCAAATCACTGGGTTTCCATCCATCTCCAGCTGATAAATGTACCTTCACAAGGGATACCAAAGGGGGGCTGGAGAAAGTCCTAGTGTATGTCGATGACCTTTTATATATAGGGCCTGACAAGGGGGGATGTACTATATTTGCCAGGACCCTACAAAAAAAGTTCACTCTAAAATCTTTAGGATATGTGGACAAGTACCTAGGCGTACAAATCATCACTACACCAAAAGGTTTTGCTCTCTCCCAAAAGGAGAAGATAGAGGAACTCTTGGTGAAATGTAAAATGGAAGATAGCAAGCCAATGGCTATCCCAATGCAGACTGACTTTTATGGATTGGCACACAAGGATAGCCCAGAGTTCCAAAATAATACTCTATTTAGATCAGTGGTCGGCTCATTACTATATATAAGTAACTGGAGCCGTCCAGACATTGCCCTGGCCGTAAACCTGCTAGCCAGACAGGTGGAACATCCTACCCAGTTCCACTGGTTGGCCATTAAAAAGCTATTAAGGTATCTCAAGACCACAGCAGATTACGTGCTTCGCTTGGAACCTGAGAATAGAGACAAGGCCCAATTAAAATGCTTCGCAGATGCGGACTGGGCCGGAGATACCAAGACACGTAGGAGTACTTCAGGCTTCTTGGTACTATTAAATGGAGCACCCATCCATTGGCATGTGGGGCAACAGAAATTTGTTTCGTGCTCCACCGCTGAGGCCGAATATGCATGCCTGTCAGAGGCAGGAAACGATCTGATATGGTTTGATGCCTTAATTTCTAGCATCTGGACACCACCGATTTTGCCCATCCAAATTATAGAAGACAATACCGGGGCCATAGGCATTGCCAAAGCCTATGCGGTGGGAAAGAGGTCCAGACATATTGATATCCGCTATCAAAATGTTAGGCAACTAGTAGAGATGGGGTTTATATCTTTATTACATTGTCAGACCAAATATCAAACGGCTGATATTTTCACAAAACCTCTACCAGCGGATAGGCACAAAGATCTGTGTAAAAAGTTATGTCTCACATGGTAAAATCTGTTGTACATTGCATTTGTATGTTTGCATGCCATTGGCTCGCAAGGAGGGGAACTGTCAAGTATTTGCAAGCCATTGGCACGTGTGTCATTCAGACACTAGTGGAGGCAGAAAGTGTCTCCACCCCTTTGTGGAAAGGAGGGGCTTACACTGAGTATAAAACCCCCTCTAACCTTTCCACCAAGCTCTCTTCTTACGTTTGTTCTCAGTGAGAGATGATCTTTGATCAGGGTGGTCACACATGCTGTGTGCCCCCATACTAAAATGAACATTAAGAAAGCCTTTGTAAATAGTTAATGTTTTGTTACATGATTAAATACATTCAAGATGTTTGTTTATGCATCTGCCTTGGATTCTTCTATGCTCCTGGGTGTTTTCTACGATCCCAATTTCCACAGTTTTCCATTGAGAAACTTCAGCACTTACTAAAAGACTGTCGTGTAAGCTGTAATTAAACTGGGCTACCTCATCCTACGTGAGTGCGTATGCTTTATTACCAGCGGAGCATGAGCGGTGCTTGAAGAGCTGACATCCAGTGATTTATTAAAGATGCGGGTGAAGATGGCCATTTGTTCAGCACAGGCTTTCAGGCAAAAAGGAGTTACTCTGTCTGTGCCTGGTGCTTTTCATCAGGCAACAACAGATTGATCAGAACAGATCAGACAACAACAAACATCAATAAAGGAAAATAAGGACTCAACTATAATACAGGTGATGCCAATCACACAGAATTTTTTGCAGCCCTAGAAGGGGCATTTAAAATCACCAAAGTCGCCACAGCGGTCCAAGAAAACATTAGACAAAGCATCATTCTACAGATCAGAAGAAGGCAAGAACAGAATCAACTTACAACAGAAGACAAAGCAGCCCTCAGAAACCTAAAAAAGGACCAGACCATCATCATCCTACCTGCAGACAAAGAACGAACCACGGTTATTATGGACAGAGCACAATACCTACAAAAAGCAAAAGAAATACTGGAGGACAAAGGAACCTACATCCCTGTGAACACCAATAGAATACAAAAACTAGACAACCAGATCAAGAGAACCCTCAGTGATGTCAATCAGAAAGACCAAATTACCAAAGAGAAACAGTGATGAGAAGCAACGGACCCATCCTCCCATGCTTCTATGGACGCCCCAAAATACACAAACCTGGTATATTCCTCCATCCAATCGTATCACTACCAGGGACCCCTACATACAACATTGCAAACGAATTAACAAAAAAGCTTGGGTACCTCACAAGAGGAAGCAAACACTCCATTAACACTCCACTACAGTGCCTTCAAACAATCAGGGATATGACTATAGATGAGGACAAAATCATGGTCTCGTTTGATGTCATAGCCCTGTTCACGTCCATAGATCCAGAATTAGCTAAAGAATCCATGACCACATTGTTCCACAGCACACCTGACTTAACCGAATACCCGAAGATCAAAACACCCAGGATTATGGATCACATAAACCTCTGCATAACTACACACTTCCAATTTGATGGACAAATTTACACACTAATTAAAGGTACACCTATGGGGTCACCGCTTTCAAGACTTATAGTGTAGGTCGTCATGCAATGTCTAGAAGCCATAGCACTTCCACAAATACAACCGAAAATATGGATCAGATATGTAGACGACACCTTCACCATAATAAAAAAGGACCAATTAGAGAACACCCACAGAACCATCAATAACATTTTTTTAATTAAAAAGTTTTATAAACAACATTTCCAAACATTTTCTCCCCCCCCTTCCAACCCCCATCCCTCTTCATATTTTTAATAAACATCTTTACATCATTTTTACTTTCCCTTTTTTCAGGTTTTTTTTCAGGGCAGCTCTTTTACCCCTTCCTTCCCCTCTCTCCAGTTATTTCCCTTTTCAATACGATCTAAAGTGGTATTCGAGCAGCCCCGATTTCCCAATTATGTTTACCTTTATATAACATCTTTTCCCCCACCCATCCAACCCCCCTCCCCCCTAGACCTCCCAAAGCAGAAACAGGGTATTGCAATAACAAACATATACTAAAATGTGCTAACATACTGTAAAATTCAAAATTTCCCATAGATCCTTTAACTCCCCTTATTAAAATTCATCAACCTCCCTAAAAATATTACAAACATTAAAGAAAAAACAAAAACCTAAACAAATATCCTTCCCAAATTCTCCAGCACATTCTTTTTCAACGTCTGTAATAAAACCATAATTATTATCCGTCCTTTTAACTTATTAAAATTATACATTTTAAAAAGACAAAACCCTAAACTTTTTATCTCGTAAAACTTTTAAGATCCTCAATAAAACTTCTAGAATCATTTCTACTAATATAAATTCAGATTTTTACCAAGGATATCCTTCATTTAATCTGTATACAAAGCATCCTTACTATAATGTAACCTTTAAAACCCTTCGCAATTTCTCCAACAATATTCCATTTCAACACTTCTATAGTAAAACTAAAATTGTTATCCATCCTTTTTACTTGTTAAAATTAAACATTTTTTTAAAAAAAAACCTTAATCCTTTTATCTCATGTAATTTTTAAAGTCATTGGTAAAACTTCTTAAACCATTTATACAAATATAAATTCAAAACTTTCCAGAGGGTAACCTTCGAATTTTACTTTGACCATTATACTACCATCATATCATTAAGGAAAAAAGGTTATCCTTTTTATATATAAAACGTCCATGCTTCAAAATAACCTTTAAAACTACCAATTTAATAAAACTTTATCTTCTTTTTCTTGTGTTTTTTCCAATCAATCTTTTGCCATGACTCTTTCAAAATCCCTTCTACCCCTCCTTCTCCTTTTAAAAGTTTCTTAGCCTTGATCTGAGGTTGATGTATCATGAAAGCTCGCTTCATTCTTGTAATCTTTTTCTTTGGCTTAAGTTTAAAACCCTCATTTCTTCCTTTACTTGTATAGTCCAATAAATCATTCCTTTGTTTGCCAAACCTCAAGTTACCAAATAATTCATCCAGTTGTAATGATTGATCCAACTCCAACTCTTGTGTGAACAAATTAGAAATGTCTGCCAGAGCCTCCATTTCAAACGTATCCTCCTGCATTCTGGTCCCACCAGCTTGCGTTTCACTCCCCAAGCTCCTTTGTTTAATTTCTTCTTGTTTCGCCACCAACACTTCACTATCCAACTTCTTTTGGGACCCTCTTTCAATTGAAGCCGAGAGAATAAAGATAACAGAATCTGAAAATTCTTGGCAGGTTTTTGCAATTTCAGTTCGGATATTTACTAATTCACCAAACAATAATCCTACAGATGTAGCGTCAGCCATTATTTCAACTTTTACTTATTCAACTGTCAAACAAAATCCATATATTCACCACTCTGTAGAAAATTCTGATGTATTTAACATCAATAACAATTCTCTTCCATTCCACCTCGACTCTGAGATGTAGCTCTTTGTCTGTTACAAATGTAACAAGTGCTGACAGTCACTTACTAGTTAACTTTGATCCATGCCCTCAGGCGCCATCTTTTTACATTTCAAACAGAGTTAAAGATTTTTCTTATGTTAATTACTCTTCTCCTGCTCTGCTCAGCCAGCTCTTGAATTACATAAAAATAGTTCTTAAAGTTGTTTTACCCATAAGATGATTCAAATTTAGATTGCTGGTGTGGTCACGGAGTCTTGCTCTGCTTCAGCAGAGTCGTTCCAGGTCCGGAGCTGCTTGGCTGGTTTCTGGGGAGTTCCCCCACTTCGCACCCCAGAGTTTTCTCTAGGGGGCTTTGGGGAACTCTACCCCCACCAACCTGCTCTTCACTCTCCCCTTTGCCCGGGGAGAGCCTTTTCAAGTCTCCCAACAGCGCTTGTCTGCTGTTCGGGAGCTTTTACGAAACCAGGAAGCGGGCGCCCGTTCTAAGGTGTCTTCAACTACCGCGGAGCCACAGGAAGTCAATAACATTTTTAAAGGAATCCAATTACCAGAGAAAATCAGAAAAAGGAAATAGACAGATTTAACCCCAGTTTCAATTGGGAAAATGTGACAATCCTAGACCAGGCAAAGTCCAAAAACGTCAGAGAATTTCTAGAAGCCTGGCACTCTGACAAATTAGCTTTAAATAGACATATAGAGATTAACAATATCTATAGACTATACAAAAGAGACAATCAACCAGCCAAAAGAGAACAAAAAGACCCAAGCACCTTTCCACCAACAATCAGCACCAAGATCAGCATAGATCAAGTGTTGGCAACCTTAAACACTCAAAGAGCCACTTGGGCCTGTTTTCCACAGAAAACAAAACACTGGGAGCCACAAAACCTGGGTGGGCGTGGCCAACTCAATGTCACTAACTCCCACCCAATCACATGACCCTCCCTGCCACGCCTACCCAGGTTTTGTGGCTCCGTGTTTTCTATGGGAAATAGGTAACTCCCTCTCTATCTCCCCCCTGTCTCTGTATCTTTCTCTCATATCTTTTTCTCTATCTCCCTCTCCCTCCCTCCCTCTTATCTTTCTTTCTCTCACCTGTCTTTCTTTTTCTATCTCCCTATCACCCTGTCATCCCTCTCTCATTTCTCTCTCTGTTTCTTTCTCTTTCTCTCCCCTCCCCTCTGTGTGTCTCTCTCTCTATGTCTGTGAGTGTGTGTGTGTCTCGCTCTCTCTCGCTCCCTGCCTCTGTCTCTTCTCACTCTCGGAAAGCCTTGCAGCCCTGCGTACTCTCTTTGGGGCTTTTCGCCAGCTGTTTTTTTTCCTTCTTTTTGGAAAGCCGGGCTGGCAGAGCAATGAGCACAACCTGCAGCGGAGGCTTCCCTCCCCCTCCCCCTCCCCCTCTCGCACTCCCCTGACTGGCTGTGGCGGGCCATATTCTCCCTCAGCTGTTCTATGGATCCCCCCAAGGGTTCCAAGAGTTTTGTGGAGTCTGGCACATTCCCAGTCCATCATCCATTCCACTCTTCCTAGCTTGCTCAGGGGTTTCCCCCCAGGAAATCCCTGGGCTCTGGGATGGGGGAGTTCAACCTCAGCTGCTTTAGGGACTTTTTTCCACCAATACTCATCTTTTCTTGTTTCAGTCACCACGATGGGCCTCTTGGCTTTCATGTCCAGGGCGGGCTGCAATTTGGCTCTGGTTGGGCTGCTGGTTCCTGGAGTTCCCTGGGTGGGGGCAAGTTCTGCCCCACTCTGGGTCGCCTGGAGCAGGGTCTCTTCGGATAGTCCGCCCTCTTCCATGGTAGCCTGAGTTTCTCTCCATGCACCCCAGGTGTTGGGAAGCGGATGGAGGGTCCGGGGCTCAGGAATCCCAGGCGTTTTTATTAGTTTTGGAAGAGTTGGCTCGCTGTCAGGGTTCCAACAGATGCCCTAATTAAATCATGAGCCTCAAGCCAAGCTTCAAAAGAAATCCAGTTATTTATTAGGAGCTTCATGCCAGCACGGACCAGGTGGAGCCAACTCTGTCAGGTTCAGACGTTGTCTTAAATAATCACATTTTCCAAACGAAAAGTCTTTGATGAAATCCTTCTTTTATTTAGTACAAACATGTCTGGCCCGACTCTGTCGGTGCCAGTACTGACCTGCTAACCCCCCAAACCTTCCCTTTCCATTCCTTTGTCTCAGCATGTCATTGGCCATCTTCTATGTCACTCCTATCCCCTTAGCTACTTCACCTCCCAGGAATTCATCCCTCCCATCTCATCTCCTAGGAACATTATCTGCCGATTTAGCAACTGGGTGAAAGGTAACCTGTTTCTTCTCTCTCCCCCTTTTTATTTCTTCTTTCATGGCAGCACTGGGAAGAAAGAAACTTGCAGTGCTGACACTGACCTTAGTTAATTTGTGCTTTGCCCCGACCCTGTTTCCCCCTCCCCCAATATGTGTCATCAGTCACATTCCCCAATGAAGCAATTTCGCGGGTTGTAAAAGTCACTCTGCTCCGGCCAGTGTGGGTTTCCGTGGAGACAACCTTGGCATATCAGTTGGAATATGCCTTGTTTTGACTGAGATACCAGCTGCTTAATGCAGCGGCGAAGTTCGCTTGCCCATCCCCTTTGCCTATGGCAACTCGAGAGCAGCTCAGGGATGCTTTGCGAGTTGACAACAACAAGGAACAAAGACATGGTTGCCCCTTTCTTGCTTTCCTCTTTTTTATTGGAAATAGAGCCATTAGTAATGAAAATACATCAGGAAAACTCTTGAAATTTTAAATTAGCAGCTCAAGAACATAAATTGAAATTATATGACAACAAATTATCTTTAGTCCTGTTAACTGAATGTATTTAGCAATATGATCTTATGTCAGTTTATGGGATTAATAAAGAAAAAAACGGAAATGTTGACATGAAATTTAGCAGACGAAGAAAAGCAATATCTGAACTTAGTATTGATGTTTAACATTGCTATTAAAAAGGTTAAATACTTAGGAATTTATATAACCAAAAATAATAAGGATTTATTTAAAAACCTGCTGAGTTAGAAAAAATATAACAGCAAATATCTCTAGATTTGTCTAGGCTAAGTAGAATTGCAGTCATTAAAATGAATATTTTACTGACTTCATTTTCTTTTTCAGATGGTTCTAGTACATATTGATAATAAGATATTAAGTGATTGGCATAAGCAAGTACTGAACTACATAAGGTCCAGTAAAATATCAAGGATTAAATTCAGAATTCTGTAGGACTCAAAAGAGTGAGGTGGATTAGTGGCTCCAAACTTTAAATTGTAGTACAATACTAGTGGGTTAACATGGATTTCAGAGTGGACTGTGACTCTCTTACATAGAAGAAACAGGATGTACAAATGGTTTCCATGAATAATTCTGGTTGACATAAACAGAAACTATCCATAAGAGATCATGCAATAGTAAGTGAAGTATTGGGATAAAAGCAGGAATAGGATCAGTCCAGATCTCTCCCCACTCCTATCATTATTACATGTCTATTTTATGAAGACAAAGGTCCCAAGAAATTTGTCCAGCAGAGACCTAATAATTTGTTCACATTGCAAGATTTCATTATTAAAATAATCTGAAACTCTTAGTTCACAATGGCCCAGTTTACCTGATTCATGTTAGTACTTTCAAATAGGTAGCATAATATTAAAAGAATTGTAGAAACAAGGGGGACTACTGAAAAAGTTTACTGAATTTGAAAAACCTGTAATACATAACTCAGAACATTTATTGGGTCATACTTGTAGAGTGCTATTGCAGTATGATTCAGGACCTGAACAAGGATGAAAATCCTTAAGGGGAAAACAACTCAAGAAGCTTGGGAAACTCTGAAAAATATGATCATAAAAGCCCAGTCCAGCACAATACCAATGAAAAAGAAAAATAAGAAATCCAAGAAGAAACCAGCATGGCTGCACAAAGATTTCTGACAAATTGAAAGACAAAAAGGACAAGTACAAAAAATGGAAAGAAGGACACACAACTATGGCAGAATATAAACAGATAGCCAGAATCTGCAAAGACAAAGTCAGGAAAGCAAAGACTCAGAATGAACAAAGACTTGCAACAAAAGTCAAAGATAATACAAAAAGTTTCTTCCAACATATAAATAACAAGAAAAAAATCAAGGAAACAGTCGGTCCACTAAAGAAAGAAGACGGCAAAGAAGTAACAGGCAGAAGAGAGAAAGCAGAACTGCTTAACTCGTTCTTTGCATCGGTCTTCACGCAAAAAGAAACTATAGCCCAACCTACCAAAAACATAACCGTAAAAGACAGACTAGAAATAAAAGTTAAGGAAGGAACCGGAAGCGTCACAGGTGAAACTGGCTGGAAAATAGCAGGCTCCAATGAGCCTCACGAAAATCTAGCCAGACAAACCGCTGTCAGGGGGTCTTCGGACCGGAACTGTCTTGTAGGGACGGTGAAGAAGGAGAAGTGCCTCGGACGACCAAGAGGAACAGACAAGTTCCTTGAAGGGTCAGAGGCAGCTCTCTGAACCGGCGGCGAGAATGGCGGCTGAGGCAACTGGACTAAGATTTTGTGCAGGAGCGATGTTTGAATGGCGTATTGGTACCGGGTAAGTGATTGGCCAACTCACAGGTAAAAAAGGATTTTTTTAAAATCTTAAAAGTGGTCCCGGCGTGAAAATAAGCAGCTAATTGGCACTTGGGAATTTTAATTGGAGGGAGAAGAACAAAGAGAAAGTTAAAGGACTAAAGCCCAAAAAAGAAAACTTTCTACCTGGACTTAAAATTGGACTTGGAGAAATTAAAAATAATACAGGAAAAAGAAAACCGAGGGAAAGTACTCTTTAATGAAGTTTTGAATTATTTGTGATAGTTTTGATACTGGAAGGAAGAACAAAGAGGAAGCTAAAATATCAAAGCACAAGAAAGGAAATTTTACAATTGGATTTAAAACGGAATTTGGAGAAATTAAAAACAATAAAAGGAAAAGAAATTAAAGAGAAAGTATTTTTTATGTGGATTTAAAACATTTTTGGAAACATGTTACTTTGTTGTCTTGGGATTTGTGGATTGGAGAGAAACACCTGCTGGTGGAAAGAAGCACTACAACGATTGCTTTGAAAATTGAAGGAACAGCAATGACCTTGACTACCGTGAGACTTTAAGGAGTATTTGTTTCTTTTTAAACAGCTGGGTCTTGACTTTGAAAGGAGGTGAAAAATAACAAAGCTTCAAATTGAAGTGGACTAGATAAATATTTGAACTGGATATTATTTGGAAATTTAAAAAAAGAGACTACATGGACTTGAACCTTAATTAAACATAAATTAAAATATTTTAAAAAAATTTCAATTGACAATATGGAGCATGGGGAGTATGAGGAATTAATGGAGATGCTTAAAAATGTGTGTGAAGCATTCAAGGGTAATAAAGAAGCAGAAGCCTGGTTAGAATACTTTCTGCCAAAAAGACAAATAAAAAATAATATGAGAATAATAATTGATGTATTGGAATACTACGAAGCAAATTCAGATTAACAAATGGCACTAATATTCTTGGATGCACAAAAGGCCTTTGACAATTTAAATTGGAAATTTCTCACTTTACAATTGGAAAATATGAAATTCAGCGATAAATTTGTAAATATGGTAAAGAAAATGAAGAAGGGGCGTGGCCAAAGCAGTGGCACAACAGACTCTTTAGGGGCTCCTAAAGAGTAGTCGATATCCCCGATGTCTGAGGGTCCTTTGTGACCTAAGTTGTCCTGTAGAGACAACCAACAAGAAGAGCACATACTGGTCATTCCAGGGTGGCTGCAAACCCCCTAGGAAGACTAGAAGAAGCTCCTCAAATTGGACATGGTGGGAAAGCGATCAGGAAGTCGCTAAAAAGCTGTGGAAGCCATACCAGAAGAGAAAGTAAAGAAACAGCCTGTGACATCGAGGTGAGACTGATTTGATTTTATCACTTGAAAGTTTCTCTTTAACTAACTGGATGATCAAAGGGTGGAGAAGAGAGGCTGAGAGTGAGGAGTGGGTGCGGGTGGGTGCTCGCAACCACATCTGGAAACTGGAGCAGCAAAGAAAGCGTGACTGAGAGCCCATTAATTTTTTCTACTAAACTTTTGGAGAGGGGGCGTGGCTGGCATCAGGCGATACGGTGTGGATTCTGGGGCTCCAGGAGAACACCGATATCCTAGCCAATTTTGGGGATCCCCAGGGATCATAGCTGTCTTGTGGAGACAGCGAAGAAAGAAGACACTGGCTGGCATGGATAGGGAATGAGCAAGTTCCCTGAAGTGCCGGCTTTAGTCTTCAACCCGTTGGCGAAGGAAGGCAGCCATTAAGGAGCTGTCACAAGCCAGAATGGCCACGATCAGAAAGAGGGAATGTCGGAGCGGTAATTGAATGGAGTATTGTTGCCAGGTGAGTAATTAGCCAACTCACAGGTAAAAAGGAAAAAACTTTTAACAGCTTGAAAGAAATCCCAGCGGAAATTGGCGGCTAATGATGATACTCAGCTGTACATTTCCACCCCAGACCACCCCAATGATGCCCTCGAAGTGATGTCCCAGTGTCTGGAGGCCGTGCGGGTCTGGATGGGGAGGAACAGGCTTCGACTCAACCCTTCCAAGACCGAGTGGCTGTGGATACCGGCGTCCCGATATAGCCAGCTGGTGCCATCGCTGGCTATTGGGGGCGAGTTATTGGCCCCTACAGAGGGAGCTCGCAACTTGGGCATCCTCCTGGACACACGGCTGTCTCTAGAAGAGCACATGACAGCCGTGGCCAGGAGGGCTTTTTATCAGGTTCGCCTGATACGCCAGTTGCGCCCCTTTCTGGATCGGGACTCCTTATGCACGGTCACTCATGCCCTCGTTACATCTCGCCTGGACTACTGCAACGCTCTCTACATGGGGCTCCCCTTGAGGAGCACCCGGAGGCTCCAACTGGTTCAGAATGCGGCCACGCGGGTGATTATGGGAGCGACGGGGCACTCCCATGTAACGCCTCTCCTGCGCGAGCTGCATTGGCTCCCGTTGGTCTTCCGGGTGCGCTTTAAGGTATTGGTTCTCACCTTTAAAGCGCTCCATGGCTTAGGGCCAGGGTACTTACGAGACCGCCTGCTGCTACCGATAACCTCCCACCGGCCAATACGCTCTCACAGAGAGGGCCTCCTCAGGGTGCCGTCAGTCAAGCAATGTTGGCTGGCGGCCCCCAGGGGGAGAGCCTTCTCTGTGGGGGCACCCGCCCTATGGAATGAGCTACCTCCTGGAATACGACTGATCCCGGACCTTCGTACCTTCCGCAAAGCCTTGAAGACTTACTTATTCCAGCAAGCCAGCCTAGCTTAAATGGTTTTAAATTGGGATTTTGAATTTTATAGACTTGGGGTTTTAAATTGGGAGGCCGATCGATTTAATATCTTTTAATTTATCTTAATTTTTGTATTGTATGTATTTTAATTCTGGCTGTCCACCGCCCT
>WNWU01013040.1:132379-143785 GCA_012654045.1 Ptyas mucosa
CCAGGAATTGTGGAAACTGTCGTGCGACCACACTCTCAACAACCTTCGCCACAAAGCGAAGGTTGGAGACAGGACGGTAGTTAGTACTGCCGGGTCCAGGGAGGGCTTCTTGAGGAGAGGCCTCACCACCACCTCTTTCAAGGAAGCGGGGAAGTGACCCTCACTCAACGAAGCGTTGATAATTCCCTGGAGCCAGCCTCGTGTAACCTCCCGGGAAGCCAGTACTAACCAGGAGGGACACGGGTCCAGTAAACATGTGGCCGCATTAAGTCTCCCCAAAATCCTGTCCACGTCATCCAGAGTCACAGAGTCAAACTCTTCCCAGGTAACATTCTCAAGACTATTCCTCGTCACCCTGCCCAGATTTACCCAGTCAGAGTCCAAATCCCGCTGGATCTGAGCAATTTTGTCATACAGATATCGTCCGAAATCCTCAGCCCTGCCGTCCAGGGGGTCCTCCCGCACTTCCGGTTGAAGCAGGGAGCAGGTCACCCTGAACAGGGCCGCCGGATGATTTTCTGATGACGCAATAAGAGCGGAAAAGTAATTAGACTTTGCCGCCTTTATCACCACTAGGTAGGTCTTAATATGCGACCTTACCAGTGTTCGATCGGATTCGGCGAGACTGGCCCTCCAACCGCTCTCCAGGCGTCTTTTCCGGCGCTTCATCTCCCTCAGCTCCTCAGTAAACCAAGGCGCCACGAGGGATCGGCACCGGGTCAGAGGCCGCAAAGGCACGACTCGATCCAAGGCCCCACTAGCGGCCCGATCCCAGGCCGCCACCAGGTCCTCGACCGAGTCATGTGCTAGAACCTCAGGAAATGGCCCAAGCTCCATCTGGAATCTATCAGAATCCATCAGACGCCTGGGGCGGACCCATCTTGTAGGCTCCGCCTCCCTGCGGCGGGGTGTAGCGGTTCGAAGGTCTAGGCGAAGGAGCGAGTGGTTAGACTATGACAAGGGTTCCATGTCTATATCCCCTATAACAAGACCACTCAACCACTGGCCAGAGACAAAAATCAAGTCCAGAGTGTGACCCCCCCCTGTGGGTGGGGCCATGAACTAACTGGGTCAGGTCCATGGCCATCATTGAAGCCATGAACTCCTGAGCCATCTCAGACGTTTCACCAACGGATAGCAGATTGAAATCACCCATGACCATAAGCCTGGGTGTATCAACTGCCACCGTGGCTATCA
Source organism: Ptyas mucosa (assembly GCA_012654045.1). Taxonomy (NCBI): domain Eukaryota; kingdom Metazoa; phylum Chordata; class Lepidosauria; order Squamata; family Colubridae; genus Ptyas; species Ptyas mucosa. Next base: position 133,577 of record WNWU01013040.1, read on the forward strand.
CGTCGAGTAGCTCGGGCAGGGCCGTTGCCACGTGACAGGGAGCCAGGTACGTGAGCAACAGGCCCATCTGAGCCCCATGACCCCATCTCACAAAGAGGGATTCACATCTGGCAATCTGTGGCACAGTGGTTTTCCTCGGACCAAGACCTTGTTTAATAATAACCGCCACCCCCCCGCCCCTCCCTTGGGCCCTCGGCTGATGGAACGCTCTGAAGCCCGGTGGACACATCTTGACCAGGGGGACCCCTCCCTCCGGGCCCAACCAGGTCTCAGTAATACCTGCCAGGTCCACTCCCCCCTCTTGTATGAGATCGTGGATCAGGGGGGCCTTATTTACCACGGACCTGGCATTGCATAGCATCAGCCGGAGGCCCAGGTCCTGAGTATCTAAGCCACCTAGTATCTGAGAGGAGTCTTGGGGACCGGGGTGCGCAATTGCTCTGAAATAGCAGGTGCGCGCCCCCGGCACATGATGTGGTCCCCTACTCCCGCCATATCTGCCCCTCCCATTCACTGTGCTGATGGAAAATTCCTCCTCCGGATGTCCCTCCAGCCCTTCCCCAATCCCTTGTCTTGCGCCCTCCAAACCGTCCCCCTGTGCCGGGCTCTGCTCCGACCTTAGTGGGTTCTCCCCCCCAAACCGGTCTTCCTCCCGGGTCCCCTTAAAAATTTCGTTAAAAATTTGAATAAAAAAGCCCTCAATCCCCTCTTCGCTGCATGCCATCTCTCGGGGTTCCAAAACCCGTCATCAAGATAGGCCCTCGATAACATGGAGGGCCAGGCCTGCGAGAGGGGGGAGTCTCACAGCACGAAGAGTTCAGCAGATGAATACATCCTAAGGTCCCAAAGTCTGTCTGGGGAAGATGGAAAGAGGCCAGGATTCCATAGTGGTGGTTAAAAGAAAAAGTCCAGGAGAGTCCACCATTTCGGCACGGGTCAAACCGGACTCCACTGTCCTCTCACGACAGTGGAGAGGGGTCTCAGACAGCTGTCCCAGGAAAGCAATGACCCGGTCATCCTCTCACGGTGGCCAGTGTCAGCAGTTCTTATACAGTGGGAGCTGCAACACCTCTCCTCACAGCAAGGTATTATAGATGTCAATGTCAATAGGGCCAATGGTATAGCCGGAACCGGGGGGCAGCTGTGGGCAAATGAGGGGCTATTAAGTCCAGGTGCAAGAGGATCTGGTCGGGGAGATAGTAATCCAGGCCGCGCCCATAACTGGGCCGCAGCAGAGAAGAAAAGGGGGGGAAAAGGGGGGGTGGAGACGAGCCAAGGGGGGGCGGGTCACTCCACACCATCTTCCAGCTCTTCTCAGCTCCCCCAGTCTCCACCAGATCTTCTCCCTCCTTAATTCCCTGATCTTCCAAATCCACCAACCAGGCAACTCCAGATCAATAGTACTCCTCCACAGCTGACAATAGACCAAGTTTGAGAACGTCTGAATTCGAAAAGATTCAGCTAGGGCCTTCCTGACTTCCCTCGGCGTCGCCCCAGTGGCCATTTCACTCGCTGCCACCGCAGCCCAACGTCGCCACTGCTGTTGGTAGCCCCGAGCTTTTTTCGGGGGGGGCAGCGATACTCCAACACACCGCCATCACCACCACACCCCCCGCCCTCGTTCCGGCCTTTGCTGGGGGGACGCCGGGGTGAAAAAACACCGCCCCAACCACGTCACCTCCACAGCTGATCACCAACAAACTTTTCCGGGGGGGCAGCGACGCTCCAACATCGCCATCGCCACCGCACCCCCACCCCCACCCCCATTCTGGCCATCCTAGGGGAAACACTGAGGAGACGCCGAGGAAAAAAGCTCCGCCCGGCCATATTCGAACCTCCCGTCAGCGTCGCCAAACCTCGTGGCGCTCTTCGGCTCCAAATGGCCACACGGATGACTCAAGACAACCAAAAAGTTCACCACGGGCTGTCCTCATTATTCTCTTGCTGGGCCAGGGGCTTACAGGTGGAAAGATCGGCCCTCTAGGAGTCCAGAAGGCCCTGCATTACCCCAGGCATCGGGAGCCTCAGCTACAAACTGCCATCTTCAGGCATGTGCAAAAGATTATAACTGCAAGTACCAAACTTTAACTCTGAATGTGTATTATATACTTCCTTCTGGACCATTAAGGGAAGAAAGTGAAAGGAAATGACGCCGGAGCTTTAATGGGGTGTGGAAGTGAAAGTTAAGAGCAAAGTATCGTCTAGCGCTGACAGCCCCCGTTCAAAACTATTGGACTTTATTTTAAAAGAATGAAGACTCAAAATTGACTTTAGACAAATTAAAAAATTTACTAAGGACTGGAAATTAATCTGATTTAGCGGACTTATTGTTTTGGCTGTTGCAAAAGTTTAAAATTAAAATTGAAAATTAGAAAATGGCTTCAAGGCAAATAAAAACAGTCGTGCCTAAAAGTGCTGGGGGATCACCTGCCCAACTATCTAAATTGCAATCTTTGTCAGCTCCAATGGAACCACAAATACTAACATTGGAAGCTTTGCAGGAAGCTTTAAAGATACAAGCTTCTGCTTTAAAGCAAAAAATTACCTCTGTCTTTGAAGAAAAAATGTGAGATGTAGCTGAAGAGATGGCAGAAATTAAAGAGGTAATTCAAATTCGAAATAAGGAAATCAGAGAAGATATTGTTTTGGCATTTCAGGGTCTGGCAAGCCATATTGAAGAGCTGGATGAAAGAGTGGATGAAATTAACCAATCCAATGTGAACTTGGAAAATAAAATGGGCGAGGTCCAGACAAAGATGGAGAGGGCAGACCTTGAAGTGATAATGATACAATACAGGGCGATGGAGTTTGCCCTGAGAATAAGAGGCCTGAGAGAAAATAATCAAGAGAATTTGCGAGAGATCTTTGCTGAAGCCTTTGCACAGATAAGTGGAGAACAAAAGGCAGATCTTGAAGGGCAAATTGACAAAATTTATCGTGTTAATTCATGGGTTGCCAGACAGAAGCACTTACCAAGAGATATTGTAATTTACTTCGCAACAAGGAGGATACGAAATGAAATTTTACAAGCTTCCTACAAAAATAAACTTCAAGGGGCAGGGCAGGAGGTTGTGATATTGAAAGAAATTCCCCCCAAAATGTTGAGAACCAAAAAGGACTATGCTTTTTTGGTGGAAGAACTGAGAAATTGTCAGATACAGTACAGATGGGAGGTTCCAGCTGGATTAGTGGTGAATTACGCAGGAGAAAGATATCGTCTCAACACAGTATGGAAGGCAAGAGATTTTTACACAAATGTACTAAAGGTTAGATGCCCACCTTCTCCAGAGACCAAAAGAGGAAACGAAGCAGTGGAGGCAAGAAAGGGGGAGAAAGAAGAAATGCAGGTACAGGCCCAAGGAGGGGTTTTGATTAATCAAGAATCAAGAAGATTTAATACAACTTTCGGGCACTGTTCAAACTCTGGAGTTATTTGAAAAAATAGAGGAACCAAAGGATCAAAGACAGACCCGAGCGACAACTAAGCGTAAAGAAGAATTAAAGGTGCAGCAAATTCAGATGAAAACTCAAGAAACCACAAAAACAGAAGCAGTGGGAGGAGCAAGGCCAAAGAGGAGAATGCAAGATCTTCAGCTGATGCTCCAAAAGCTTCAAGGTGCCAAAAATGGCAACTAGATTTCTAACTTGGAATGTCAATGGTTTAAATTCACCGCAAAAGAGGAGGAAAATATTTCACTATTTGAAGCAGTATAAAAATGAAGTAATTTGTTTGCAGGAGACACATATTAGAATGAAAGACCAAAAATATCTGTTAAATGCAAGATTGGGAACACACTTTGTAGCATCAGCACCAGAAAAGAAAAATGGCATAGTTATATACTTAAAAAAAACTTAATAGCTAAATTAATTGAAGCAGATGATCAAGGACGATATATAGCAATTGAAATTTTAATAGAGAGGAAAAAATATTCTTAATTGGAGTATATGCACCAACCACCAACAAGAAAAATTTTACAAGCTCTTACATACTAAACTAATACAATGGGATTACAAATCATGTATATTACTGGGTGATTGGAATGGAGTTTTGGATACTAAAAAAGACAAAAAAGGACCTTCGCAAAATATTCAAATGCGAGCCAGATTGCCTAAATCTTTTTTTGATATGATGAAAGATATGGAGTTGAGAGATATCTGGCGAGAATGGAATGTTGAAGAAAAAGATTTTACTTTTTTTTCTGACAGACACCAATCTCTTTCTAGGATTGATTTTATATTAATTACTAATGATTTTCTTTCTAGGGTGAAGAAGACGAAGATATGTCCAAGAACATTAACAGACCATAGCCCGGTTTGGGTGGAACTGGAATCTGAAAAGGGACCTAGGAGGTCCTGGAGGTTAAATGAAAATTTGTTTAGATATGAGGAAAATGTGAAAGAATGTAAAAAAAATTTTGAAAGAATTTTTTGTTATGAACATGCATAAAGGTACATCCATGGAAGTGATATGGGATGCAAGCAAAGCATACATGAGAGGTATTTTAATATATTTGAATAATAAACATAGACGTAGACAGGAAAAAAAACGGAACAACTTAAAAGAGGAAATAAAAAAGAAAGAGCAAGTATTAACATTGAATCCAGCAGATAAGAAAACAAAAGAAGCAATTAATTTATTGCGAGGGCAATTTAATATGTTGATGGCAGACCAGGCTGCAACTAGTTTGCAATATGCTAAACATAATACTTTCTGTAATGCTAATAAACCAGGCAGATGGCTAGCATATTTGTTAAGGAAAAAACAAAAGTTACGTACTGTAGAGAAGATAGAATATAAAGGTAAAGAAGTGTATCAGCAAAATATGATTAAAAAAGCATTTTTAGAATTTTATACGAGGTTGTATGCCAGTGATAAAATTCAAGGCATAGATATAGATAGATATCTACAGAAGGAGAATATTTCTATAGTTACAGAGGAGCAAAGGGAAGGTTTGAATCAACCGATAACTTCTGAAGAAATTGTTTTCGCAATTAAACAGTTGAAAGTGGGCAAAGCCCCTGGGACAGATGGATTGACAACTGTTTATTACAAAAATTTGCAGCTAGAAATGGTGGAACCCCTTAAAGAATTATTTACCAAAATACAATCTGGAGGAGAGGTACCCCCATCTTGGAGAACAGCATTTATTTCTTTGATCCCAAAGGAGGATCAAGATCATAGTCAGCCAAAAAACTATAGGCCTATATCGCTTTTAAATACAGATTACAAGATTTTTGCTAAAATATTAGCAAATAGGTTAATGCTGGTTATGCAACAATTGATTCAGAATTATCAAACTGGTTTTATAAATGGGAGACAAATGAAAAGTAATGTAAGGCAAATAATTAACATACTGGAATATTTGGGGAAGAACAACCAAGTCCCTGCGGTGCTTATATTTTTGGATGCGGAGAAGGCATTTGATTGATTGAATTGGAATTTGTTATTGAAAATAATACAAAAGATGCAGTTTGGAGAGTATTTTACACAATCTATTAAGGCAATATATCAGAAACAAACAGCACAAATAATAATCAACGGTAGTTTAACAGAAACTTTTAATATTGAAAAAGGAACAAGATAAGGATGTCCTTTGTCTCCATTACTGTTTATTTTGACTTTGGAATTTTTATTGAATAAAATACGTAGCTCAGATAAAATAAAGGGAATTAAAATTAGGCATTATGACTACAGATTAAGAGCATTTGCCGATGACTTGGTTGTTACTTTAACTCAACCAGCACAATCGGTTATAGGTTTAATGGATATAATTAATCAATATGGACAAGTATCTGGATTTAAAATAAATGCAGGCAAAACAAAGATAATAGCTAAAAATATGACTATAAGCCAAAAAGAAGAAATAGAAAGAGTAACAGGATTTGAAATAGTAAAGAAGGTTAAATATTTAGGGGTCTATATTATGTCTTCAAATGCGAAATTATATAAGTACAATTACGAACCCTTGTGGCAAAAAATACAGAAAGAGATGGAAAACTGGAAAAAATTACAACTGTCTTTGTTGGGAAGAATAGCAGCAGTAAAAATGAATGTTTTGCCAGTTTTTATTTCTTTTTCAAATGATACCAATACTTTAAAAAGATGCAAATTTGAAGGAATGGCAGAAGGGTATTAGTAATTTTGTTTGGGCAGGGAAGAGACCGAGAATAAAGCAAAAAATAATGCAAGATATACGTGAAAGAGGAGGTCTCAAAATGCCCAATTTGAGATTGTATTATGAGGCAGCTGCCCTTTCAGCAATTAGTGATTGGATTAACTCAACAGAAGAGAGAATATTGAATATTGAGGGATATGATTTGGTATATGGATGGCATGCATATTTATTATATGATAAAAAGGTGGATAAGACTTTTAAAAGTCATATATTAAGGAATGCGTTATGTGTCTGGAAAAAGTATCAATATAAATTAAACAATAAAATACCTATATGGACAATACCCAGACATGCGATAGAGAATATAAGCATAGAACAAAAACAAGATGTGACCACTTACAAAGAGCTTCTTATTATGGAAGGAGGAATATTGCAGTTAAAGTCTTTGAATCAGGGGTGGGTTGCTCCCGGTTCGCACCGGTTCGCAAGAACCGGTAGTAAAAATCTAGAGTAGTTCAGAGAACCGGTAATAAAATTGGCTAGGCATGCCCCCGAACTGGTTCCGGGACTCCCAGGCCAGCCGCTCGCCGCTCACTTACCCCACCCGCCCAGTCGCCGCTTGCTTAACCCACCCGCCCAGTCACCGCTTGCTTACCCCGCCCACCTGCCTGCCCTACTCGCCGCTCACTCGCCCATTCAAACCTCGCCCCGCCCATCCAAACACTATATAAACAGCTCTTCGCCATGCGGCCCACTACTCGCCTCCTGACTTAGACCTGTGAGTTCTGCAAGCGCCCCAACAAACCTGCTTCATCCTGCCTATAGGTAAGCTACCCCACCATAGCCACCAAGGCTCGGCTTGGGCCTTCCCACCCCTCCCCACGCTTCTTCAGGCCATCCGGAGCTTCCCTGGGGCCTCCGGAACCAACCATCCCAAGCCCCGGCCTGCCGTAGCCTCTGGAGCCCGGCTTGGGCCTTCCCGCCCCTCCCCATGCTTCTTCAGGCCATCCGGAGCTTCCCATCCATTTCCCAGCCAGTCTTCAGTAGCTGAAGCCCGAGTGGCTTGCAAGTTGCAGCAGACCTGCCTCGCTGGAAGTGGAAAGCATCCATCGGCTGCAATCCATTTCATCAGTGAGCAGCTGAGCCTGCCTGTCTGCCTACCTTCTGCCTGTCTTGTAACATCAATTGGGTAAGTGGCTGGTTTTTTTTCCTTTATCCTTTAAAAAATGATTGTAATAATGTTATTCTTTTTAGGAAATGTTTTTTTGGGGAGAAGTTTTTCTTTTTAGGAAATGTTTTTTTAGGGAGAAGTTTTTCTTTTTAGGAAATGTTTTGTGGAAATGTTATTCTTTTTAAGTAATTTTTTTGGGAAAATAGTCACATAAAATTTAATAAATTTTAGCTCCTTTCGTATGTTCAGATTTGTGCAAGCTTTGTGTTATTTTGTGTGTAAGTATGATAACTGGTTTTTGAGGTTCTATAATTTTTGTCAGGTGGTTGTTTCTTGCATACCTTCAGCTTTGTGCATCTTTTGTGAGCTCCTGCAGTTTGATGGGTTTCAATGTGTTCCTGATAGCACTGGGTGTTGTTTACCTGGGTTAATCCCAGGTCTTTTGTCTTTCCTATCCTGGGGGTTAATTCTGCCATGAAAGAGGAAATGGGGAGTTTTCCAGGAGAGTTATTTTTGGCCTGATTCCTCTTAATGACTGTACTTAAGGTGGTGCTTTTGCCTGGGGTTTTTTTTCAAGGGGGAAGGGCTGGGTTGAATTTCTTGGCACTGTTTTCTGAGGTTTCTGGTGCAGTGAGGTTTCTGGCACTGTCCTTTTGGGGTGTACTATACTTCCAACAATGCCTTGATGACAGTTTTTATTCCAGTGGCTTTCTTTCCTGTCCTAAGGGTTAAGGAAAAAAATTGTTTTAACTGACTTTTGGGGGACAACTGTTGTTAGTCTTTCGGTGTTTTCCTGGCACTATCCCAATTTTGGGGAGGGGCAGGGGTTATCTACACATTAATCATAATCAAATACTAATACTACGTACTTATCCATTTTAGTGAGCTTTCCTTATATCATTGGTGTTTTATACTTTTATATTTCTAACTTCTGTTTCTGTTAGTGAGCCATTGATAAAACAAACCCCACGTAAAAAAATATTTGAAACCTTCTCCTTGATTTAAATTTTTACTTTATTCATTTCTGCACATTCTAATATTGTTTTTATTCATTTTCATATCTTTGTTTTTCCACTGTTGTGCAAACACAATTCTAGCAGCTGTTGACATGTGTAAAATGAAATATGTATTGTATTCCCTTTAAAATATCTAACAAAATATTTCTGGTTTTAAATCCATGTCTTGCTTTACCATTACTTCTAACCATGGTGGGATTCAATTTTTTAAACAACCGGTTCTGGGCTTATTTGGGGGCGTGGCTTGGTGGTCATGTGACTGGGTGGCGTGGCTAGCTGGTCATAGGGACTACCCAGAGGGCTGAAAAAAGTGATTTCTGACAGTTGGACCCCGAACACATCCTGAAAAGACTACATTGTTGGGTGAAAACAGAGATCCCTTCTGTTGCCTTTAGTCCTCAGCTTTTACAACCACAATCAAGTCCAAAGCACAATATTGTTTCTGTTCTTTTGCAGTAGTGTTTAACAGGATGAAAAAGCAAAGTAGTATGACCTCTTTCTTCACCAAGAGACCAAGACTGCAACAATCAGATACAACAGAATTGGACCCAAAACCATCAGAAGCACCTGCACCACAAGCACCACTGCCACCACTTGAACGTGGAGAAAGCAGCAAATCAATCTCCTCAATTGAAAGTCTTCCTGATCTTCCAGCCTGCTGGACATTTAAGCAATATAGCAACTTTCAAGAGAAGTATGATGGTTTGGAAGTCGCACGCCAAAAGTTAGGTTGTAAGTACTGCGCGAAACATGATTTCGCATTCGAGAAAGGCATTCATATTTCCAAAGAATGGAAACACTTCAAGATTCAGGGACAAGTAAAGAGGTACAGCAAGCATCTCTTAGGAAAAAAATGAAAGAAGATTTTACATCAAAATCTCACACCATTTGCAGAGACAACTTTCAACAACGGGACCTGGATATGATCACAAAATCAGTAGATAGGTCAACTGACAAACATTTATCTACTACTTGTACAGTTTTTCTTACAGTTTACAGTCTGGCACAAAGATGTAAACCATTTTCAGACATAGAAGGGGAGGTAGAATTTCTAACTACAGTTGGAGTAGATCTGGGAGTAGGATTGCATTCACGGAGAAGTGCAGTGAAAATAGTTGCTTTCATTGCAAACGAAATTAAAACTGAAATGTTTAGTAGTATTATTGGGCAGAATCTAAAAATATGTTTGATAATTGATGAAGCCTCAACGCTATCATTCAAACCAATTGTGATAGTTTTTGTAAAAGTTGAGGATTCAGATAACTCAGCAACAGTTTTTGTTGAGCTTGTGGAATTGGAAAAACAAGATGATAATATGTTATCAAGAGACAATATGTTCTTCAGTGATGGGAAGTTTACATTATTTATTTATTTATTTATTTATTTATTAGATTTATAGACCGCCCTTCTCCCCGAAGGGACTCAGGGCGGTGAACAGGCAAAGATAAAAAACTTAGATACAAAAATTTAAGAACCAATTTAAAACCAGATTAAATAATTGCCCCAACAATCTAAAACCCATTACAAAATATTAAAATCCCAAATTTAAAATTTAAAAATTATAAAATTAAAATTTTCATACAGAAAGGGAAGAAATTAGGCCAGGCCCGCCTGACGAAACAAAAAAGTTTTTAATTCACGGCGGAAGGCACGAAGATCCGGGATCCGCCGAATCTCTGGGGGGAGGTCGTTCCAGATAGTGGGTGCCCCCACAGAGAAAGCTCTCCCCCTGGGGGCCGCCAGTCGACATTGTTTGGCCGACGGCACCCGGAGGAGCCCCTCTCTGTGGGAGCGTACCGGTCGGTGGGAGGCTATTGGAGGTAGTAGGCGGTCCCGTAAGTACCCGGGCCCTAAGCCATGGAGCGCTTTAAAGGTGATGACCAACACCTTGAAGTGCACCCGGAAG
>WNWU01013040.1:153785-178273 GCA_012654045.1 Ptyas mucosa
AAACATAAACTAAAAATTAGATATTTCATTCATAGGCTATTTGAAACTTTTTAGTCTGATACTTTTTTTGAATGTAGTCGATCCATCTTCTCCACTCCAATACATATCTTTCATTTGAATGGTCCTTCAAGTACGCTGAAATTTTTGCCATCTCTGCCAAGTTCGCTACTTTTAACGTCCATTCCTCAATAGTAGGTAAATCTTCCTTCTTCCAGTACTGCGCCACCAAAAGTCTAGCTGCTGTTATTAAGTTTAAAATCAACTTAGTCTCTATAACCATATAGTCTGTAAATATACCCAACAAAAAGAACTGTGGGGTAAATTTTATCTTTTTCTTTAAAATATTTTGGATAATCCACCATATTTTTATCCAAAAAGCCTTAATTTTTTTACATGTCCACCATATATGATAATACGTAGCATCTTCACATTCACATCTCCAGCACTTAGGTTGTAAACTACAGGCTAGCTTTTTAGGATCTAAATGCCATCTATAAAACATTTTATAAAAATTCTCTCTTAAGTTTTGGGCTTGCGTAAATCTTATATTTCTGACCCATATTTTTCCCACATTTCCATCATTATTGGTTCTCCAATATTTTGTGCCCATTTTATCATACAGTCCTTAACTAGCTGTTTCTGAATCTATTTCAACCAATGCATTATACAACCTTTTTTTATGCATTTGACTTTGATCTCTAATTTGTTTTACCAAGTTCTCATCCTCTTGCAAAATGCCAATTTTTTGATCTTCTCTCCATCTAGCTTGCATCTGACCATACTGAAACCATGTTTTAATTATTCTTTCTTCCCTTAACAAGATTTTTAATATCCAAAGGAGTTTTAGATGGTTAATACCTGAAGGGATTATGGTGACATGGAGAGAACAAAGATACAGACTTGATTCAATTGAGAAAGCGAAGGTATTTTATCAACAACTTTGTGGAGCAATGGAAGAAGACTTGGGAGCTGTCAGTGTTGCAAAAGAGAAAGATGAAGAAAAGGATAAGGAGGAGAGAGCAAAGGAAGAGAGGGCCCGGAGAGAGGGGGCAAGAGCCAAAGACCCAGTTGAACAAAGAGAGACAAGGGCAATGAAATTAAAACCTAGTAACAAGTAAACATGGAAGAAGAAATAAAAGCAATATCCTTAAATGTAAATGGACTAAATGCAGCGATAAAAAGAAACAGACTATTGACTAAATTAAATACTTTGAAGAGGGACATTATACTGTATGTTTACAAGAAGTTCATATTAGAAAACAACACTTAAAATTACTACAATATCCCAAATTAGGAATCTTATTTACAGCACTGATACAACAAAGTAAAAGGGGTGTGGCATTATACATAAAAGAAAAATTAGAATCTAAATTAATTTTTGAAGATGAGGGAGGTAGGACTTTGATGGTGGAAATAAAAATGAACTTTAAACAAATACTTTTGATAGCATTGTATGCACCAAATGAAAAACAGGAAGAATTTTATCGTTGATTGCACAGAAAAATTATAGCATTGAACTATGAAAATGTATGTATAATGGGTGATTTTAATGCAGTTATAGACCCAGACTTGGATTATAAAACTTTGAAGACAAATAAAAAAACTAGAAGAACAGTACCAAAATCCTTTTTTACAATGGCAGAAGAATTAAGTATCCAAGATATCTGGAGACAAAAACATTTGAAGGAGAGTCAATATACTTTTTATTCAAATAGACATTTATCATGGTCAAGGATAGATATGGTATGGATGTCAACTGGACTTATAGAAGAGGTGCAAAAAGTGAATATTGGTTCAAATATTTGGGCTGACCATAGTCCGATGACAATAGTATGGAAATGGAAAAAGAAAAAGATAAGATGGACTTTGAATACAACAATACTAAATGAAAAAGGATTCCAGGAATTTGTGGGAAAGGAACTGGACATTTTTTAAAAAATTAAATAAAAGGGAAGATACATCACTCCAAAATGTATGGGACACAATGAAAGCATATATTAGAGGTCTGGCAATAACATATCTGGGAGAAAAAAACAAAAAGAAATGGCAGAAACAAGTAAGATTGGAAGAAGAATATAAAAGCCTGGAAAAAAAGTTTCAGAAAGATGTTCAAAATAAAAAAATTAAGAAATTGATGGAACTGAAGAAGCATGAAATAATCTTAAATGAACAAGAATTATTAGCAAATCAATTGAGAGCGTCAAAACAGAATTTTTTTGAAAACGCAAACAAACCAGGAAGATGGCTAGTGTATAAACTAAGAAAAGAGAAAGAGAACAAAGTTATAAAATATCTACAAGATGAAGAAGGGAAATTACAATATAGAACCAAAGAAAAAAAGGGAGTAATCCAAGAATATTATGAAAAACTTTATTCACAAGAAAAGATCCCCGAGGAGGAGATTCAAAACTATCTGGAAAAATCAGATTTAATTAAAATATCAGAACAATTTAAAGGAATGCTAGATGAAAGAATAACAATGATGGAATTAACAGAAGCAATAAAAAGACAAAAGCATGGAAAAGTGCCTGGACCAGATGGCTTACCAGTCGAGTTGTATAAAACATTGGAAGAAGTGATTAGTAATATAATGTTGGACTTATTTAATGGACTGTTATTAGAAGCTAAAATGCCAGATTCATGGAAAGAGGCATATGTGACACTCATACCTAAAGAAGATACAGATTTACAATTGATTAAAAATTATAGACCGATTTCACTATTAAATGTGTATTACAAGATTTTTGCTTCAATAATGGCAAATAGGTTGAAAAAAACGCTAAATGAATATATTCATAGTGATCAAAATGGGTTCTTACCAAAAAGACAAATTAGAGATAACATGAGGATGATTTTGAATACCTTGGAATATTATGAGACTCACCCAGAAAAACAAATGGCCTTGATGTTTCTAGATGCACAAAAAGCTTTTGACAACGTGAACTGGCAGTTTATGATAAAGCAATTACAGAGAATGGATTTTGGGGAGAGATTTATAAATACTATAAAAACAATATATGACAGACAATTTGCCAAGATAATGATGAACAGAGAAATGACAGGAAAGATTAATATAATGAAGGGCACCAGGCAAGGATGCCCTTTATCACCATTATTGTTTGTTTGGGTTTTTTTATTGAAAAAGTTTTAAAAGTTTTACATACATTTTCTCCCCCCCTCCCCAACCACCCCCCCCGACTTCCCAGAGCAAGTACAAAATAAAATACAGCTTAAATTCTCTAAATTAAACTCCATTTCACACTTATTATAATCATGATCATTAAACAAATAGATAAAAGGAAAGCAAGTCTTTTTTCTCCTTATTCCATCTAATTCAACAAAATTATCTCCATTTATAATTACAGCAATTAAAACAATTAAGTATTATCTAATCAAACCTATCATTACTCAATTTGGCTAATTGTTACTTAACAAATTATTAGGTCTATACAATTTAACAAAATATTTTATAACTTCTTTCATTTAAAACAAAACAACAACAACAACAACAACAACAACAACAAAAAGGAAACCCTCACTCAAAAAACCCCCGATTTAAAAAAAAATTACTATATAAACTCTTCCGTCCTTCACTTTTAAACCATCAAGGTCCAATTATAATCAAAACACTTAATAAGAAATAATATTAACAATAATTTTTTAATTAATAATCAAACCTCTTATATCAATACATATTAACAAATCAACTAAGAACATCATTTAAGAACTTTATCAATCATTTAAATTCTTCATACTAGATTGATCCAATTGCTAATCTTCTTGTCTTCACATCTTCCAACAGCATATAAGATATCTTCATTTACGTCTACCCACCTAAATAAAAATTGCTTCTGTATATAAAAAAAAAGCCCCCCGAGTGACTTTGTAATTGTAATTATATTTGAAATGATATCCATCAAATCCAGTCAAAAATTAGATTAATAAATTCGTCAGACATATTAGGGAAACCACCAGATCAACTGCAATTGCCCTAGGTCCATAGTCCTTTTGCCTTATATTCATTACCATCAAGCAGGAAACTTCAATTTGCTATATTCAATAGAACTTCTGCGATTGCAATTAAGTCCAAATTTGTTGCAGTCCTTAATAAAATAATCCAAATCATTCAAGTCAGGGCATATTTCACAACCCAATACACCAGCATTGCCGTGATCTGTTTATTCTTCTCAAATATTCCAATACAGCTGTAGGTTGCCTCCTCATTGTCGCTCATCGCTTAGTTAACTGGCATTAAACTGCTCTCTGTTTTTTTTTTCTTTTTCCAAAAAATTCAAAATCTTTAAACAGTTAAACAATACTTTTTAAGGACCATCATCTCATCAAGCAGGGTTATTTTCCATTTCTCCAGTCTTTCTTCTTTTCCTTTTTACGAACTTTCTTCTTAACTTTGATCCCTCTGCCTTTTTTAGCTCCAGTAAAATTTTGCGGTTTTTGGGATTGCATATTATAAAATTTTTGCAGAAATGTAGCTTCTTCTGGAAACAACTCTTTAAGTGCAGATTGAGTTTTATAAAAAAAAATTCGTGGAACCAAAATTTCATCAGCTTCCAACACTTCTTGCTCCTTATTTTGCACAGCATTCATCTTTCTCTCCTCAGTAAAATCTGCTATAATCTGTTGTTGTTTTTTTGCATCTCCCAACTCTTCATTCAATCCCCCACTGCTAGATTGCAACTCAGTATTTCCGTGTATTTCATTGTTTCCAGCTTGAGAAGCTTGAAATATAGTATCAATTCTTTTCAATAAAGCAGAGGTAATTGAACTCAAAGCTTCCTCAAAATCAGACCATTGAGGGTTAAATAACCATCCTTTGCTTTCAAAAAGCCCAGCCATCTTGCCCCCCTTCTTCCTTCCCTTCCAGAAGGACAGAAAAAAAAGGGGAAGAAAAAAGAAAAAGAGAGTTTCAAGAAGAAAAAAAAAGGGATCCTTTACAATTTGTAATTTGTATTGCTGCTTCAATTATTATTATTCCTTTCTTGTTACATCCACTTTTCAAAAAGGAGTTTTACGTTTCAAACAGGGGCTTGTCAATAATTACTTTTAGCTTTCACTTCTTCACGCCCCGGCCATTATTGTTTGTTTTGACTCTAGAAGTTTTAAACAGAAACATTAGACAGAGTGATGAGATAAAATGAATGAAAGTCAAAAAAGAGGAATATAAATTACAAGCTTTCACCGATGACTTAGTTTTTATTATAGAGGAACCACAAATAACAGGTCCTAAATTACTAGAACAGATAGAAGATTATGGGAAAGTATCTGGTTTGAAAATAAACAAAGATAAAACAAAAATTTTGGTGAAGAATACAACAGAAAAACAAAATAGAGAGATAAAAGAAAACCTAGACATACAAGTGGTGAAAAAAGTGAAATACTTGGGAGTATACTTAACTTCAAAATGTGCAACAATAAAAGAAGAAAACTACTACAAGTTAAAGCAAAAAATTGAAAAAGACTTGGAAAAATGGAAGAATCTTCAATTATCATTTATGGGTCGGATTGCATTGATAAAGATGAATATACTACCAAGACTACTATTCTTATTTCAAACTGTGCCAATAAAAATTGAAAAGACTTACTTTCAATATCTTAATAAAATCATGAGGAAATTTATATGGCAAAGGAAAAAAGTAAGAATAAGTTTAAGAATGTTGCAAGACACAAGAATACGAGGGGGATTTGGTTTACCAAATTGGAAATTATATTATCAAGCAGCAACATTGACATGGTTGAAAGAATGGATTGAATTAAGAAATACAAGGTTGTTAACACTGGAAGGGCATGATTTACAACTGGGATGGCATGCCTTTTTATGGCATGGTAGAAGTAAGATACACACATACTTTCATAGACATTATATAAGAAATGCATTGTTATTGGTTTGGGAGAAGGTTAGAGATAAATTTTATGTGAAAATACCAACATGGTTATCAATAATGGAAGCTTTGATACATCCAAATGTCTTTAATTCTGGAAAGATTGTCAGATATAATGAGTTATTAACAGATAAGGGGGAACTGAAAGAGAAACGAGAATTAGAACAACAGGGAATTGAGATAGATTGGTATATGTATATGCAGATAAGATCAAGATATGAAAAAGATGCTAAATTATATGGTTTTTATATGGAAAAGACTGAACTGGATAAGATACTCATGGGAACAGAGGAAAACTTAATTTAAAAAAATATAATTTTTTGTTGTATATTGAATTGGAGGAGGAGCAAGTAAAAGAAACGATGATAGCCTGGGGTAGAAATTTTAGTTATCCAATCAAATTTGAAATATGGCAACAACTATGGGAAAGGAACTATAAATTAACAATGTCCACAGCATATAAGGAAAATCAATATAAGATGTTTTATAGATGGCATATGTCACTGGAGAAGTTAGCAAAAATGTTTAAAGATAAATCAGCTAAATGTTGGAAATGTCATCAAACACCACGA
The DNA here is from genome assembly GCA_012654045.1 of Ptyas mucosa. NCBI lineage: Eukaryota > Metazoa > Chordata > Lepidosauria > Squamata > Colubridae > Ptyas > Ptyas mucosa. The sequence continues at coordinate 160,255 of WNWU01013040.1, forward strand.
TCTTATTACCATATGTGGTGGACTTGTCCCGAAGCAAAAAAATTATTGGTACAAGATTAAAATCTGGCTGGAAGAAATGATATAACAATGTATTGAATTTAAACCAGAGTTGTTCCTACTGGGTATCTTTCCAGAAAAAATTAGTAAGGAAAATGTATATTTGATTATACAAGTAATAACAGCTGCAAGAATTGTGTATGCTCAAAATTGGAAATCAGAGAAAATACCCTTGGAAGAAGAAGTAATAAAAAAAAATTTAGACTGCAGAAATGAATAGATTAACTTTGATGATTAAAGATAAGGAGGAATCAGAATATTTTAAAACATGGAATTATTTTTATAGTTGGTTGGAAAAGAGATATAAATGATTTATACTATAATTGTGTACAAATGATGACTATAATATTGATTTAGAAATGAAATGCTAGAATAGTTTGGATGAATGTGAAGATAGAAGAAACTCATGGAAGATGGAAAAGAAGCCTAGAAGATAACACCGAGGCATCACAGGGAAGGGAGGATTGATGTATTAAATGTTTGTCTGTCTTAAAAAATAAAAAAATGATAAAGAAAATATACTCATCTCAAACAGCAAAAATAACAATAAACGGAGATATGACGGAACAATTTATAATATCAAAAGGAGTGAGACAGGGATGCCCTTTATCCCCTTTATTGTTCATATTATCTTTAGAGACACTGCTAAATGAAATTAGAAGAGACAAGGAAATAAAAGGACTGAAAGTTAAAAAAGAGGAATATAAACTTCAAGCCTTTGCCGATGACTTGGTCTTCATCATAGAGCAGCCAATATCAACAGGACCCAAACTGTTATCAAGAATAGAAGAATATGGGAAGGTAGCAGGACTCAAAATTAATAGGCAAAAAACAAAGGCAATAATGAAAAATTTTACAAAACAAGAGAAAGAACTAGAAGACAGAATGGGTATACAAATGACAAAAAAAGTAAAATATTTAGGAATATGGCTAACAAACAAAGGATCATCGATTAGAGAAGACAACTACAATAAACTAACAAGACAGATAAAAAACGATCTAGAAATTTGGAGCAAACTACAGTTATCATTTTTTGGGAAGATAGCCTCAATTAAAATGAATGTGCTACCAAGAATGTTAATTTTATTCCAAGTGATTCCAATAAAACTGGGGAAGAATTTTTTTAAAGATTTTAACAAACTTATAGTGAACTACATTTGGCAGGGGAAGAAAGCAAGGATCAAAATAAAACATTTACAAGACACAAGGGAGAGAGGAGGATTAGCACTTCCAGACTGGGAAACATATTACAAAGCAACTTCATTAATATGGAATAAAGATTGGATGGAACTAAAAAACAAAAGAATACTGTCATTAGAGGGGTACGACCTACAAAGAGGATGGCATGCTTTCCTGTGGGAGGGAAAAAGTAGACAACATGGATATTTTCAAAGACATTTGATCAGGGAAGCATTGCTACAGACATGGCAGGGGATAAAAAAGAAACATTATGACAAAATTCCAGAATGGCTATCCACTATGGAGGCACAAATCTACCCAAATGCTCTAGATATTGCCAAAATGAAAACTTACAAAGATCTGCTGAATAATCAAGAGGAATTAAGAACAAGACAGTGTTGGATATTTATCCTACGGTTGGGTAGTTAATATATAGAAAAACTATGTTTGTGACTTTAAATGATATAAGAATGATTGGCTGTGCTATGCTCAGGCAGCCATAAAAGGAAACAGGAAGCCCAGGGCTCCTGCTCCTGCTATTGATGGTTGATCTCCTGATGAGGGACTGTGTGTGACTGAAGAGAACTGTAAGCAAACTATGTTTTGTGTTGGAGAGTGATTATTCGAAGATGTGTTATCATTGTTTTGAGAAACCAAGTTTGTTTTTTCACTAAAAGTAAAGAATATTTATTTTTCTTTCACCATTCAGAGTCTGTGAGTATTTGTGTGTTTAACCAGCAACGTATCTCTTTGCTGTCCGGTCCATTGTCTACTATGCAGAGGGAAGTTTTACCCTCAACAGACAGGAATTGAAAGAATTGGGTACAGACATTGATTGGTGGCCCTATATGCAAATAAAATCTAGATATAGGACAGATTTGGCACAATTTGGATTTCAAAAGGGAACATATGAATTAGATAAAATTCTTCAGGGAACAGAAGATAAATTGATTAAAAAAACCCTATAATTATTTATTAAGATACAAATTGAAAGAAGAGGTAGTTAAAGAAAATTCACTTCAGTATAGTATTCCATTATATGACTTATATTGTGTTGATCATGATTCTTGATGTTCTTTTGTAGCAATAGCGATTGTTAATCTTTGACAAGATATTATGAGACAGCCCCTATAGCGACCTGGAAGCCTCCATAGAGATCTGGTGGAGGCTAGGGGCACGAGTTATCCGACCACTGGAAGATCTGGGAGTGGGTTGGAGAGGCTGGAAGACGACTGTGGAGTGGCTATCCCAGTCGCCCTCGTGCTGCTTTCCTCCCCCCCTCTTTTGGCCTGGTGCTAGGCCTATTATGGTCATTCGCTACCCTGACTGATTCCTGCCTGCTGCAAATTATTTCCCTTTGTTTCCATCTTCATCCTCTCCTTGGTGTTGCCGCTATTCTGATCCCGTGTGTTAGATCAGGCGCAGGAAAAGAAGACACGACCAGCGTGGTCCGTTCAGCACTTTATTTTCAGCTCAAGAACAAGACGAACGGCTGTGCTGCCGGAGCTCTTTTATAGAGTTCAGCTTCATCAAGAGTTCGGCTGGGCTCTTTCGGGTGGTGGCATGCGGTGTGATGTGTTGGGTCAGGAGGAAGTTATCAATCCTCTCTTGCCAGTCTCCCGGTCCCATCTTGGTGAGCGCCTCCTTGGTGAGTCTCACCATCCGTTCCGCTTGCCCGTTTCCCGCTGGTCTGTAAGGGGCGGAGAGGGCATGACGGATGCCCAGCCCAGCCAGGAACTCTTCCATGGGTTTTGAGGTCAGCTGAGGCCCATTGTCGGAAACTAGCACATCCGGCAGCCCGTGTGTTGCGAATAGGCGCCGGAGTGCCTTGATGGTGGCTTCCGATGTGGTGGATGCCATGGGAATGACCTCGAGCCACTTGGAGAAGGCGTCTACCACTATCAGTAGGTACTTTCCCTGCATCGGACCCGCAAAGTCAATGTGTACCCTCGCCCATGGGTTGCTCGGTGTCTCCCACTCTGACGTTTGAGCATGCGGGGGGCGGGGCGTACTTCCTGGCACGGGTCACATCTGGTGACCCATTCTTCGATGTCTTTGTCCAGGGATGGCCACCAGACGTAACTCCGTGCCAGTCCCTTCATGCGCATGATGCCAGGGTGCCCATTGTGCAGGGTCTTCAGCGTTTTTTGTTGCAGAGTGTGAGGAATCACCACTCTGTCGCCCCAGAGTAGGCAGCCTTTCATGGAGGACAGTTCTTGCTGCTTCCTGACGAATGGGCTGAACTCCTCTGCCAGCCTCCCCAAGGGCCACCCATGCAGAACCCACGACAGTACCTGTTTCAGAGTTCGGTCCTTTTGGGTCTGTGTGGCCACGTCTGCGGATGTGACTGGGCATGCCCGGTCATCGTCGATGTGATGTAGTCCCAGTGTGGGGGCTGGGTCCTCTACTAAGTCTTTGGTTGGGCTTCTGCTCAGGGCATCTGCGTTGCTGATGGTAGTGCCAGGTCTGTGAACCAGTGAATAAGAGTACCCAGCCAGGAAAATTGCCCAGCGTGTCATCCTGGGCGACATGTACGCTGGTGTGGGTTTGTCCCCAGCCAATAGTCCCAAAAGCAGTTTGTGGTCGGTTATGATAGTGAAGCTTCTTCCATACAAATACTCGTGGAAGCGCTTGATGCCAGTGACGATGGCTAAGGCTTCCTTGTCTAGCTGGCTGTAGTTTCTCTCTGCGCTGGACATGGTTTTGGAAAAATAGGCGATGGACGCTTCTGTGCCATCTGGAAGTTGGTGACTGAGAACTGCTCCAATGCCATAGGGAGATGTGTCGCAGGTCAGCAGTAGGGGTAGTGTCTCATGATATTGTATGAGAACACTCTTTGAAGAAAGCAGTTCTTTTATTTGTTTGAAGGCTGATTCTTCTTCTTCCCCCCATCTCCATGGAACTGCCTTCCCCAGCAGATGATGGAGCGGTTCAGCCACGGTGGCTTTCTGTTTCAAAAAGACACTGTAAAAATTCAGTAGTCCTAGAAACGCCTGAAGCTCCGTTTTGTTTTGGGGGGCTGGAGCTTCATGAATTGCCCTTACCTTCAATTTGGTGGGGTGGATGCCATTCTTATCAATGAGATAACCCAGGAACTCGACTTCCTGAACTCCAATGATACACTTATCTCTCCTGACTCTTAAGCCCTTCTCCTTGAATCGCTGCAGAACTAGCCTCAGGCGCTCAAGTAGTTGGGTTTTAGAGTGGCCGGAGATTAAGACATCATCGAAGTATGGCACCACCCCAGGAATGCCTTGGAGAACGCGTTCCATTATAGATTGGAAAATACCTGGGGCTGCGCTGACTCCAAATTGGAGACGGGTGCATCTAAAAGCCCCCCTATGGGTGACAATTGTTTGTGCCTCCACAATTTTTTCATCCACTGGCAATTGCTGGTAAGCTTGGGCCAGGTCCAATTTTGCGAATATTGATCCGCTTCCAAGTGAGTGCAGCAGATGTTGCACCACTGGAACCAGATATGCGCTCTGCTGTAATGCCTTATTGATTGAACATTTATAGTCAGCGCAGATGCACACAGACCCATCATGCTTCATTGGGGTCACAATGGGGGTTTCCCATGCAGCATGATCGATCGATTCCAGAACGCCTTGGGCGATTAGCTTATCTAGCTGAGCATCGACCTTGGGCCGCAAGGCGAATGGAACTCTGCGGGGCTTGAGCCTAATTGGTGTAATTGTTTTATCTAAATTAAAGGAAATTGGTTTTCCCACAAATCTCCCCAGCTTACCATCGAAGACTTCCTTGAACTCTTTGATGAGTTTGTCGAGTTCGTCTTCCTTAATTTGGTGGATCCCTCTGATTGACAGCCCTAATGGTTTGAACCACTCCATCCCCAGCAGGCTCGGGTGGCTGTGTTCAACGACTGTGATGGGCAGGTCGCCTTGGAAGTTGTGGTAAGCAACTCGAAGTGATGTTCTCCCCAGGATTTCCACGGGGTTTCCTCCGAAGTCAACAAGTCTCACTTTCAGGGTTTTCAGGTCCTTCTTACTGCAGCCGGGCTTTAGGCGCTTCAATTGCTGCCAGTCTATTATGGAGTAGTTCGATCCTGAATCTACCTCCATGGAACAAGGTGTCCCTTCCACGTAGATGGTTGCGTGGAACTTCGCGGTTCTGTTGTCAAGTGTGTGGATGCTTGAAGTCTGTTGAGCGGCTCCGCTCCTTGCATAGCCGCTCTCGGGTCGTTGGGGCTGGTTTGAGGACCGTCTAGATGACCTTTGGTTGTCTTGCCATTTCTCGCGCTGGGTCCTCGGCTCTGCAGGCTTCTGCGATGTGGCCCCTCTTGTTGCAACGTCTGCAAGTGGCATCTCTCCAGCGACACTTGGCCCTGGCATGGTCTCCTTTGCAGCTGGCACAGCGCTCCCCCCGGTCGCCATTTTGGGTGTACTCGTGCCGGGGTTGCCTGGAGACCTTGTGGACGGCCATTTCGTCGTCGGAGCAGGATCCTGCAGATGATTCTTCTGATGAGCTTTTGGGGTTCCGTTGGATTTTGTGAATCCCTTTCGCCTTGCTCATCGCGGCTGCCGCTCTTTCAGAAGTCTCGGCTGCTATCGTCTCCTCGACGACATCTTTTAGCAAAATCTTCTTTCGGCTGAGGAACTTTCTTTGAAGTGCGACATCCCTCATGCCGAAGACGATGCGGTCCCTTATGGCATTCTCCACGTTGTCGAACTCGCAGTTGGATGCGAGTTGGCGCAGGGCCGCAACAAAGTCTTTGATGGGTTCGCCTTCCCGCTGGTTTCTTTGCTGGAAGGTGAACCTGTTGGCGATGGGTGTCCCCGTGGGTGCATAGTGCTCTTTAAGCACCTCTTGAAGATCAGCCCACGACATCTCCTCGATATCCCTCGGTGATACGAGGTCGATGGCCATCTCTAGGACTTCAGGTCCGCAGTTCGCCAGGAAGAGGGCTCTCTTGCGGTCATCCGTGAGGTCCTGGTAGTTGTTCCCTCGCAGGAACTGGCGAAACTGGACCATGTAGGACATCCACTTCTCCATCCTGGGGTCGAAGTTGGCAACTGAAGCCATCGCAGCTTGTGAGGTTGCCATAGTTAGTGATCAGCTCAGTGACTTTCAGCTCTGGTGTCCGAGGTTTCCTGCGTGGTGATTCTTCGCTCGTCCTTCGTCGCCAGTGTTAGATCAGGTGCAGGAAAAGAAGACACGACCAGCGTGGTCCGTTCAGCACTTTATTTTCAGCTCAAGAACAAGACGAATGGCTGTGCTGCCGGAGCTCTTTTATAGCGCTCCGGCAGACCAGCCGTCCAATGACAGCATTTCAAAAGTCCCGCTGGTGGATCAGCCAATCCCCGGATGGATGTCCTTATAAGGACATAACACTGTGGACCGGCTCTGTATTTCATCTGTGCCTCTTAGCTGTAAGGAGAGTGGGCAGCTTATTGATGCGGGTACTAAAGGAGCCAGTTCTTTGCTGCTGTCTCACCACTGGAGGGGATGGTCCATCAATCTCCACTGCCAATTTTCATTCTTCGCCAGCTGCCGTGAGAGGGCGGCTTTGGATATTTTACTCCCTGGTTGTTTCGAAAAGCATGAAACTCCTCCCACTGTTGTGAGAGGACAGTGGAGTTCAGTCAATCTGCGCTCAAGTTCTGCATTTTTCCTCTCCAGGACTTTCTTTTTGGACTATCGTTGTTTGACTCCCTGGCTGTATGTCTTCATCATCCCCGGCTATCAGATGTACTCAGCGGTCGAGCTCCTGCACTGTGAGATTCCCCCCTCTCACAGGCCTGGCCCTCCGTATTATCGAGGGCCTACCTTGATGATGGGTTTTGGAATCCCGAGAGGTGGCATGCTGCGAAGAGGGGGTTGAGGGGGTTCTTGTTTAAATTTTTAGCCAAAATTTTAAGGGGTTCCAGGAGGGGGGTGGGTTATTCTGCGAAGAATGGACCTGGGGGAGTCCTTACAGATCAGCAACCTAGCCTGTCAGATGGTTGCAGTGGGGGGACGGGGAGAGGGGGGCTGGATGAGGTACGCTGGGGTGAGGGTCATTCCATCACTGTGGTGGTTGGTAGGGGCAAAGGTAGTGAGAGCAGAGGGGGTTATGACATCAGTGAAGAGCATCCCTGCTGCTTGCCCTCTCAGCTCTTCCTGCTCACCTGGGGGGATGGGAGTGCGGAACCCCGGACTCCGGCTGATGTATGTGAATGCCAGGTCGGTTGTGAACAAGGCCCCCCTCGTGTATGAAGCTTATCGACGAGGGGGGCGCGGACCTGGCTTGTATCATGGAGACCTGGTTGGGCCCGGAGGGAGGGGTCCCGCTCTCTGATCTATGCCCACTGGGTTTCCGTGTGCTGCACCAGCCGCGACTCCGGGGAAGGGGTGGGGGGTGGTTGTTATTAGAGAAAGTCTTAGGCCTAGGGAGGTCACTGTCCCTCAGATAGGTGGGTGTGAATCTCTATTGTTGAAATGGAGCCCTGGAGTACAGTCAGGTCTTTTGATTACGTACCTGTCTCCCAGCTGCGTGTCTTCAGCCCTGCCCGCACTGCTCGAAGTCCTAGCTGAACTGACGGCTGAGCTCCCCAACCTGATGGTAGTGGGAGATTTTAATCTCCCGTCAGCCATGCGAGACATCTGAGCTGGTTCGGGAGTTCATGGCCTCCATGATGGCCATGGACCTGGCTCAGGTTGTACAGGGTGCAACTCACAGTGGTGGACACACACTTGACCTGATTTTTATCTCTGGGCAGTGGATAAATGCTCAGGGTAAGGGGGAATTATCTATACAACCCGTCATGGACCGACCATTACCTCCTTAAACTGGACTTTCTATCTGCTAATCCCCACCACTGGGAGGCGGGACCAATACGTTGGTTCTGCCCTAGGCGCCTGATGGATCCTGATAGGTTCCTGATGGAGCTTGGCACATTTCCCACGTCCCTATACCGCGATTCGCCAGAGGCCCTGGTGGATGCCTGGGAAAAGGCTGCCACCGGGGCTTTAGATCGAATCGCCCCTTTGCGGCCTCTCTTCTGACAGGGATCCTGGGTAGCTCCATGGTTTTCCGTGGAGCTCAGGGAGATGAAGCATCAGAAGAGACGCCTAGAGGGCTGTTGGAGATCCTCCCATTCCGAGTCTGATCGAACACAGTTAAGAACCTATATTAGGTCTTATCTTGTGGCAATGGAAGCGGCGAAACGTGATTATTTCACCGCTCTCATTGTGTCTGCAGAGAATCGCCCAGCAGCCTTGTTCCAAGTGACCATCTCTCTTCTTAATCAGGGAGCGAGGGAGGACCCCTTGCAGGGCAGTGCTGAGGATTTTGCTCAATTTCTGCAAGATAAAATCGCTCAGATCTGGATGGGTTTAGACTGACTGGGCAGGGTCTGACGAGGAGACGGGAGCAAGCCTTGAAGGTAATATCTGGGTTGACTTTGACCCTATATCCGTAGATGAAGTAGACAGGATTGTTGGTAGATTGGGGGCCTCCACGTGTTTGTTGGACCCGTGTCCCTCCTGGCTTGTTGCGGCAACCAGAGAGGTGACCAGAGACTGGATCCAGGCTGTTGTCAACACTTCACTGAGGGATGGGGTCTTCCCCACCGCCCTTAAGGAGGCGGTGGTTCGACCCCTTCTCAAGAAGCCTGCCCTGGATCCGGCCTCCTTGAACAACTTTCGCCCCGTCTCCAACCTTCGCTTTATAGCAAAGGTTGTTGAGTCCGTGGTGGCACACCAACTTCCACAATTCCTGGAGGAAACGGATTATCTAGACCCGTACCAATTGGGCTTCAGGCGCGGACACAGCACAGAAACGGCATTGGTCGCTCTGGTGAATGATCTCTGGCGGGCCCGGGATGGGGGTTATTCCTCCATCCTGGTCCTACTTGACCTCTCAGCGGCTTTCGATACCATCGACCATGGTATCTTACTGCAACGACTCGGGGGGTTGGAGGTGGGGGGCACTGTTTTGCAGTGGTTCTCCTCCTACCTCTCAGGTCGCACGCAGTTTGTCTGGGCGGGGGGACAGAGATCCTCCCCGAAGCCCCTCACTTGTGGGGTGCCTCAGGGGTCAGTTCTCTCCCCCTTGCTCTTTAACATCTATATGAAGCTGCTGGGTGAGATCATTTGCAGTTTTGGGGTGAGGTATCATCAGTATGCTGATGATACCCAGCTCTACATCTCCATCCCAGATCAACCCAGAGATGCCCTTTCCATGATGTCTAAGTGCCTGGAGGCGGTGCAGGTCTGAATGGGTAGGAACAGGCTCAGACTCAACCCCTCCAAGACGGAGTGGCTGTGGTTGCTGGCATCTCATGGTCTAGGGGCCCCATCACTCTTGATGGGAGGGGAGTTGCTTACTCCTTCTAAAAGGGCTCGCAATCTAGGCGTCCTCCTGGATTCGCGGCTGTCCTTAGTGGACCATCTGATGGCCGTGACCAGGGGGGCTTTTGCACAGGTTTGCCTGGTGCGCCAGTTACGTCCCTTCCTAGATAGGGATGCCCAAGCTCTTGTTATCTCTCGTTTGGACTACTGCAATGCCCTCTACATGGGGCTCCCCTTGGGGTGTACCTGGAGGCTCCAGCTGGTCCAGAATGCGGCCGCGCGGGTTGTTACGGGAGCATCCTGTTACTCCCATGTTACACCTCTCCTGCGCGAGCTGCACTGGTTACTGGTGGTCCTTTGGATCTGCTTCAAGGTGCTAGTACTTACCTATAAAGCCCTACATGGCATGGGCCCGGGGTATTTGCAGGATCACCTTCTGCCTGCCTCCCACTGCCCTGTGCGCTCACATAAGACTGCCCTCCTCCGGGTGCCATCGGCCAGACAATGTCGGCTGGTGGCGCCCAGGATGAGGGCGTTCTCTGTGGGCGCACCGACCCTCTGGAATGGGTTACCCACGGGGCTCCGGATGGCCCCTGACCTCCGCTCTTTCCGCCATGACCCGAAGACATGGCTTTTCCAACAAATTTGCTGATCTGATGGGTGATTTTTAATTGGGAGATTTTAATTGATTATTTTGTGGTTATTTTTATTGTTTTTATTGTTTTAATTTCTGTGACCCGCCCCGAGTCCTTTGGGAGAAGGGCGGCATATAAGTATAATAAAATAAAAATAAATAAAAATAAATTATCAGTGGTGAAATTCAATTTTTTTTACTATCAGTTCTGTGGGCGTGGCTTGGTGGGCATGGTGTGGCTTGGTGGGAGTGGCAGGGGAAGGATACTCCAAAATCTCCATTCCTACCCCACTCCAGGGGAAGGATACTGCAAAATCCCCATTCCCTCCCCACTCCTGGGGGAAGGATATTGCAAAATCTCCATTCCCACCCCACTGTGGGGCCAGCCAGAGGTGGCATTTGCTGGTTCTCTGAACTACTCAAAATTTCTGCTACTGGTTCTTCAGAACCTGTCAGAACCTGCTGGATTTCACCCCTGGATCAGAGGTGGGTTCTACTTACCTTTACTACCGGTTCGCAATGGGATCACACGTGTGCGCTGGCTTCGCTCGCATGCGCACCTTGCTTCTGCACATGCGTAGAAGCTTCTGCACATGCGCAGATCACTTCTGATGATGTCAGGGTCAGTGGGGAGAGCCTCCTGCCAGTTTTACTACCGGTTCTATAGAACCAGTCTGTTGTGACCCCGACTCCCGAGCCTGTCCTAACAGAGGAAGAGGACTCAGAAGGTGATGGGGAGGAACTGACAAGGCCTCCCTCTCCAGGACCCTCCTTTCTGGCAATGCCTCAGGTTCCATCCGAAGGCCAGGAGGAACAGCCTGGGATGTGCCAGGAGGAAGGCATATCGGAGCACCAATTGATAGGGAGCGAGGAGGATGAATCCTGGCTTGATCCCAGGCAGCGTCGGAGGGAGAAGTGTGCGCAGCAACGGAAGAAGCGTGGGAGGGCCAGAGAGTGAGCTGAGTCATGGATCCACGCCCCACCAGGAATAAAAGTGGGTGGGATTGCTCTTCAGGCTTTGTGACGGACAAAGTTAAACCCTGAAAGTCACATCGTGATCTCTGAAATTTGGCTTTGATATATTTTGGACTGAACATTGACTAAACTCTTGTCTCGTGGATAATTTGTTGCTCCTGGAATGGACTGAAGATAAGTCCTCTTCTGCTTTATGGGAGTGAAAATGATCTTGGCAGGCATTTGGCAGTTTGCTGCGAAAACCTTGGTCTGCCAAGAATTCTAATCTGTTCACCTAATAAAATATTGGCAGACGTGCTTGGTATTATGTTTGCCTGTGTGAGGAAGGGGGACAGAACACAGTCCGAACCGGGGGCAACCCACCACTGCCCTGGATATTATATATACCAATATCACATATTTAACTATTTACAACTGATCAATGGGATAGTAGAAAGCTATAACCTTGATGACATTTTAAAATCCCTGGTTTATTTATTTTATTATATTCTTTTATTCTTATGTTCTCTTTTGCATTTGTTTAGGTATTTTCTTTAAAATGTCGAATAAATAATTTATAAAACAGAAAGAAACAAATAAAAATCAACTGTATACCAATTAGTTCATGCAGCTGTATGAAGTCCGGAAACCCTAAATTCCTGCTTTAATTGCATCTCTCTAGCTGTACTTACCAACATGCAGTTGTTCAAACATGGACTATCAGCCTCAGCCAGCATAGTAAGGGTTTATGAGGATTGCAGTTCAAAACATCCAGGGGACATCAGGTTACTTACTCCTCCTCTGTTGGATACAGAAATGACTCCAGCACTAAGCACTATTTCTCCAAAGTGCCCTCTTCCATCAGGCAGACCCATTCAGTTCCAATGGAAACACTGAAGCAGGCTGAGAAATATCAATATCAATAGCACTTAGACTTCTATACTGCTTCATAGAGCTTTACAACCCTCTCTAAGCGGTTTACAGAGTCAGCATATTGCCCCCAACAATCTGGGTCTTCATTTTACCAACCTCGGAAGGATGGAAAGCTGAGTCAACCTTGAGCTGGTGAGAATCAAACTGCTGGCAGTTGGCAGAATTAGTCTGCAATACTGCATTCTAACCACTGCGCCACCACGACTCATGCATTCTAGAAATGTCTGGCGAATGCATGAGATCATTGAGTCAATCTGTCTAAACACATTATCGACCCTACATTGCAATGGTGATGGCAGCCTACTATCTTTACTACCATTCCATTCACAGCACACTGCCAGCATTGTTTTCCTCTAATCAAAAGCTTATTAAAACTTTCAGGAAAACTTGTAAATTATTAATCATCTCAAGAATAAAATTGTTTATATCTACTTGGATTCAAATGGTCAAAATTATATATGGAAAGAATTATCTGATTGTGATTATTATGAATTAAGAACATGAACAAGATATTTAGATATGGCCAAATTTGCTCAACTCTTACCTATTTGGGTTGTTATAGTATCCAAGAAAATGAGTAGGAGATTAAATAGCTAGGTCCAGGAAACTAGAAGTATCTCTTCTCAAAAGAAAGGTTCTCAGAGGCCTTTAAAAAGATGGTTGTGCAAAATACTTGCTTAAACACAGCTGACTGCAATTGCAAATGTTCTCCTTTTCTTGGGCAAAATATTTGATTAGGTGGTTGCCTTGCAACTCTAGGCCTCCTTGGATAAAACCAGTTCCTCTCTTTCAGTTTCAATCTGGGCTTGGTTACAGTAGAGTAACTATCTTGGTAACAATAAAGGACAATATTTTTAGCTCAGGGTTGAATTAAGGGGTCCTTGGTGCTCTCTGAACTTGGTTGTTTTCTTGAAGACATTTCATTACTCAAACTAGGTAACATCATCAGAACTGAGTAATTGAGTAATGAAACATCTGCAAGAAAACAACCAAGCTCAGAGAGCACCAAGGACCCCTCATATCTTGGTAATCCTAATAGATTATCTTGTCAGGAGGAAATGCAATTCTGCTAATTGCCCAACAGTTTGAACACAACTAGACTTTAGTAAGTTTTGAATAATATTCTTTAGGTTGGAAATTGGAACACGGTGCTTCTGTCCCATCTGGAAGGGCAAATTTATAGGAGCAGTGCTGAGGTACTACTGCTCTTCCTTTCTCAAGATACTTGTTTTCTTGCCATTAATATATCTACCTAAAATCACTGATGGATTCATATAATTAATTACATTAATTACTTAATTATATTAAGCCGTGGTTGTTTTAAACTTAGCTCACTGAACAAACTATAGGCTCCTGGGATATGTATTATGAAACCACAATGGTATAGTTCACAGAGCCAAAACCAAGGAACCCATATTATCGTGGTTTTGTTTTTGCAGTATTGTATGATCCATCATGTTGGATCGCCAACATGATCATCAACGTCCGATGACAGATATGGCACAAGAAGAAGAATGATCCATCAAAATTATATTTTATAATATTGAGTTATTTTTTTTACTGTGGATATTTAATCTGCATCAGAGATGGATGTTGCAGTTGTATACTGTACTACTGGGAGTCCCTGTAGTTTAAGTTATTTGATCCCTTATAACTTCCCTACATACTGCATAGCTTGCCTCAACAGCTTGACCTGGAATTATTGACTGAACTAGGGGACATTTCCATAGCAGAATGCTATCAATAACCCAGTAAGTGTGGCAAGGCAAAAAAATAAGACCTCATGTATTTGGAGCCAAGGCAGTAACCACTGTAGGTAATACTGAACTATAACATATTGGGCCTTTAGAATGCAATTACTTACACAGTTTGGTTCTCCTCTCCCTGAACAGCATACTTCCTGGGCTGAAAGTAGACATCTTTTAACCAATATCCAAGAATTTAACCTGCAGTTGGGAAAAAATAATGCTTTTGTTGTTGTTGTTAAACATCTTAATTCAGATATATGCAATCAAGAGAGCTCACATAGCATAATGATTAAAAGCATGATCTAGGAGCCAGCCACCCTCCCACCCATCCAGTTAACTGCTCAGCTGGTTCCAATTCAAAGTTCAACAAAAACTCACTTGCAGGCCTTCCACAAGCTGTGTTCTTTCAGCCTTCAGGGTCTGGTCTGAAATTTCAAGATTTGAGCCTCCTTCCCTGGGTCTCTAATGGAAATCTCAGAGTAAGGGGTCAAAAGCAAGGACCATATTATTATTGTTATATTTGGCTCAAAAAACCCTAGGTCATGTTCTTTTTTCTATGCTACCATGCTCCATCTCTTGCTCCAAGGCTCCACCTACCAGTCAGCCAGATATTTGTTAGCCAAATGTGGGCACAAGAACAATACAGGCATATCTTAATGACTGCAGAGTCTATTACTAAGATGTCACTCTTTAGTACCATTAAAAAAAACAAATATAAATATTAAGGGGTTTGTAGAGCCATAATACTGTAAACAATTTTCTAGTACATAAATCAGAACTGTTTTAGAACTGCAAACATTCAGATTTATACACGATCATCAGTTTGCAGTCAAACACCAGCAACAAGTATGTGACTTGTAATGTCAAAGCATTCTGAACAAAATCCTTGCAAATTCTATGCCTATAGAAAACTTAAGGTGCCATAGGTTGGCTGCATCATACATAGGAAGCTTTGCACTGGAAGGTCTCAGGCTTGCTTGATTTTTGCATGTGCAAATAAGTTGTCACAAGTAAGCTGCAGAATAACACTTTCGTATTGATTAATGAAGTTGTTCCTCATGTACCAGCAGCACTACGGATACAACTCTCAAGCAATACACACGTGTGAACTAGTCCAGTAACTGAAACAGATATAACAAATGGTTGCCTTCATTCTGAAGGCAAAGCCAGCACATTTCTGTAGGGTTAGGTCCATTAGGACTGTTAACAGAATTGTGCCTTAAAAATGGTAACAGTGGAGACGACTTCCAGCTCCAGATGGCAGCAGACGTTGTTTGGGTTCTTTGCCCCAGCGTCTGAATTCCCCCCCGCTTGGAGGCCCCTCGGGGCCGGATGCCCTGGTTTGGGGGTATCCGCCGTTAAGGGCGGCTCGCCAGGGGTCCCCTGCCTCAATTCCAGGGGCTGGGCGGCCAATGCTGGCGCGCCCGAGGCTCCAGCGAGTGTGGGTAGCACGTAGCGGCCATTCCAAGGCCGTTCCGTGCCTATGTGCCTGTAGGATCCGGTGTATATCAAAATTAAGGCAGCAGGTAAAGAGGCGATCGGAAGAGGAAGAGATGTAGGCCGGAGAATAACTAGAAAAGGAGAGATTCTGACTGGCGAAGCAACAAGGCGTCCTGCGGGTGAGAGGGGGGGGCTGAAGTTTCTCCCCCCCTTGTAGCTGGGAAGGGCGCCGTAGTTGAGAAGAAAGAGCGAGAAAAAATAAGGAGACCTCTTACTTTGCTGATTTTCTGTGGAGAATGGTGGAGGCAGAATTTGGGAAGGGAGGCTGGAGCCCCCTGTCCTTCTGGAGAAACATGGCTGGAGCTTGATTTCCTGCTTCTTTGTATATAATTGATGACATCACCCACCTCTGGTTTCCTGTTTGACCTACTCTACAAGCCGGACTCGTTGCTCCTGTGAGCGCCCTCTGGTGGATCGTGAGGAAATAGAGCTGATTTTTAAGAGAACCTTCTCTTTCTGGATGCTTGTGCCTACCTGAGGACCTCTCATTCTTTATTACTGTAAGATGGCTAAAGGACAAAGACCAGCTGCAGCTGACATGGAAAAAATTTTGGAGAAATTGGCAAAATTAGATGAGAAACTTGATAAACTTGATGAATTGCAAAAAGGGCAATTGGAAATAAAATCTGAAATGGTAGTTATGAAAAAAGATTTAAGTGCTGTTCAACAGGTGGTTGAGGACAACAAGAATAAGGTGGGAGGTTTGGAGGGGGAGGTGCGGGCAATCCAGAAGAGGGAAGAAATGAGAGGAAATGTAATTTTAACTTCGCAGCTCGATAGAATGTCTTATTTTCTCAGGTTTCAAAATGTGGAAGAAGTGGACCAGGAAGATCTGCGAGAAGTGATGGTTAAATTGTTGGGCGAATTTATTGAAAGAGGCTTGGATTTTATGAGATGGGACATGGATCTAGTTTATAGAGTAAACTCACAATATGCAATTTTACATAGTGTCCCAAGAGAGGTCCACATTAAATTTGTGAGAAGGGAAACGAGAGATGAAATACTGAGAACTCAAAGATCGGGGGCGCTGATATACAGGGGCAAGGAGGTCACCATTTTGAAGCAGATCCCTAGACAGGTACGAGAATTAAGAAGAAATTATTTTTTATCAAGTAAATTGTACCTTAAGGGAATAGGCTTCAGGTGGTTGATGCCGGAAGGTTTGATGATTTTCAGGGAGGGCAGTAGGAAGAAAATTAATAGTGTGATGGAGGCTCAGGCCTATCTGGAGCAACATAAGACCCTCCTAGAGGGTGAAGACACAGGAACCGAGGAAGGGGAGGTATTAGATGATCAAGGAGCAGGGGCGGGCAAGGCCGTGGCGGTCCGGGAGGAAGGGGGGTGCTAAGGCCAGAACCTTGAGATCTAGAACCAAGAAATGATGTAGTGAGAGGAATCTATTATTTTGTGCCTTTTATGATATCTCTTATTTTTGTAAACTTTAATATTACTCTGGATATTGAACTGATATTTTTATATAAATCCGGTTGCTAAATTTGTGATTTTAATAAGGGAAGATCTGCTGTATGTGAAAAAAAGTAATTATATATTATCTTTGTAAAAGGATAATGAAAATTCTACATATTGTAAGCGATAATATTGTTTATTTTTAACCAATAAAAACTTTTATAATAAAAAAAAATGGTAACAGTAAGTGAAACAGTAAGGGGCCTATGAGGTTTAGGTCCACCTATAAAATTGTATTGCTTTCCTAAAGGTTAAGTGTTTTTTATCAGGGCAACCTAGTCTACCCAAATATGGGACGGAGCATACTGCTTCCATTTTCACCTTTCAGCCCCAATCCAGGAGCCTTTCCTAAAGGTTGTATATATTTTGTCTTCTCTGCAGATCTCTTTAAACCTAGAAGCAATTTCTGCTGAACAAATCATGCCTGATTTGTTCATGTGTCTTTGAGGGAATTTGCTTTTTATATTTTACTTACTAGAGATGAACCAGTTTGCTTAAGAGATGTGGGGGGATTGTTATTTGCACTTGGGGTAGCATTCCCGTTCCTGGTGCCCTTCAGATATGTTGGGCTACATCTCTCATAACAATTAACAAGCCCCTTGACTGATTCTAGCTGGAGAGGTTTGGACTTGCACTCCCAAAATATGGAGTGCAACAGATTTGGAGTAATTTGCTTTAGAGATAGCATTAAGAGATTTAAAAAGCTGTCAGGATGGAAACTGACCAAATAAAAATGTGAAGGACATATAAACATGCTTTTTTCATCCTCATATGATAGACTGTGGTGCAGACCCTGCTTGTTGTTTTAAAATTGGGCCCAGTTCTGTATAGAAATGTGGATTTTCCAGTGGACATTTGGTTGAAGATTAAATGTATGTGTGTACTCTGTCACACTCTGTCACTATAGCACAGTGCAAGAAAAATGGCCTCATAGCACACACACAAGCACTCATACCACAGTCTTCACCACTACCACCAAATAGCTCCTACGCTCACCAATGTTTATATCATGGAGGACTATTCCAGTTCTGTGAGAAGAAACAAGCATACCGTATATACTCGAGTATAAGCCGACCCAAATATAAGCCGAAACCCCCAATTTTACCACAAAAAACTGGGAAAACTTATTGACTCGAGTATAAGCCGGGGGTGGGAAATGCAGCGGCTACTGGTAAATTTCAAAATAAAAAAAGACTGGTCAAAAGTGTGAGGACCTGTCAGAAATCACTTTTTTCAGCCCTCTGGGTAGTCCTTT